>OZ025261.1:16030164-16258576 GCA_964019135.1 Arenicola marina | reverse complement strand
CAACGGAGTGGGTCTCCCGAGGCTAACGGAGTGGGTCTCCCGAGGCTAATGGAGTGGGTCACCAGAGGCCAACGGAGTGGGGTCTTGAAGCCAACGGAGTGGGTCTCCCGAGGCCAACGGAGCGGGTCTCCCCAGGCTAACGGAGTGGGTCTTCCATAGCCAACGGAGTGGGTCTCCCGAGGCCAACGGAGTGGGTCTCCCCAGGCCAACGGAGTGGGTCTCCCGAGGCCAACAGAGTGGGTCTCCCGAGGCCAACGGAGTGGGTCTCCCCAGGTCAACGGAGTGGGTCTCCCCAGGCCAACGGAGTGGGTCTCCCGAGGCCAACGGAGTGGGTCTCCCGAGGCCAACGAAGTGGGTCTCCCGAGGCCAACGGAGTGGGTCTCCCGAGGCCAACGAACTGGGTCTCCCGAGGCCAACGGAGTGGGTCTCCCCAGGCCAACGGAGTGGGTCTCCCGAGGCCAACGGAGTGGGTCGCCCCCACCACCACCCCAGCCGCCTCACCCTTCATTAGAAGATAATTGGGCCCTGATAGTTTTCTCAAGGTAACAAGCTAATCTTTACCTATAGTTTAATCATCTGTATGTATAGTTTAATCATCTGTACGTGCAGTTTAGTCATCTGTACGTACACTTTAGTAATCACGCTCAGTGACTCAGTCGCCCTGTTTGATGGCGGATTGCCATGCCTGCCATTAAGAGCTGTACGCTGTTTTATGATAGAAAACGTTTCCTCTACTCCCTTTTTTCTACTTGGTTCAACGCATACAGGCCAGCTGCTCCACCGGAGAGGATGACTGTACGCACGTGCAGCCTGTTTGACATTGACCTTGGTGTCGTCGGTGGGCGGGACGCATAATTACACCCTGCCCCCCCCCCCTGCCTCCCCCCCCGCCCTCTGACCCCCGCCCCCCACATAACGCCTCTCTTAGGAGTATTCCATTCAAACTCGAAGGGTTACTTCACGACACAACATTTTCTGAAAAGAATAGCCTGAATGAAGTATTTTTGTGTGTCGTATTTTCGGCCTTAAGTCGTTGTGAAGGAGAGAATCGATCCGCCAGCAGAGGGCGCTTCGTGCCGCAAGCGTACGAGCGACCTCTGCAGGCAGAGTGCGAAAGAATAAAACGATCTTTCGCAGGCGAAGAGCAAAAAAAATCCAGGGAAATCCATGGCTACATTTTTTTAGCGGTGCCTCCACGACTGCTGAAATGTCATCCATCATTTTTCTCCGTTCCTTCGTTTACAGTACTTTTTTTGTTCTCGCTTGGCCCACGTTTCGCCAACAGAGGACACAGTTCATTCGCCCGTAAACTGCAGATAAAAACGACGGCAAGGTTAGGCAATAGTCCCTGCACGTAGCCTACTTAGGAGCCAGTGGGTACTGCGGTATACTACCAACATGCCATGGCCGTACCTGTTACTTGGTCATCAAGGCGAAAAAACAAAGGCCTGGTATAGATTGAAAAAAAAAGGGATACCGAGGAAAAAATGGCGTCCTTGGAACGAAAAGAGTACGCTTAAAAATACGGCTGCACAGAGGCCTCATTATTATTGGCAAATGGCTAAAAGGGTCGCAGCAGGCCTGTCCCGTATGCGAATGGGTCCAAACGAACTATTGCTGGTGGAATGGAGGCTTGTCGTCTTGGGGTGGGGTCGGGTGGAGTGGGGGTTGGACAACAGGAGGTGGTCACGAGTGGGAGATGAGGGAAGGAGGGGGTCAGAGGCGAGAGGAGAGGGCGCCATTGGTTTATTTGAGAAGGATAAATAAATATCTACGGTCACAGCGTCATCTGGCTCGCTTCCATACAGGGAGTCTCGTTGGCTGGCTATCCGCTAATCTTAATTTGCAAAGCAAAATTATTGGAGTTGATTGAGTTACACATGTGTATTCATTCGCACAAAGAGTGTGGAACATATTTTAACAACTAACAACGGCGAACAACCGAAGAGAGAGAGAGAGAGACAGAGGATGATGGGGAGAGAGAAAGAGTTTTGTTCACTAGACGGTATCAAGGCTGGTGTAATCAGTCGCAAACAGCTGTTGGGCTTGATGCGGACAATTTAACCTGTGCATGATGGTCATATCGCGTTAATAGGGCGGCCGGGCCATGGATAGAACGGATAGGCCGGGTCATTGATAGAACTGATCAAGGCCTAGTCATGGACAGAACGGATAGGCCGGGTCATGGATAGAACGGATAGGCCGGGTCATGGATAGAACGGATGGCCCGGGTCATTGATAGAACGGATAGGCCGGGTCATGGATAGAACGGATAGGCCGGGTCATGGATAGAACGGATGGCCCGGGTCATTGATAGAACGGATAGGCCGGGTCATGGATAGAACGGATGGCCCGGGTCATTGATAGAACGGATAGGCCGGGTCATATTAGGATGGATAGGCCGGGTCATGAATAGGATGGATAGGCCGGGTCATGGATAGAACGGATGGCCCGGGTCATGGATAGGATGGATAGTCCGGGTCATGGATAGAACGGATGGTCCAAGTCATTGATAGAACGGATTGGCCGGGTCATGGATAGAACGGATAGGCCGGGTCATAGATAGAACGGATGGGCCGGGTCATGGATAGAACGGATAGGCCGGGTCATGGATAGACTGGATAGGCCGGGTCATAGATAGAACGGATAGGCCGGGTCATGGATAGACTGGATAGGCCGGGTCATAGATAGGATGGATAGGCCGGGTCATGGATAGAACGGATGGGCCGGGTCATGGATAGAACGGATAGGCCGGGTCATAGATAGAACGGATGGGCCGGGTCATGGATAGAACGGATAGGCCGGGTCATGGATAGACTGGATAGGCCAGGTCATGGATAGGCTGGATAGGCCGGGTCATGGATAGGATGGATAGGCCGGGTCATGGATAGAACGGATAGGCCAGGTCATGGATAGAACGGGTATGCCGGGTAATGATATAACGGATTATTTTTTTCGTTGTGTTGTTTTTTAATATATAGAAGGTCGCCATATAGCAGTTGGATAACGTAATATATTAGCTCTTATTGCAAGGACAGACTATAATGTACCTGGTGAGAGCTGTATCAACTACACACACCAAGTAGACAAAGATCTATGGGTAAAATATGACTAAACGAGGCCAAACATTTGAGGGTTGTTTCTAGATTTAAAATGTCTGCTTATGGTGAACCTCTTATATAGGTCTAATAATCTAAACCCGGGTGGTCATAAGATAGTAAAACGAAAACTCCCATGGGATTGATTAACCATTAACTCACTAAATAAGTCGTCATTAAATATGATATAAATCGCATTGTAACATTGACTTATGCTTAATATATACACCAAGCGTTACCGATAATATGAAATAATATCGTTTTTGCTAATTTTACAGGTACAATCGTTGGCGTTCTGAACGTGGAGACAAAATCGTTATATCTTTATAATATGTTTCATTCTATTAGTATAGATGTACACGTTAGTGGTATCTGTTGAATGTTTATTGCAGAGCGAGACAATCACGATACAATTCGACATCATACACTATGACGCCCGAGACTTTCATCATTACAGCTGATGCCATACATGTTACACTTCTAATCAGTGAATGTTATAATATGTTCTGTAAGAAATCAGACATTGACTGACATTATGCGTATAAGTAACCTATTTATTGCCGTAGTGTATCCTTGGCTTGTCCGGAATTATGGATATATATCAAGCGAGCCATGTAGATATAGCTATAACTCAGCGACGATTCCCGGAATCAGCTTTCGCTCACAAAGGAAGACAGATGGTATTGATTAGTGATCCCACCAGCATCAGCTGGGATATGACCATGTTGTGGAATTGATCATGTCCTTGCAACGTATTCGGCTTGAAACGTGCAGTGTAGATGAGGCACTAGTGGCTGACACCTTTATGCGTACGTTATGACGCTGGGAAACTGGAGCCTTATCGCCTCTTATGACGATACGAGACTGGACCCTGATCGCCCGTTATGACGCTACGAGACTGGAGCCTCATCGCCCGTTATAACGCTACGAGATTGGAGCCTCATCGCCCGTTATAACGCTACGAGATTAGAGCCTCATCGCCCGTCATGACGCTACGAGATTAGAGCTTAATTGCCTGTTATGACGCTACGAGATTGGAGCCTCATCGCCCGTTATGACGCTACGAGATTAGAGCTTCATCGATCGTTATGACGCTACGAGATTGGAACCTCATCGCTTGTTATAACGCTACGAGACTGGAGCCTCATCGCCCGTTATAACGCTACGAGATTAGAGCCTCATCGCCCGTTATAACGCTATGAGACTGGAGCCTCATCGCCCGTTATAACGCTACGAGATTAGAGCATCATCGCCCGTTATAACGCTACGAGATTAGAGCTTCATTGCCTGTTATGACGCTACGAGATTGGAGCCTCATCGCTCGTTATGACGCTACGAGACTGGAGCCTCATCGCCCGTTATGACGCTACGAGATTAGAGCTTCATCGATCGCTATGACGCTACGAGATTGGAACCTCATCGCTTGTTATAACGCTACGAGATTAGAGCTTCATCGCCAGTTATGACGCTACGAGATTAGAGCCTCATCGCCCGTTATAACGCTATGAGACTGGAGCCTCAACGCCCGTTGTAACGCTACGAGATTAGAGCCTCATCGCCTGTTATAACGCTACGAGATTAGAGCCTCATCGCCCGTTATAACGCTACGAGACTGGAGCCTCATCGCCCGTTATAACGCTACGAGATTAGAGCCTCATCGCCGTTATAACGCTATGAGACTGGAGCCTCATCGCCCGTTATAACGCTACGAGATTAGAGCCTCATCGCCCGTTATGACGCTACGAGATTAGAGCTTCATCGCCCGTTATAACGCTACGAGATTAGAGCTTCATTGCCTGTTATGACGCTACGAGATTGGAGCCTCATCGCTCGTTATGACGCTACGAGTTTGGAGTCTCATCGCCTGTTATGACGCTACGAGATTTGAGCTTCATCGATCGTTATGACGCTACGAGATTGGAACCTCATCGCTTGTTATAACGCTACGAGATTAGAGCCTCATCGCTCGTTATATGGCTATGAGACTGGAGCCTCATCGCCCGTTGTAACGCTACGAGATTAGAGCCTCATCGCCCCTTATGACGCTACGAGATAAGAGCTTCATCGCCCGTTATGACGCTACGAGATTGGAACCCCATCGCACGTTATGACGATACGAGATTAGAGCTTCATCGCCCGTTATGACGCTACGAGACTGGAGCCTCATCGCCCGTTATAACGCTACGAGATTAGAGCCTCATCGCCCCTTATAACGCTACGAAATTAGAGCCTCATCGCCCGTTATGACGCTACGAGATTAGAGCTTCATCGCCCGTTATGACGCTACGAGATTGGAACCCCATCGCACGTTATGACGATACGAGATTAGAGCTTCATCGCCCGTTATGACGCTACGAGACTGGAGCCTCATCGCCCGCTATAACGCTACGAGATTAGAGCCTCATCGCCCGTTATGACGCTACGAGATTAGAGCTTCATTGCCTGTTATGACGCTACGAGATTGGAACCTCATCGCTTGTTATAACGCTACGAGATTGGAGCCTCATCGCCCGTTATAACGCTACGAGACTGGACCCTGATCGCCCGTTATAAC
Source organism: Arenicola marina (assembly GCA_964019135.1). Classification (NCBI taxonomy): domain Eukaryota; kingdom Metazoa; phylum Annelida; class Polychaeta; family Arenicolidae; genus Arenicola; species Arenicola marina. Next base: position 16,252,924 of record OZ025261.1, on the reverse strand, counting down.
GCTACGAGATTGGAGCCTCATCGCCCGTTATGACGATACGAGATTAGAGCTTCATCGCCCGTTATGACGCTACGAGACTGGAGCCTCATCGCCTGTTATAACGCTACGAGATTAGAGCCTCATCTCCCGTTATGACGCTACGAGATTGGAGCCTCATCGCCCGTTATAACGCTATGAGACTGGAGCCTCATCGCCCGTTATAACGCTACGAGATTAGAGCCTCATCGCCCGTTATGACGCTACGAGATTAGAGCCTCATCGCCCGTTATAACGCTATGAGACTGGAGCCTCATCGCCCGTTATAACGCTACGAGATTAGAGCCTCATCGCCCGTTATGACGCTACGAGATTAGAGCTTCATCGCCCGTTATAACGCTACGAGATTAGAGCTTCATTGCCTGTTATGACGCTACGAGATTGGAGCCTCATCGCTCGTTATGACGCTACGAGTTTGGAGTCTCATCGCCTGTTATGACGCTACGAGATTAGAGCTTCATCGATCGTTATGACGCTACGAGATTGGAACCTCATCGCTTGTTATAACGCTACGAGATTAGAGCCTCATCGCCCGTTATAACGCTACGAGATTAGAGCCTCATCGCCCCTTATGACGCTACGAGATTAGAGCTTCATCGCCCGTTATGACGCTACGAGATTGGAACCCCATCGCACGTTATGACGATACGAGATTAGAGCTTCATCGCCCGTTATGACGCTACGAGACTGGAGCCTCATCGCCCGTTATAACGCTACGAGATTAGAGCCTCATCGCCCCTTATAACGCTACGAAATTAGAGCCTCATCGCCCCTTATGACGCTACGAGATTAGAGCTTCATCGCCCGTTATGACGCTACGAGATTGGAACCCCATCGCACGTTATGACGATACGAGATTAGAGCTTCATCGCCCGTTATGACGCTACGAGACTGGAGCCTCATCGCCCGCTATAACGCTACGAGATTAGAGCCTCATCGCCCGTTATGACGCTACGAGATTAGAGCTTCATTGCCTGTTATGACGCTACGAGATTGGAACCTCATCGCTTGTTATAACGCTACGAGATTGGAGCCTCATCGCTTGTTATAACGCTACGAGATTGGAGCCTCATCGCCCGTTATAACGCTACGAGACTGGACCCTGATCGCCCGTTATAACGCTACGAGATTGGAGCCTCATCGCCCGTTATGACGATACGAGATTAGAGCTTCATCGCCCGTTATGACGCTACGAGACTGGAGCCTCATCGCCTGTTATAACGCTACGAGATTAGAGCCTCATCTCCCGTTATGACGCTACGAGATTGGAGCCTCATCGCCCGTTATAACGCTATGAGACTGGAGCCTCATCGCCCGTTATAACGCTACGAGATTAGAGCCTCATCGCCCGTTATGACGCTACGAGATTAGAGCCTCATCGCCCGTTATAACGCTACGAGATTAGAGCCTCATCGCCTGTTATGACGCTACGAGATTGGAGCCTCATCGCCCGTTATGACGCTACGAGATTAGAGCTTCATCGATCGTTATGACGCTACGAGATTGGAACCTCATCGCTTGTTATAACGCTACGAGATTAGAGTCTCATCGCCCGTTATAACGCTATGAGACTGGAGCCTCATCGCCCGTTATAACGCTACGAGATTAGAGCCTCATCGCCCGTTATGACGCTACGACATTAGAGCTTCATCGCCCGTTATGACGCTACGAGATTGGAACCTCATCGCACGTTATGACGATACGAGAATAGAGCTTCATCGCCCGTTATAACGCTATGAGACTGGAGCCTCATCGCCCGTTATAACGCTACGAGATTAGAGCCTCATCGCCCGTTATGAGGCTACGAGATTAGAGCCTCATCGCCCGTTATAACGGTGCGAAATTAGAGCCTCATCGCCCGTTATAACGCTATGAGACTGGAGCCTGATCGCCCGTTATGACGATATGAGACTGGAGCCTCATCGCCCGTTATGACGCTGAGACTGGAGCCTCATCGTCCGTTATGACGCTACGAGATTAGAGCCTCATCGCCCGTTATAACGCTATGAGACTGGAGCCTGATCGCCCGTTATGACGCGATGAGACTGGAGCCTGATCCCCCGTTATGACGCTATGAGACTGGAGCCTCGTCGCCCGTTATGACGCTACGAGATTAGAGCCTCATCGCCCGTTAAAACACTATGAGACTGGAGCCTGATCGCCCGTTATGACGCTATGAGACTGGAGCCTCATCGCCCGTTATAACGCTACGAGATTAGAGCCTCATCGCCCGTTATAACGCTACGAGATTAGAGCATCATCGCCCGTTATGACGCTACGAGATTGGAACCTCATCGCTTGTTATAACGCTACGAGATTGGAGCCTCATCGCCCGTTATAACGCTACGAGATTAGAGCCTCATCGCCCGTTATAACGCTACGAGATTAGAGCTTCATCGCCTTCTATGACGCAACGAGATTGGAACCTCGTGGCTTGTTATAACGCTACGAGATTAGAGCCTCATCGCCCGTTATGATGCTACGAGATTGAAGCCTCATCGCCCTGTCATAGATTTGGATCCCGATCCAGTGTTAACCATTAGGTAGAACCACAATGAGCACCGTGCTATGAGTAGTAGTTTGAGCAGTGGCCTATTTTCGGAACTCTACACTCGCGGTCACTGTGTGCGACGGGCAGTCGTCACTTGCCAGTCGTCTCTTAACATCGGTACTTGGCAGTCGTGATGTACGAATGTAACAAGGTGAAATAAAACCTCAATGGAATCTACCTGATATCTCGATCGTCTCATTGACACGTATCCGGGCCAGGCTAAAACATGGTGACAGCGGTAAAGCGAACCGCATAATATGTAGCAAATGGACAATTCGTTAGTGCTTGCAAAAGTGAATGTGTGAAACAATCATACAACTTACCGCCTGCCTAAACTGCTAATCGCCATGAACGGAGCGCCGCATATGGACTGGTCTGCGACAGACTTGATCGGTGCTTTCCAGATCTTCAAGCAACGCTCCCAGTTATTCTTTCGGATCAAGAAAGTGACGGCTGACGAACAGGTGGATCATATCCTACTGGCTGTCGGTGAAGAAGGTCTGCGCATTTTCAACTCCTGGACATCACTAACCGCTGATGAACGCACGAGTGCAGATACAATCTGGCGAAAATTTGAACAGCACATCGAACCAAAGTCCAATTTCCGACTCGCCCGTCTGTGCCTACAACGGTATAGCCAACACACCAATGAGAGTGTCGACGATTTCGTCACCCGCTGCAGACTACAGGCAGCGAAAGCAGAATTTCGAGATGCTGCTGAAATTGAAGACCGGATCATAGAGCAGATAATTGCAGGAATACGATATCCGGAGATCCAGAAAGAACTTCTTGGAAAAGACAAGACATTGACATTGGATGCAGCAATCACCACTGGTCAAAATCATGAGGCCAGTATGAAGCATATGACACAGTTCAACAGTGTACAAGGCCAGACATACAACGCTGACGTTCATACCGTCAAAAGGAAAAGTGTGGATTGTACATTTTGTGGGCGTGAATATCATGCCAAAGAATCATGTCCAGCACGGAATGCCATCTGCCATTGGTGCAACAGAAAAGGACATTGGCAGAATGTTTGTCGCGCGAAGAAGCGGGGTAATAGTCGCGGTCGTACAAAAGTCGACAGTCCAGTCGACAGAAGACGACGTCGTTCAACATCATGGTCGAGAAATAAGACAGATGTAAATTCCGTAGATGCATCGAACACCAGATCTGTCGAAGATGCCTTCGAAAATTGGTCTTTCGACACTGTCAATGTCAACATTAGCGCAGTTGATCGAACGGATTCAAGGGATGAAGTTTTCACCAGAATCAACATCCAGCTTCCGGATCGTCCTACTTTACCTTCGGATCTTCGTGTCAAGGTTGACACGGGCGCACAAGGCAACGTGCTGCCCCTACGTCTATTTCGACGGATGTTTCCAAAATGGCTCGACGGAGAAGGGTTTCCCTTGCCAGACATGACTGATCAAAGCCGGGAGACACAGCTTACAGCATATAACGGCACCGTGATCAAGAACTATGGAACCATCACGATGAAATGTCAATTTCAGGACACCGTTTGGAACGACTGTGTGTTCCATGTCGCCGAAGCTCACGGTCCAGCCATCTTAGGATTACCTAGCTGTCGAGATCTTCGCATGTTAACACTTCACTGTGCGCTGGAAATGGAAGCAAACCAAAAGAAGATATCCACGATCGAGGACTTGAAAGCAATCTATTCTGATCAGTTGGAGAATTGGAGAATTCAAAGAAGCTTATCATATCACAACAAATCCACATGTACCACCAGTCGTACATGCTGTGAGGAAGTGCCCCATCAAGTTGAAGGACGAGATAGAGAAGGAGCTGACAGAAATGGAGACATTGGGTGTCATTCGCAAGGTTGTTCAGCCGACTCCGTGGGTTTCCAGTATAACATTTCCACGGAAAGAATCAGGCCAGATCAGAATCTGTTTGGATCCAAAAGATCTCAATAAGGCGATTATGCGCACACATCATAAGACGCCGACAGTGGAAGAGATTATACACGAACTAAATGGAGCAACGGTTTTTTCCAAGTTGGACGCAAAGAATGGATACTGGAGTGTCAAACTTGATGAAGAAAGCCAACTCTTGACCACGTTCAACTCCCCCTTCGGGAGATACTGTTTCACCCGAATGCCTTTTGGACTAATCATGTCACAGGATGTGTTCCAACAACGTATGGACATGATATTGGAACAGTGTCGTGGTACAGTAAGCATCGCGGATGATGTCATCGTCTACGGCAGAGATGAGGCTGACCACCAACAGAACCTATTGAATCTGATGGATATAGCAAGTCGCGAAGGGTTGGTGTTCAGTAGCACCAAATGCATCATTGGTGTTCCGCAGATTAAGTTCTTCGGCACAATCTACGACTGCAATGGAGCTCATCCGGATCCAGCCAAGGTGAAGGCCATCCATGACCTTCCAGCTCCAAGTAGCGCTAAGGAGTTACAGCATTTTATGGGACTTGTGAACTATCTCAGCCCATACATACCCCATCATTCTCAGCGATCAGCTAACCTGAGAGAACCCCTGAAGAAAGACATCGATTTCAACTGGACTCCGAGCCACGATGCAGATTTCGCAAGCCTAAAACAGAGCATAGTAGACGACACAACACTGCGATATTTCGACCCCTCGAAACGCATCGTTGTTCAAGTGGATGCGAGCCAGCAGGGACTCGCCGCAGTGCTACTGCAAGAGGGCCGACCCGTCATTTACGCATCAAAGGCTTTGACAGTAGCCGAAAAGCGATATGCCAATATCGAGCGGGAACTTTTGGCCGTTGTGTACGCGTGTGAGCGTTTTCATACATTCTTGTATGGCATGGATTTCACGGTGGAGAGCGACCATCGTCCACTCAGTATGATACACGTGAAGAATCTCACAGCAGCTCCTCCGAGACTGCAACGAATGTTGTTACGACTACAGGGATACAACCTCACACTGTCATACCGCCCTGGTAACGAAATGATTTTACCTGATGCCTTATCACGTCTTCCCGGGGTAGACCGTCATCAGATCCAACTGGACATACGTGTCGACTTGGTCCAGTTCAGTCATAACAAGAACTTCAGCGCGAAACCGCCAAGGATCACATCCTATGTGGGTTATGTGACATCATCATTGCTGGATGGCCGGAACGGATGAAAGAATTATCGTCCTCATTGCGACCATACTGGTCAATACGAGACCAGCTGAGCATCGTGGATGGCATGGTGATGATGGGGGACAGAGTTGTGATACCAGAATCCCTACGATCCGATGTTCTTCGACGATTACACGAAGGACACTTGGGCGAGACGAAAACCAAGCTACGAGCAAAGACTTGTGTTTATTGGCATTGCATCAATAAGGACATTGTGAACGTTGTGTCCAGGTGTGGAGTGTGCCAAGAACTCCAGCCACGACAAAAAAGGGAACCCCTCTTGTCACATGAAATCCCTACCCGTCCATGGCAGGTCGTCGGTACAGACTTGTTCAACTGGAATGGATCTGAATATTTACTGATAGTGGACTATTTCAGCAAGTTTCCTTTTGTACGCAGAATTTCGGGATCCGCCACAAGCAGTCAAATAGTCAAGCTCTCGAAACAGATCTTCTCTGAACATGGGGTCCCCGAGAAGATAATCTCAGATAATGGACCACAGTTCGCTGGTGCACCATATGAACAATTCGCAAAAGAATGGATGATTGACCACGTTACTAGCTCACCCGGGTATGCGCAGTCAAACGGAATGGCGGAACGAGCTGTTCGTTCAGTCAAACGTTCCTTAGAGAAGAGCTACAGATCTCGAGATGATCCATACCTAGGTTTGCTGTGTCTACGTTCAACATCAGTCGACGACACCATCCCATCCCCAGCGGAACTCCTACTGGGACGGCGAATCCGAACCAACTTGCCCGTGAGGATCCGCGCTTCGTTTCAGGACGACGTGAGACAACGCATGGTTCAACGCCAAGCAGTTCAGAACGCGAAATATGATGAACATGCGCAACCCTTGACAACCCTACTTTCTGGTCAGAAAGTCCGTCTGCAGGACCCATCCGGAGGCTGGGTCCCAGCACGTGTCGTTGGAAACTCCGACGAACCCAGATCGTACGTCGTTGAGACCCCCAACGGAGGTCGATATCGTCGCAACCGTCGTCACCTTATGGATATTCCCAACACAGACGACGCCTTAACACTACAAGCTGCAGAACAAGCGTTGAAACCTACGTCAGTCACCGACATCCCATCTACATCGTCAGCAACAGAGACACCACCAGTCAACCCCATGAAGACTGTCACGTTCAAGCTACCTGAGACGTCTGACAGTACGGAGACACCGACCTACCAAACTCGCTCTGGTCGAGTTGTGCGCCCAACCAACCGTTATGGACATAATATATCCAAGTGACTCATTGACTCTAATGTTGATATTATTTTGAATATCGGATATATATATATAGTTTGCCATTATTGACAGGATATATCATCGAACACAGACTCATACCGCTTAATTTGTGTCATACTCCGAGTCCTGCATTAATGCTAGTTAACTTCAAAGCTGTTGACTAAAGTGTATAACTTTTTTTTACAAGAAGGGGGATGTCATAGATTTGGATCCCGATCCAGTGTTAACCATTAGGTAGAACCACAATGAGCACCGTGCTATGAGTAGTAGTTTGAGCAGTGGCCTATTTTCGGAACTGTACACTCGCGGTCACTGTGTGCGACGGGCAGTCGTCACTTGCCAGTCGTCTCTTAACATCGGTACTTGGCAGTCGTGATGTACGAATGTAACAAGGTGAAATAAAACCTCAATGGAATCTACCTGATATCTCGCTCGTCTCATTGACACGTATCCGGGCCAGGCTACAACACGCCCGTTATAACGATATGAGACTGGAGCCTGATCGCCCGTTATAACGCTACGAGATTAGAGCTTCATCGCCCGTTATAACGCTACGAGATTAGAGCATCATCGCCCGTTATGACGCTACGAGACTGGACCCTGATCGCCCGTTATAACGCTACGAGATTGGAGTTTCATCGCCCGTTATGACGATACGAGATTAGAGCTTCATCGTCCGTTATGACGCTACGAGATTGGAGCCTCATCGCCCGTTATGACGATACGAGTTTGGAACATCGTCGCTTGTTATAACGCTACGAGATTGGAGCCTCATCGCCCGTTATAACGCTACGAGACTGGACCCTGATCGCCCGTTATAACGCTACGAGATTGGAGTTTCATCGCCCGTTATGACGATACGAGATTAGAGCTGCATCGTCCGTTATGACGCTACGAGATTGGAGCCTCATCGCCCGTTATGACGATACGAGATTAGAGCTTCATCGCCCGTTATGACGCTACGAGATTAGAGCCTCATCGCCCGTTATGACGCTATGAGACTGGAGCCTCATCGCCCGTTATGACGCTATGAGACTGGAGCCTCATCGCCCGTTATAACGCTATGAGACTGGAGCCTCATCGCCCGTTATGACGCTATGAGACTGGAGCCTCATCGCCCGTTATGACGCTACAAGATTGGAACCTCGTCGCCCGTTATAACGCTACGAGATTTTGGAGCCTCATCGCCCGCTATAACGCTACGAGATTAGAGCCTCATCTCTCGTTGTAACGCTACGAGATGAGAGCTTCATCGCCCGTTATGACGCTACAAGAATGCATGGATATGCGAATATTAAACTATCTATATTGAGCAAAATTATTCAACACGTTGTTCGATTAGAATAAAGGAATAGCGAGGCGAAATCGGTTTTTATAGTTTCAGTGAGATATAACAACATCACATTCACAGACGCTTATGAGAGCCCTGAAACAAAGCAATTCCAAAAGAAATTCCTGGATGAATACATCAATACTCAATACTCAAGACTCAAGATTTACTATCAATTTTTAAATGATATGGGCCAACGTGCAATCAAAGCCCATATAAATTGTTGGGATGTCGCCACACTAAATCACGAGATTCTTCACTAATATAAGTGCCAGCCCATCGTTCAGTGTGTTCTGCCATCTCAGCCGAGATGATCATACTATGCCGACATATTTATGCAGATTTACAGTTTCGATGACTATTAAAGCACCACATTTAGTTTACACACAAGCCGCATATCCCAGCGTGTCTGCAGACCCAGAATAATGAGAGCACCCCGCCCCATACCCCCACCCACCCCCCACACCCGATCGCAAGTTTTCATTGTGACTGATTAAACGACACTGTTACTACGGTGATATGAAATGCACTTTTCAACTGGCCAAACACTGACGTCATCGAGCGCGTTATGATGATTTGTCGCGGTTTATTATCATCAGCCCGGTATACTAGCGTTTAGCCATGTGACCTAGTCAGGTCCCTCCGATCGCGGCCGTCATCCGCCTTTATCATCCGCCTTAATTTATCATCCGTCTTTATCACCCGCCTTCATCATCCCCATATTTCAAGCGCTTGGGTAGGGAGACCCATGTTAAAGTTTGATCTTTTATTACTCGTTCGATTTCGGTCAAATATGGCACACCGCTGGAGATCATAAAGGACAGTGAGCGGAATTTTTCACGCAGTAGCTACACTCACTTGCCTAGCTCCCCGCATGGCAACCAGTTAGTCGATTCATTATTGGTCGTATATTACGCAATTCAGGAGCAGGCTCTGCAAGAAAACATACAAGTGCCACACACTCACATTCACATACATATACCGATAGATGACGCGAATCATCGTATCATAACATTCCTTCACAACTACAAAATCTACCATTTCTACCGTAATGGCAAGTCGATCGATCCACCAATCACTCGAAGCGATCGGGTGTATGTGTCGGGTCAGTGGCTCAGGTTGGAAAATTTCCGGACTTCTCGAAGGCCGGGTTTGTGAATGAAGACGAGGGTGTGGCCGCCACCAACCAATCAGACAGCGTTCACATACGGCGTGTGTGGGTGCGTACGTCATCACGGGGCGTGTAAACACCAGCCACGTGGGGTCTGGCAAGGGAGTCACATAACTATATGTTATAACTGGCCTTCAATACCAAGACGTGGGAAATACATATACGTATTATTGTACCGAACGATCTGGCCCACGGACTTGTGAACCGTTCACTTAAGCGGAACCCAGATATAAAGTATGTTGTATGAAATATAAAACTGTCGTATTTATACCCCCCTTCCCCCCGGTCGCATCTTTCGATTTATCCGCTCCGGAGTTACGTCAACGCTGCTAGACAGCATCTCGACAGCATCTCGACCAAGACACGAAGTCTGACCACGTATGACTCTGACCCAGCCATACAGCAGCTGCTACCGGTAACATCGGACATGCCGTTGAACGGTTCTACTCCCGATCCTGAGGCGGATACAGGTGGCAAGAAAGTCAAGAAACCAGATGCGGTCCATGTTACAACTACCAGACAGATTTCTGTAAACGATGACTTCACATATATTCGTGTCATTTTGACTTGGCTTAGTTTGACGCTGCCAGAACACATCTCTATGCGGAGTGACGTTTTGTAAGAGTAATTAGAAAAGTCTTCAGACTACAAGTGATAACTTATAAGTGATAAAAGACGGATCATTACCAAGATTACGAAGGAGCAGATTCTATTGTTTTCAACACCAATTAGAAGAGGGATGCCGTCTCTTGTGGTACCAGTGTAGCCCAGCGTGTCATAACGTGTTATATGTTTATGCTGTGAGTTATTATGAGTTATGGGGTCTTGTATCATAACGTCCTAGTATATGTTTATGCTATGTGATGTACTGTGGCGTGTTGTACTAGCATGACTCGAAATTATTAAACGCCTTGTTCGCTTAGAGCCCTGGAATGAAGCAATATCCAGTCGAAATCGGTTTTTATAGTTTCAGTGAGATATAACAAAATCACATTCACAGACGCTTATGAGAGCCCTGAAACAAAGCAATTCCAAAAGAAATTCCTGGATGAAAACATTTTTTAAGGGATATCTTTACTTAATATTTCTTAATACTCAAGTATTACTATGAATTTTAAAACTTACACAGTGTGTAAGGCCATATCAGCGGAGATGATCATACTATACCGACATATTTATGCAGATTTACAGTTTCGATGACTATTAAAGCACCACATTTCGTTTACACACAAGCCGCATATCCCGGCGAGAAACAACACTGTGTCTAAAATTGGCGAATATCTTGCTCCTTAAAGACCTGTATCAGAAGTGATAATTGTCTGACCTAATCGAACGCCTTCACAAAATCAACGACGTCATTGGTAAGCCTGACATTTCTGCAGACCCAGAATAATGTGAGCACCCCCGCCCCCCCCCCCCCCTCACCCGATCGCAAGTTTTCACCGTGGCCCGCTCCAGAGTTAGGTGAACCCTGCTAGAGTGCATCTCGACCTAGACACAAAGTCTGACCACGTATGACTCTGACCCAGCCATACAGCAGCTGCCACCGGTAACATCGGACATACCTTTGAACGGTTCTATCCCGATCCTGAGGCGGAAACAGGTGGCAAGAAAGTAAAAAAAAACATGTTATAACTACCAGACAGCCTTCTGTAAACGATGACCGAATTCACAAACATTGGTGTGATTTTGACTTGGCTTAGTTTGACGCTGCCAGAACATATCTCCATGCGGAGTGACGTTTTGGAAACGTAATTGTTCGCATTAAGTTCACGTTTAACGTGCGTTATATGTCATATATACTGTCAATCAATGGCACTAAGCCTTTAGGGTATTATGAAGAATTACATTATGTAATATGTAATATATAATTTTAATATTGAACATGTGGTTCGTTGGTTAACGATGACCTTATGATTTGCAGGTCTGGGGTACGCCATGGTGAGCGTCTCTTGGCCGATCGCCGTCTGCTACAACGTCATCGTCGCTCACGTAGGCCTATTGCTCTACCTGCGACAATTGGTGGAACACGGACAAATGCCTCGTCCAGGAGTATCCCTCCGCAATCAACGGTAGTCAGCTATTGGGCAACGACAGCGCCCCCTTCACGGAGAATACGACTAGTTATGGTTTCGGTAAGCGTCATTTCGGTTGATCATCGTGGCTGATTAAACGACACTGTTACTATGGTAATATGAAATGCACTTTTCAACTGGTCCTCTACCGAACCAGAAGCGGAAAGTCGAGAAACCAGAGGCGGTCCATGTTACAACTACTATGTTTCTCTAATCGACGCACTTAGCATTACTAACCAGTATTATTTTGACTTGGCTTGGTCTAACACAGCCAGAAAGCAATTGCGATGGCTGGTGCCATGAGAATAGATTTGGGAACAACACATTTCAATGTTACTACGGTTTATAGATCATAGTCAGCTGGGACATAAAAACGTATTTAAATACCATTTAAAACCACAAGAAGTTCTGCGAGTCTCTTCCACAGCCCCCGGCCGCTGCGTGGCCCGCTTACTCACATGACACACGGTTGTGAGGCTGTGGGAGAAGCTATAGAAGTTCTGCCAAACACTGACGTAATCGAGCGCGTTATGATGATTTATCGCGGTTTATTATGATCAGCCCGGTATACTAGCGTTTAGCCATGTGACCTAGTCAGGTCCCTCCGATCGCGGCCGTCATCCGCCTTTATCAGCCTTAATTTATCGTCCGCCTTTATCATGCCCATATTTCAAGCGCTTGGGTAGGGAGACCCGTGTTAAAGTTTGATCTTTTAATTACCGGACTTTTCCACGCAGGGGCGGATCTAGGAATTTGCCAAGGGGCGGGGGTTGCTCTCTGAAATCTTGCGACCGGGAAGTGGGGGGTGCTCTATTTTTGCCAAGGGGGGTGGGTGCTCTCTATAAAACTTGCGACCGGGGGGGTGGGGGCTCTCTGGCTAAAACTTGCGACTGGGGGTGCGGGTGCTCTCTGAAAAGCTTGCGAGGGGGGCGCTGCTCGGAGAAGCCGACTTTCCCTAGGTCAGGGAGTCACATAACTATATGTTATAACTGGCCTTCAATACCAAGACGTGGGAAATACATATATGTATCTTTGTACCGAACGATGTGGCCCACGGACTTGTGAACCGTTCACTTAAGCGGAACCCAGATATAAAGTATGTTGTATGGAATATATAACTGTCGTATTTATACTGTGTTACATACTGTATTTTTTTCCAAATCGGGTTGTATTTGCGCTAACCATGCACGGTATTAAAACTATTCGAACAGTTGTTTAACCCGCCTCTACCCCCCCCCCCCCCCACCCCATTAAACAAAATCTTCGTAGTACATTGAAATGAAATATTAACCTAGCCTCGGGAGACCCACTCTGTTCCGCCGTTGGCAACGGCGGAACAGAGTGGGTCTCCCGAGGCTAATATTAACCCTGTAACTTTGGTTTAAAATGTAATATTAAACCTTGCAGACAGAAAAGGTATTTAGGGCTCCACAGCGCTGACAGTGTGTTAAAAGCTCTATATGTAAGCTACGTCACAGATGTGGGTGTGGCTCACTGGTTTATTGCACCATTTTAGGGACACATACCCCCAGAAATACATTTTAATGATAAGTATAAGTGATTAGAATAAACAATTCTTGCACTAAATAATCAGGCCTTAACAAATTTGTTTTACATGATTTTGGCGAGTATTTACGGTTTGAATAATTTTAAATGAGTAAAGCCGAAACCGGGAACCGCGATAGTTTACCAGTTTGCCTGGAGTAAATATCGAGCACTTCATAATGTAATAATGTCTATTATTTATTTATTTTATTTTATGCAATTTGGCTTGCCATATTTGTTAAGCTGCGGTCGTCGGATATTTGTGTCCAATAATTACTCATTTATGCGTTTTGGCTTGCCATAACCATAGTGTAGTTTTGCTGTTGCGAGCGCCATCTATTTAGTGAATAATTTGTCATCCTTAACAACAACCAATTAAAACCCAGCATTAGACAGCGTCAAATTCTATTTTGCATCTGCGCAACCTGCACTCTGTGCAGATAACTTTTGCTTGTACGCGAGACAAGACGTATCTGTCGTGCGGGGAGCTTACCATTCTTAAGGAACCTTCATGGTGTTCAAGCTAACTGCCGTATAGAAATTAACACCAGCAAAGGACACTGCGGGTGTTAAAGAAGAAATAAACTTCATACAAGACTCGCCCACCTAGTTGAGACCCTTATTACATCTGGTGTCAGAAGTGGGGTTTTGGTGGCAAGACTTGGACAGGCGAGAGGCAGACCATGACGGAAGGCGACCAACGGATGGAGCAGATCCAGGATGAAGAAGCCGTCAACGGCGACGGGGAAGCTAATGAAGATAGTGTCATTCTCGATGCCGCCATTCCCGACTACCCCCATCAACGACATATCGATGAAGATCCCGACGGTCTCAGGCGCCAGCTACGTGACATGAGGAGACGGCTGCGATCTCTGGAGATTCCATCACCAATTCCGGAACCAGTAACCCGTGTGATCTATACTCCTCGCAAGTTGTCGAGATACACTGGGGAACTAGAAGATCTGGATGACTGGGAGGCCGAAGCCAGGGCGACAATAGACACGCAGAGACTGGAAGAAGAGGCAGCAGCAGACCTACTACTCTGTCACCTGGGGGGTGCGGCTAAAGCAGAAGTAAAGTATGCCGATCCTGAAGAGCGTAGTCACCCTGAGGCCATCTTTCGCATACTACAAGACACCTTTGGGGAGCGCCGCACCGCAGCACAGATTCTGGACGCATTCTACAATCGGCGACAAGGGACCGGCGAAACACTACAACAGTTTGCTCACTCTCTTATGGAGCTGATCGACAAGGCCCTCCAACAGGACATCAAGTGTCTCCCCAGTCGCGACCGAGCTCTACGAGATAACTTCGCAGAGAAAGTGCGGGACAGCGCTCTGCGAAGAGAACTGAAGCGTCGTATTCGAGACCACCCATACACCACCTTCAGGAGATTACGACAAGAGGCGGAGCGATGGGTTGAGGATGACTCCCCTCAGCCTAGACCACGTCCAATACGACAAGACCTCCACACTGTACAGCTGCCAGATGAACCTACCCGGAGGGAACAACCGTCGACCCACGAGCAACGCGACCAACGTCCACAGACCAACAATTCAGTCTGCACTACCGCGACGCCCTACCGCAGAGAACATCCAACGACTCACGAGCGACAGCCAAAGTGCGATACACAATCAAGTCTCGAGGACAAGCTCAGCATGCTCATCGACATCCAACGGAAGCAACAGGAACAGATTAACGAGCAGCAACAACTCATCCGCGAGCTGACTCAAGAACGGAAACGGTGGGACCGCAAGTGCTTTTACTGTGGGAAACCGGGACACCTGAAACGAGACTGCTACCAACTGAGGAATGACGAACGGCAAAACCAATCCGGCAGAGGGAATTCCCCACGTGGAGGCCAACTTGACGTGACTGAAGCCCCAAACGAATCACACCTACCTCTGTGAGCCAAGGGGTGGGTAATTTGAAGTCCAGCGGCTCAGCCACACAGTCTGTAAAAGTCGTAGGTAACAGACCTATCACTGATATTGTTATCGAAGGATGTTCCATTGCAGGACTGATTGATACTGGTTCCATGGTTACAACCTTATCAGAGAGTGTGTTCAAAAAAATGATAGAACCAACAGGGGTCTCACTAGAACGTGGTAAATGGTTTTCATTGCAAGGCGCAAATGGTTTGGAGATTCCTTATGTCGGTATAACTTGTATAGACATGGTAGTTCATGATATGCCATTAAAAGGAGTGACTGTATTGATTGTTAAAGACACCGCGGATTGTCAGGAAATGAGACGTGAAGTTCCCATGGTTGTTGGTACTAATGTTTTGGAGCATCTACCGGAGTTGTCGTCATTGTTCAAGCCGCGTCCAGATGATCAACGTGTTGACAAGAAGAAAGGTTTCGCACGGACGGCAGGAATGTGGTCACAACTAGCGGAAGCACAGAGCCTCACTCCGATCAAGGTGTCTGGACCACGACATGGCGTAACATTGCTTGAACCGGTGAAGAAATCTCCACACCCTGGTCTACTCATTGGTCCCACTGTGACGGATACAGCCAACGGAGCAACCTACATACAGGTTCTCAACATGACAGATGAGGACATTACTCTTAGGCCCGGAACCATCCTAGCTACGTACGGCCCTGTTGAGAAATTGGGACTCGGAGAGATAAACCTGGATGTTCAGTGCAATCACATCATGGTCACTCGCAGCCACGGAACCGACGACGCCTTACCAGCTGAAGAGACACTGCAACGAAAAGAAGAGTGTCTACCGGTTGACCTGGGTAGATTTCCCGGCACACCAGACGAACTGGAGACTGCAAGGCGGATATTTACCAAGTACCGCGACGTGTTCACCACTGATAACGACACGTTAGGCTGTAATCCATTCGTTAAGCATCAGATTCGCACCGAAGACGACATCCCTGTACAGCAGCCGTATAGACGCATCCCACCGTCAGACTGGGCTGACGTCAAAAGTCATCTGCAAGATCTTCTGGACAAAGGGATTATCCGAGAATCAACATCTTCTTATGCATCACCAGTCGTGGTAGTGAGGAAGAAGAGTGGCGACATCCGGCTCTGTGTTGACTACCGGCGGCTAAATGCAAAGGTGAAGAAGGACGCCTATCCATTACCACGGATCGAGGAAGCGTTAGAGTCCATGAGAGGGTCAACCATATTCTCCACTCTAGATTTGGCCTCCGCCTATAACCAGATAGAATTGGAAGGGTGACAACATAGGACCCAGCCCCGATGACGTCCAATCCCCAGCTGTAGACGAAGAAACTGAAGCAGAAGTCGTATGTGTCGTCCGACGGCCCGTGCCACGACCCAGAATGAGGCGAGCTTCAATGATATCAACGTCACAGGAGTTTGATTCCCTTTCGTCGGATATTTGTGTCCAATAATTACTCATTTATGCGTTTTGGCTTGCCATAACCATAGTGTAGTTTTGCTGTTGCGAGCGCCATCTATTTAGTGAATAATTTGTCATCCTTAACAACAACCAATTAAAACCCAGCATTAGACAGCGTCAAATTCTATTTTGCATCTGCGCAACCTGCACTCTGTGCAGATAACTTTTGCTTGTACGCGAGACAAGACGTATCTGTCGTGCGGGGAGCTTACCATTCTTAAGGAACCTTCATGGTGTTCAAGCTAACCGCCGTATAGAAATTAACACCCGCAAAGGACACTGCGGGTGTTAAAGAAGAAATAAACTTCATACAAGACTCGCCCACCTAGTTGAGACCCTTATTACAATAAAATGTAAATCTTCATTTGAAAAGTTAACATACCTACGAAAGGTGTACGTACTCTGCTAATTGGACTGACATGTGCACCAGCGTAGCCGCGGGTCCCATGTTTAACGTTTGATCATTTCTACTGGTTCAATTAGCGCACCATAATTAGGATAATGACGGGTAACACGTACGTGGCCTCTTTAGCTGGTGACTGTTTAGTCGATTATTGGCCGTACATGCAGGCTCCAATATACACAGACCTACATTCACTCACGAGACATAGCGATAGAAATATAGCGATAGAAACATAGCGTCAGAAATATCATCATAATTCCAGTCATAAAGTTAAAACATCTTTGTATGGGCGCGTCATATCGGGTGCTATATAGGACCTGGTAGGTAATGGTTGTGCCCCCCCCCCCCCACCACCCCCCAATCGCAACAATGTTCCTACGCCCATGAAACACAACATCGGAGGGATGGGAAATTTCCACGAAGCGCCTTTATGAATGACTGTGGGGGCGCGGCCGCAACAACCAATCAGGACCAGTGTGTGTGCGTGCGTCATGGGTGTGCGTGTAAACACGAGCCATGCGGGCGAGGCGAAAGGCTACAGATGTGGCTGGTGTTAAACACTCACAAGTGAGGATGTCTTCATACCGAATAGTCTGACGAACGGACCTTAGAACCGTTTACTAAACCGGATCCGAGGCATAATATCCGTTGTATGAACAATAGAGCTATCGTATTGTACATACACTGTATATGTTAGCCGTATATGTTTCCAAAGCTGGTTGTGTTTGCGCCAACTTTTCGCTGTTAGATGAAGCCCAATTTGAACCGCGTTACCTGACCAGTTTGACTTGACTAGATCTCGAACATTTCTGCAGACACAGATCTTCATTTGGGAGGGTAACATAACCTGCGAACGGTGTCTGGACGTACACCAGCCAGTGGGAAAGCATTTACGGCGGATTTCCCCACGCCTATTTATCATAATATATTAGGTGGCATCGCAACGCTCCCATAGAGGGAGAGAGAGAGAGAGAGTGCGCTCCCCGGACAACTGTACGCTGAAAGCCTAGCCCAGCCAGCCAGCTACAGCGGCAGGGGCCGCCTACTATGGGTGATCGACATGAAGTCAATACCGACCATGGCACCGGCGGGCTGGCTGTAGTGCCATCAGGGAACGAGACCGACCCAGCTACACAACGGCTACTACCGGTAATGTCGGACATACCTCTGAACGGCTCTACTCCCGACCCCGATGTGGATACGGGCGGCAAGAAAGTCAAGAAACCGAAGGCGGTGCATATCGTAAGTACCGGACACGCTGTGTATACGTACACACGTATAACGATCTAGCGAAGGGCATTTTTCATCGTGAAAATATCGCATGTGAGCATGGTTGGTTCCGCGTTGGTTTGGCCGCACGTGGTTTGGCCAGGATGAAACAGCGGTTATAAATGTGAATCGGCGTCCGCCATTCTGATCTTTATTTTAACACACGCCTTTTCTGTAATATCTGTATATGGTTAAGTTGCCGTAGCATGTGATATACAGCATCATGCAGGCTTATATATTGATCCGTCTCTCGCGTCGATGCTGGCCGCAGCGGCATGTTATGTACGCGGTGTACTGCTACATGAGTGCGGGGCAGCCAGCGTGGCGTGGCGCCATATTGAAACCATTGTTGATGTTATGGTCCGACCTGCCTACGCCATCTGCTGTGAAAATGGAAGCACAGCGGCGAGCGAAACACGTGTCGCCTTCCGACTGTAAAGGCGAGCGGCGAACCATGTCGTTGTAAGACCTAGTCCTAAGTTTTCTTTAAAATGAACACGCAATCTCTGATCGGGCAGGGAGGCCGGGGACACAAGGCCAGTAACGAGACTGGGAAGTATGGGAGAAAGTATGGAAGTTATTAACGTATTTACGTTATAATCTCTGCGTATGGAGGAAAGTATGGACATTATTAATGTATTTAAATTATAATTCCCTGGGCTTCGGCATATATTCATAATATAGGGCTATTTGTGCTGGTACGATTGGCTCATCCTCGGAACACCCAGACAGTTGTGTCCTATGGCCAGACCGGTGGAGCTGCACTATAATATGGTGGCGTAATCATCCTTTTAATTACACGAACAACTGCGAAAGCGTGATCAGTATTATAATTAGGCCTATAATTAGTTTTGCTTAGTAACTCATACCCCGGACTCATACTCATGCTCACGACAAACGTTGCCACCGAAATATAAACACGTCACCCCCGATATTTTGATCTATAGATCTTCGAAACACGAGCGTCAAATTACAATGAAAACTTCCGCGAGGTGCATCAGTGAATCATGAATACAGGACGGAAAATTTCTTACATTTACCCAAAGCGTGGTTACAAGGTCAATGCGTGCACAGCGGGTCTGCGCATGCATGACGATCTCGAGGACATCTCAAACACGCGCGTTTTGTGGTTGTGAGTAAAGTACATAGAAACCGAGTGCAGCATGCAAATATAGGCTTTGCGGCCCTTACGGCGGTATGCGCCATCGCGCTATAGTAAGGACGGATGTCAGGCAGACGGGCATGTGAAAAAGTACTGTCTACAGTACTTGTATATTGTATGTTTGTGTAGAGTACTTGTCGCTATCATCATAGGGGTCAAGTGTAAGGGAGTGGTTTAAAAACTGCCTATATTTATTCTGACTTTCAATCGAAGCGAGTCAATTCCAGCAAAGAATATTGGAACGTCTTCGATCCTAGTCATTCACGCTTAGCGACCTAGGCGGATAGATAGCGTCCTGTTAGGAGGTATGATGTGCACCACAACCATGACCTTGGGGCTTGGAAAAGCGTGCATGCATATGACACCTATGTGACCTTGGCGCGGTCTGTTGGCTAGGGTACCCGCTAAGACCCCCCCTCCCCCTCCTCCCTGCTTCCGCCCGCCCACTCCTGACCTAGGCTCGGTATCATGTACCCCAGGATGTATCCGGGGGTACCCGCTGAAGTCCCCCCCACCCTCCCCCAAGACTCCGCCCGCCCGCTCACTCATTCTCACCTTCCCCGCCCCTCGCCACCAAGGACCAACTGGCAGAGAACGGCCAGTGCCTGGCCAAACCAACCGACCATGCGTAAGGCCTGCGTGCTGTGTTAACGACCCCTATAACTCATAAAGTAACGGACACAGCAGTTTACAAAGGAAGCCAAGCCAAAGATGAGGCAAATCCGCCCCGCACGTGGTTGCCAGATTGACTAGGCTACAGCCTTGCCTGCGTCAGCCACAGAAGATACTTGTATGGAATCGGCCCATCAAACCTCTTTAGGCCCTCTGTGTTATTTCAGTTTACAAACACTTGCCTTGTAAGTTAATGGCTGCTGGCAGTGTAGCAGACGCCATGCAGTCCGCTCTCTTGCTGTTTGTATATGTCTCAGGGAGGGCGGGGAGAGGCGGCGGGGGGCGAAGCCAATGTACTCAGATACATATCCTTTTATTAAGTAGCAGCGATAAAACTTTTTTTTCAAATCCTCAAGAACTTTACCTGATGCAGCTATAATTAGATACGGCATTGAACGTGTCAAACCTATGCATCTGCTTTAATTAATGTGAAAAAAAGAGAGCGTTCATTGTATAGGCTGACTGTTCGCGCTCACCACGTCTTCCACGGGCTAACGCCACCTTAGTGGCATCACTTAGAGCGGGCCCAGCTGGTGCGGTGCTGAGCCCACTAGACCGCGGGTCAAAAGGTCCTGGGTTCGAATCCGGGCCTGGGCACTTAATCATGTGACCCACCGGTACCGGCGCATAACACATAGAGGTATAGGCAGAGATCTTATTGTACCTATTGTATTGTATCATTGTAGATAATCTCCGATAGATGTAAGTACATAATAACAAGGTCTAGTAGAATTTGCTGAAGTATCTCATTTTGCTTCGCGCTTATCTCTAAATTCTGAGGTAGGTAAGCGCAGAATAAATGCGTTAATTGAGAACTTTCTGTGGCGCACGAAAGTAATACTCGAATGCATCCCCCCCCCCTCACACACACACAGTCTCCCTCCTTTTCATCTCCAGCGCTTTTGTTACACAAGTGCGTGGCGTTATACATAAACCTCCAATTACGTCATTTTCCTGGCACAAACAGGGCCTAGACATTGCTTACATGTACTGTAAAGAGAGGTTGTGCCCGTCAAGCGTTTATATTGATGAATGGCTGGCGGTCTCTGTGGGGCATCCATAGATCAACCCGCTTCTTTCACGGGTAATTGTTCTGAAAATCGTTCATGAATGTCTTTAGTTTCTGAAGGTCAGTCAGTGTGGATGGTGCGGGTGGGTGGTCGTATACCGGCTGTCAGTGGCAATGGGGTGGTGATTAGAGGGGGTGGGCAGGTACCGGTGGGTTGGAAGCGGGTGGGGGGAGTAGGGGGGGGGGGGTAAGGCCCAGGATAATATATATGTACACCATTGTGTACCTTTTTTTACAAAGGTTAATTAAGGCTTTTGAAGGGCGCGGCAGAGGTTTGCGGCGGGTAAAGAAGACACACTAACAAATAGCAGCTGATGTCAAGATTTCGCGCCGCTGAGGCTAATATATTCCAAAGTATATCTTCATCAGTGTACGTCTTTATTCTGTCAGTTTAGCATCGCGTTGCGCATGAGGTACCCATTAAAGAAACTGGTGGGGGGGGGGGAAGGGCTTAATTACTTAATTATTTAATTCCGAGGGTATTCGTGTCAGACACCCCGCATGGACAGACAGGCGACAGTGATCTAGACAACACACGTCAAGCCCAAGTGGCACCATAAAGGACTTTAAGGCATTACATGGGAGGTAGCCAAACCGAGGGGCTTAGCTAAACAAATCCTCGCGCACAAAGAAAAGAGTGTCAATAGGGGGGGGGGGGGGGTTACACATGGGGCACGGGCTGGATCGAGGGTAAGTGGTGGTGGGGGAAATAGTCCATTCATGTCGAGTAATCTGTTGTTTTTCTGCCTTTCTCCTTCATAAACAGGTGTGACGTCATCCTATTGTTGTAAATCTACATATGAATATTCACCAATTTACCGCCCCATTGGCAGCCCCCCCCCTCCCCCCCACCTTCCGACTTTGAATCATAAGAGCCCCCCACCCCCACCCAATAGGTATTAGATAAGAGGTTTACCATTTACAATAAAAAAAATGCTATCCTCGCTACCACGGGATGTGGGCGGTTGGGGTGGGGTGTGTGAGGGGGGGAGGGGGGGGGATCCGTAGGTCCGCGTTAGCTTCAACACAAAGACCTATATCATGGTCAAATAAACTGCAACCGTATGTACTATTTAACTATATATTTTTTACATCTGTTTGCCAGAGTTCTTTTTATTTTCCATTTACCGCACATCTGTTCAAAGGCGGCAATGGCGACCGCTGAACCCATACAAGAAAATCGCACTTTTACTCACGAGATACATCGGTCCAATAATAAATAACATGCCTAATACGATCCTAAATAGTGTTATACTTTTCCAGTAAGCAGCTAATTGAATCATTTCCACTAAAAATGAAAATGTTTCACAGAGAGAGACGGGGGCAGGGGGGGTGGGGGTGGGGGTGATGTACCTGCACTTCTTGTAACAGATCTTGTAACATGACGCAATACGCATAATTAGTATGCCCTCGTACTCTCCGGCTGTGCTAAGCGGGCGGACCTTCCTACCTCAAGCCCCAGGGTTTCGTTACCATGGTTACCGGGAGGGGGCCAGACGCTGCCGTCGCCAGACGCTGCCGTCGCATCTGGGCTGTGGTGACTCCAGCCTCCGTCTGCTGCAGTTTACCGTGGTGGTCACCACGTCTACGTCGTCTCGTCACCGCTGTCTCCTGGTCATGAGGCTGTGTTGTCCATCAATGGCTTCAAAATGGCGACCGTTCAGCATCTCGCTCGGGGTAAGAGCGTCTCTGCCACGTCATTTTAGACCGTTGTGTTCTGTAATAATAGTGCTTTCGGATTACGCCAATGGATTACGAATTTCGGTTTCGCCTTTGACTGCGACAGTGAACCGTGTGCCGGATGTAACTTGTCTCCATATGGTTCTGCCTTGCTTTGTTTAACCCCCGTCATAATTATGTTATCTGCGCATATAATGTCAACAGACATGTGGACAATCAAAATTCACACCCGTGATTGCGCAGGTATCACTGATTGCGCACATAGCAAAAGATGGTAGAACAATAGGTCCGAACAATATGCCGATCGCATAGAATTAGACATCACGGTAGCTGTCACCCATAAGGACCTTTGTCCACCTTCTACAGACCCAAGGGACTAATGCCTCATATTGGCAATACGACCGTTAACAAGTAGCCAGGTCGGGGTGTTAATTAACTTACGATGGCGATAACAAATAGTGGACAAAGATGGCACTTAAAGCAATATATTCCGTATTTTTTTGTATTACGAACCTCTTCTCCATGTCAAATAAGTACACTCTATCTGGAGTTTAAATCCTGAAAGCCTGTGGGCTATCCGGAGAGAAGCATTTTGGTCAACGGAGCAGAAGTTGGTGGCCGGCTTTATATCCTTACGCGCCTGTTCGCAGTTCGCTATTTTGAGTGTGATGTCGACCGCGGCTCGCTATCACGTCCGCGCGCGATAAAAATAAACCGCGCAATTTTATGTTGAAATGTTTGTTTCACAAACTGAAAGAGATGTAAAAACATGTGCATCATAAATTTTGAGATACTTTAGTCTTGATTCTAAAATGTAAAAAATCTAAGATGGCGCATGTAAGCATCTTGCTTTAACCCAAAGCGGATGAGCCAGCCTCATAGTTTGAAGAATTATAGCATATTGTGGTGCCTTTTTTTGCTACTAACCAAAAAAAAGGGAGGACGGAAAAGGGGTGGGGTGGGGCAGTGCTGGTGTAATAGTGAGCACTAGACCGCAGATCAATAGGTCATCGATTCGAATCCGGGGTCCGGACACCCAATCTGGGTCAGGTTTTATCCATTTATCCTTCATCGTCCCGGGAGGTATTTTGGCCTAGTTTAGCCCTCGCGTGCACAGAACTGGCCTAAAACACCAATTAATGTGTTACAAAGAATCTCGGGATCCCCGCAGCGTCACCAGAGGAACCATATGCCCATCAGCATGGTTTACTATCACCAGCTAGAAAACATAACTGAACATATGAACATAATTATTCTCAATTTGTTTGCCATCAGTCATCATATTGGGTCCACTCCCAGGCCGCACGGAGTAGGGATCTCCTTAATGGATCCACTCCCAGGCTGCACCGGGTAGGAGGTCCCTAATGGGTCCACTCTCAGGCTGCACCGGGTAGGAGGTCCCTAATGGGTCCACTCCCAGGCTGCACCGGGTAGGAGGTCCCTAATGGGTCCACTCCCAGGCTGCACCGGGTAGGAGGTCCCTAATGGGTCCACTCCCAGGCTGCACCGGGTAGGAGGTCGCTAATGGGTCCACTCCCAGGCTGCACCGGGTAGGAGGTCCATAATGGGTCCACTCCCAGGCTGCACCGAGTAGGGAGCTCCTTAATGGATCCACTCCCAGGCTGCACCGGGTAGGAGGTCCCTAATGGGTCCACTCCCAGGCCGCACCGAGTAGGGAGCTCCTTCATGGATCCACTCCCAGGCTGCACCGGGTAGGAGGTCCCTAATGGATCCACTCCCAGGCTGCACCGGGTAGGAGGTCCCTAATGGGTCCACTCCCAGGCTGCACCGAGTAGGGAGCTCCTTAATGGATCCACTCCCAGGCTGCACCGGGTAGGAGGTCCCTAATGGGTCCACTCCCAGGCTGCACCGGGTAGGAGGTCCCTAATGGGTCCACTCCCAGGCTGCACCGGGTAGGAGGTCCCTAATGGGTCCACTCCCAGGCTGCACCGGGTAGGAGGTCCATAATGGGTCCACTCCCAGGCTGCACCGGGTAGGAGGTCCATAATGGGTCCACTCCCAGGCTGCACCGGGTAGGAGGTCCCTAATGGGTCCACTCCCAGGCCGCACCGAGTAGGGAGCTCCTTAATGGATCCACTCCCAGGCTGCACCGGGTAGGAGGTCCCTAATGGGTCCACTCCCAGGCTGCACCGGGTAGGGGGTTCCTTATTGGATCCACTCCCTTGGCTGCACCGGGTAGGAGGTCCCTAATGGATCCACTCCCAGGCTGCACCGGGTAGGAGGTCCCTAATGGGTCCACTCCCAGGCTGCACCGGGTAGGGGGTTCCTTAATGGATCCACTCCCAGCCTGCACCGGGTAGGAGGTCCATAATGGATCCACTCCCAGGCTGCACCGGGTAGGAGGTCCCTAATGGGTCCACTCCCAGGCTGCACCGGGTAGGGGGTTCCTTAATGGTTCCACTCCCAGCCTGCACCGGGTAGGGGGTTCTTTAATGGGTCCACTCCCAGGCTGCACCGGGTTCTTTAATGGGTCCATTCATTATAGTAGCAGACGGTGTGAGACTATCTAATATCTAAGAGGAGTTGGATGGTGGCCTCGAGTGGGGCGAGGTTGAGGGGTCGAGTGTGTGACCAGGGGGGGGGGGGTGGAGTTAGGACATGGGAGTGGCTCGGGCCATGGGCGAGGGGGAGGGGAGAGGAGAGGACTGCTGGCATGTCACCGACAGCTGCAGTTTTCTACCATCCCTTGTATTGTTTAAACAACACTCCTTCGTATAACGTCTCCATATAACGGGTCTCCATATAGTCTCCATATAACGGGTTAGATAAGGAATAGCGAGCGTCACATTTAAATTTTTATCTTAAAAGAAATGACATGC
The DNA here is from genome assembly GCA_964019135.1 of Arenicola marina. Classification (NCBI taxonomy): domain Eukaryota; kingdom Metazoa; phylum Annelida; class Polychaeta; family Arenicolidae; genus Arenicola; species Arenicola marina. Next base: position 16,227,348 of record OZ025261.1, on the reverse strand, counting down.
GCGTCTTGATAAACTATGACCCCCCTGATATCCCCGATACCAGGCCACCGCCCACGCATCCGTGGATACCGTCGTACTATAAGGAGGGCCAAGTGGCCATTACCCCATTCAGAAGAGGCTTCTGGCCACGAAATGTATTAATATCTTAACGGAAGTCCATTTGGTAAGCCAAACTGTGAACTGCAAACAGCAAACTGTACTTGATGAACCAATTTTTTTTTACCTTTTCAAAGATATCTATGTGATCACACTTTTCTGCTTCTCAAAGAGTTAACATTCATACATTTAAGATCACTAAATAAATAGAATATTCTATAAGCGTAAGAAACCTTGGTGGAAAGTGAAGCCAAATGTATAAGTTAAAATGGGAAGGTCTTAAATTTGTGTTGCCACTATATCATAGGAAGTGCTGTTTCGGGGCATGGTCTGTCTGCACCGAGAGTAGTTTCACGATCGTCGCACCGTTTGTTACCTCACTAGATGGAAGTACAATTCACCATTTAACTACCAAATGACTCACAAGTGGGCACTCGAAACCACCGATTTTCGCAGCGCGCTAGATTTCCGCAGAAACACGCCATTGGTTGTGTTGGCAAAAAAAACACGCCAGTGTGACGCTTTATATGGCGTCCTGATGCATTGATTTGAAAGTGAGGGCATACGCCGGAGCACTTAAGGTCGCACCCGGTGCGAGGGGTGCGACCTTAAGTCAATAATGCAGAGTGAAGCGATAGGCACGTGTTACTGTGTGCAACACAATGTACAGCCATAAATGTACAACTGTTTACGACGATAGTATTCCTGGTAGGGGTTATCTGGCTATGGGGGAAGGAGATGGGGAGGTTAGTGAAAGCTAGCAGATGGTTGCCAACATCATATTTGGCTTCGAGGGGTGCGGCCTGAGGGGGTGGATGGGGTGATAAATTAAGGAGGGTCATAAGTTAGTGATAAGTTAGTGAAATAAGCAGTGATTGGTTTATCAGGCCACCGGTATGCTATCTTTGGGACACAACTCAAATTAAATTTCACAAATCCAAGCTTTGTCCCGATTTAGTCGCTGATGGAAAACTGCGATTACTCCAGAAACAAGGAACCATCTATTTGGCCTTGAGAGGCTCTGATAAGGACGGACGCTGCGGTAATGCCGAAGTTCGATCCCAATCTTTAAACATCTGTATCTGTCACGTGACGCAACTCCGTGCCATGGTAGACGCTGTACCAGAAGGCCTAAGTTAGAAAAAAAAACACGAAAAACCTAGCCCCTCCCCCCCCCCTACACCCCCTTTCACCCACCCTGGGGTATGAAACCGCCAGTCTCTTATAACGAAAAAGCTTATCTCTCGCATCCGTTTATGAAGTGCTTAGTTAAACAGACGGGTTGGGTACACACCAGTATTTGGTTTTATACGTCAAATAGTAGCAGGCAGAAGGTAGACATTGGGCAGAAATAATATCGATAATCATATTGACATAAATATGACCGGGAGCTACGGAATAACGGGACATATATGTTAAGGATATTTAAACCCTGTGCAATTATTGTGCATCCAGTACAGAATACTCAAATTGCGGCTAAAGCACGATATAAACGAATATCAGCCCAGTAAAACTAAGGCCCAAGCTCATACATTGATTGAGTAAAAAAAAAGGGTTGATTGAGTTAAAAAAGGGGCTGTTTCCCGTCCGTTGTTCGTCAGTTAACGTATTACTACTAACTTCAGTGGATAAAATCTGCCTGACGTCCTGGTTGGTCTTTAGAATTGACGTATAGACCGCTTAACTATACTGTAAAATTGGATCAAAGATCAAAAAGATCAAATCAATTCAAATAGGCAAGGTTTCCCGGGCAGAGTTCGTTCTCTTGCTACTAATGGGAAGTTGTGGACGCGAGACAGTACGGGATTTGTTTGTTTTGATGACGGTTCGGGCGATAAGGCGCTGGGAGAAATATTATTACTGTTGGCACCAAGCCAGGTAGCCCGCCGCAGACATGGTCATCATGCGCGATAAGCACCCGAAAGCGGTATTATGCCGCGGGATAAGGTGATAAGCACCCAGCGGTTGTGTTGACACATGCGATAGCTTTGACACATCTAAGAGCGACGGTTGGATATTAATAGGTTCAAGGCGGCTGCTGATGCCAATGGGCTCTTGCATGCCGCGGCATAGTGGGACAGACAGCGCATAGTGGGACAGACAGCTTCATTTTATTAGTATAGATTTTCCATGTTCTCTCTCAGCTAGGAGACGTTGGGGCTGTGGGCGGGGTGGGACAACAAGTGAATGAGTTCTTATCTTAGGACACCATCATTAGAGATACATGTTGTAACATTTGTCCTTCAACCTGGGAAAGTCCAGTATCCACTACAGCACATGAGTAATTTATTATTTTCGCTTTCATTATCGGTTAAAAAAAAGACGTTTTGAGTAAGCACTAAATTGGTGAATACACATTCCCCAACTAGCTTCGTCTATGAATATATCGCATGACGCAAAGAATCCGCAACGAAATTAGATCCATGCCATCGTTTACGAAAGCTGCCCACGGTTAAAAAAAGAGGCCTCTGCATAAGGCTAACCAATGACTCCTTTTTAGTCCCTGCAATATGCTATACGTTCGCTCCTAGCTTTCTGGCTGGGTATAACGCTGGGTTGTTTCTATCAATGCGAACAACATTGGCTGACATCGAAAAGTGAGGTCTAACTTTAACACCAAAAACGTGTATTGTATTGGCGATGACGATATAGACGTTTATGACTGACAGAGAAGTGGTCCTATGTAAACGTTAGACCGGTCGTTTAATAACACCAAAAAACGGTTTACTTCTAAATAGCACGCTCAAATACGTCATAGTTAAAATACGTCATAGGGGGTGGGGGGAGGGGGTGTAGGCGTGGGCGTGAGTGAGCAAGTGGGAAAGGGGAGATTATGGTGGTATGCGATCCAGCCAAGTCTGGCTGCGGCTGCTGCGGCTGCTGCGGTTGCTGCTGCTGCTGCTGCTGCTGCGGCTGTTTTGCTGCGGCTGCTGCTGTCGTTTTGATGGCAGCCGCAATGTTTACATTCTGCCATCGTCCGTAGTGCTTGGCGCTACCTTCTTTGAATGGGTGGGTTGGGCTCGGGGCGGTGCCGGGGCAGGTGCAGGAGCAGCAGACGCAGAGATAAGGGTAGGCTGGGGCTCGGCTATGATTAGGGCTAGGGGCTGGGGCTGAGGCCAGGACTTGGGCAAGTGTATATGGGCTTGGGCTGGGGCTAGTGCTTGGGTAGGGATATGGGTAGGATCTGGGGTTGACCTGTCGTCAATCTACAAAACAGTATTACCCCACGAAATCATTTCATCGGGTGATGATAAAAAAAAAACCTTGTTGGGGACCTGAAAATAAGAACACGGTGGATCTTCGGCGACCTCCTGCAAACAAAATCCGCCAATATATAGCACCCCCCCCCCCTCCCCCTGCCCGCATCCCCCCATCATCGCCAAGGACACGCCCACATCTTCTTCTGACGTCAACGATGAGGAACCCCTACTGTTTATTAATCTTGCCCCCCCCCCCAGCCTTCCTTATCCTCACGCTCTCTCCCTTCCTCCCTTCCCTTTATTTCCTCCCCACCCCTCCCCCGATCTCCCGCGTTCCAAGCACAATCGGAGGGGTGAGAAGGTGTGTGTGGGGTGGGGGGGGGGGCGGCGGAAATTCTGATCCCCCACCTCACCAAAACAGATGCGGCATAAAGGGATTGAACGAGGATGTGTGGTAGTGGGTGGGGGAGGGGTGGGGGATGGGTGCTCGGCTGGTTGGGAGCGGGGGGGGGGGGCGCATGGAAGGATGGGGGATGGGGGTATTTGAAGATAGGGAAGAGCTGATGGCGGCTGGCGGGGAGGTCAGCGCCTCAGACGGGACTGCTGGCAGGGGTGGGAATTCCCCAGTCATTAAGTCGGAGCTAGCTGTCTGTTACAGGCAGGTCTGTTCCGTGACTCGCTTCTTGCTTCTTGGAATCCGGGGCTATCTTTAGACTAACGGTTTGTCTCCCCAGCCTAGGGGGGGGGGGGGGGCGTGGATACTCGAATACGACACCGGCCTGGGAGGGAAGGTATCAGAGGGAAGGTGCTGGGTTGGGGGGGAGGGGGGGGGCGGGGGGCTTAAGATGGGGAAGTATACGAAGAAGTATAAAGTAGCCCGCCCAAGACAAAATATTTATTTGAAAAACTTATTTTGAAAACGACTTGTGGTACGAGGAAAATAAATATTGGGGGATGCCTTTGGGTGGGGGGAATGTGGTGCCAATAGGTTGTGTCACCACCGGTGGTGGTGGGTGGGTGGGAGGTGGTGGATGGGGCTGAGAGGAGTTGTTCTCTCTGATCCCCCATGGTAGATTCCATGACGTAGACTCACTCTAGGCCATGACCCTCAGGCTCCACGGTAACAGAATGAATGGCGATGATTTTTGTGAACGCTTCCATTCCCAGGGCGTGTTCCAAACTTCCCTCTAGCCTCTCTTGTCATGTATGGGACCTCCTGATCTGTACCTATAGCTCCCATCGGCATTGTATAGCTAGTTAGCATCGCCCAAATCCCCGCCCACACCTCGCCCACGTACCGATTCCAGCGGAAATTCCCCTCCGCCCCCCCCCCCCACCTTTTATTGAAGAACTGGCTTCTGGCACTGTGCCAGAAGGCACTGTAGGTTCAGGAATTGGCGGGGATGTCGGTCGTTGGCTGTACGATGTGTGGGTGTGTGGGAGGCTGGCAGGCATTGCCATATGCGCAGCTTTTCACTCAGACAGATCGATAAACCGACGTGAGAAACTGAGATGGGCGGGGGAGGGAAGGCCGGAGGGTGCGGCATTGGACTTGAGCCAAGATTGGTCCCCGGCAAGCCCTCTTATTACTGAAGGCCTATGTAGCCGCTATTGTTGCCACTGGTATGGTAAGTAAGGTGGCTGTAAGGGCTTAATAAAGGCGTTAATAAATAATCGAGATATATATATATGTGATAGATTAGCTGGTATCGATTGGCAAAGCTGACTTTTACCTCAGCGCATGTGAATTATGTCGCTCGTTTTTAATTAATGAGGGTGACCCGGAGCGGGAGGTTCATCCCCCCCCCACTACACCACTCCCTACCTCATTCCAAACAGACCTCCTCCCCCCAACCCCAACCTGACCTCGATATTCGCCATTTCCATAACCGCCTGTAACCGCCTGTAACCGCTGACATTTAGGGCGGTGACAAACCGACAAGGCGAGAGTAATGACTTCTGTTCCGCCCATTGGAACGGACTGATTGACCCCAAATAACATGACAACAACGGTTTGTTATGGGGAATAAAATCGACACATATTTGGCTCTGCCCGATCTGCGGGTCTGTCTGTGTGTGTGTGGGTGTGTGTGTGTGTCGAGCAGGGAACGCGGCAGCTGACGAAGGTATACATAGACCAGCTAACGTGATCGAACTCTATATGTCAGAAGCGTTTGCAGGAATCCTTGAAGGGGGGGGGGGGGCACAATAAGAACATTTGACGACCCGGTGGAGGGCGGCACACTGATGAAATCTTGCGACCGGGGGGGGGGGGCGGCTGAACAACATAATTTTTTTTACGACCGGCGGGGGGTGGGAGGGGGGCACAGATATACTTTAGGGACTGAAACATGCCCCCTGGACACGCCCATGTATGTAGCTTCCCGTATCTTCTTTATTATTCTTTTTTTGAATTTGAATTTGAATTTGAACTTGAACTTGAACCCGACGTTTTCTTCCCACAGGAAATTCCTGTGAACAACAAAGCTGACTTTGAGAATACGTCCTTGCGGAGTGGTGACGACGCGGAGGATGGCAGTGACGCGGACGCCAGCTCCCAGGTGGAGATCGGCCGCGGCAACTGGGGAGGCCAACTCGAATTCATCTTCACGTGCATCGGTTACGCGGTCGGCCTCGGAAACGTCTGGCGTTTTCCGTATCTCTGCTATAAAAATGGAGGCGGTGAGTGGAAAATAATAGCTTTGCGTATTCTTAGTTGTCGCGGCCGTTTAGTGTTCACGTTAGAAGGATAAAGTCGATTCAGGCATAGAGCTGAGCCGGTTTGTTTTGTTGCGATAAATCTACACCCCGCTCCCCCCCACCATCATATGGTGAAACCGGAGCCATTTTGGTTGCGTGTGAGTGCCCAGCTTCTTTCAGGAGGTGGGGGGGGGGGGGGGGGTCGAGTTGCTACTTTTTACTGGGTTACCGCTCTACCGGATCTCGACTTTAAATATCGTATTTTGTCTATGGCCAGATGTCGGCTTGTATAAACCGTATATTTGTATCGACCGATTATCGATCGATTGTTCAAAGGATATGTATGCAACTGTTCTTGATGTGGGTAAACAGGCTTATATTGATCGTTATCCCCAATGTTAAAACGATATCTCTTCCATATGTCCACCGTCCATTTGGCCAAAATGTCCCCCAAAACTGCGAAATACAAAAGCGTATAGCGATAAAATACACCTTTAAAAGACAGGAACAAAGCGGCATTAACGACACTACGGTGAACATGTACCCCTCGTTGCCAAGGGGTTTAAGAAACCACGCAAAGTACTTCCGTTGAGATAGCAGAACTGCATGGTGTTTTTCAGGCCAGTCAGTGAGTGCAGTTAACGGTACACATGCTGCTTAGAGGCAGGCCTGTTAAACTTGGTGTGCGTCCGAACGCTGCGGCTGCTGGTTCGTTGCGTTGGCTGGTTTAAACATTTAACCTCTGTATATCGTATCGTGCCAATGGGGAAAGAGGCAAGGTAGAGAGGAGCCAGGTCCTCGGAAGCGACCCCCTGCTCTTCGCGTAGACAGAAAAAGCCATGGGGTCCTCAACCTGCTCAAATATAGCCTTTAGCTCAGGTGGGGCTCGAACCATGCACCGGCCTCTAATTCTGGCCTCGTAGAGTACACTCGACAATAGGTGAACCTCCTATATACTACAGGCCGCCGGGACAACCAGAGCTCGAAATATAAATTAGGCCTCAACCAAGGTCAGAAGGTCATGGCGATTTGTGCTTTTTCACACGAAATGAACACGTGGATGGATCACGTGTTGACACGGCTCGCATCCGGGTTCTGCGAAATGTCACTGACAGGCCCAAAGTGCCCCGATGTGGCGGGATTATTTGGAATCCGGCCTTCACAAGCTACATAAATACATCCAGGGAACCTGGCTTTTTTATTACCATGCACAGACCTGTCCCCGAGGGAACCCGGATCCCACTGATGCCCTTGGGCTGTCGCTGAAACGCCGACATACTGTGACCTTATGACCCTGATCGCGGATGGCGTTTAATAACATATAATTTGAGTTTGTGGGACGCAATTTCGGGGTGACATCTACTTCATTCGCGGTCTGTGTTTTCCCTGGCCGCCTGGCGTTATTTGTAGTGAACATGCGCAGGGGCACGCCCCCCCCCCCCCCACCACCCTTCATCCACCCGTGTCTATAGTATAGACCTCTCTATAGTGTGGGAATGTGCGTTCACCACGGTGTATAAGTAGGCGAATGGCGTGCGGCGGCTTTCAGGCCGATCTTCCCCTTTATTGCTCATTAACCAATCAATATAGAGATGCCAGATTACCCCGGTCCTGCAGTCTAAAGGTTATTGAGCGGCAGACCATGGCATTGTGCGTGGCTGTATGAATAGAAAGCGTCCTATTTGGTGCAGACTGCACGACGATCTATGGGGGTGTATATGTATGTATCATATACTAGTATGTGCAGTGAGCATGTATGCCACCTGACACTGAAGCCCGCATGGTGCTTCGCTGCTGACGTCCCAATCTCTGTGGAGGAGACCAGCCGTAAATAAATATCGACCACCACCGTGTTTACACGGCGTCTATACCGCTGGGACGACCTTAACCTTAATCGACTTTGGTCCAGGTGCGATGAATGACGGGCACACCTGACCACAGAATGGCGGCATGGTGCTGGCATGTGACCGTACTCGCTATTTGCCGCATTTCGCAGCTTGTCAGCCATAATATATATATATAAATTTATTTATAGTTATTCATTAAAATGTCACGCATAAATGTACATGTATCACGGTCAAAAAACTGAGACTCGTGACTGCGATTTTACATATAGATGTATATTAAGTATAGTATATTCGTTGCGTACTTTTAATACTTTACGGGGAACTGAATAGAATGAGGATCATTATAAAGCAGAAAAGTGAAAAATACCCTATTACACAATACATGAGCATCTATATCGCAAGTATAACAGATCGGAATATGAATCCAGCTCTTGGCAGTTATAATATCGTCGTCCTTGTCAATGGTCATGAGCGATGAAATGCTTGACCTATTGACGACCTGTCCATGCTGTAACCTTCGTCCGCCAGCCGTTAATGTCAACAGAGATCGTGTAGGGTTGCGGGTCGGGTAAGGTAAGCGCCCCAGGGTGGCAGGGCTACATAATATATGATATAACGAAAGGCTAAAAATAAAGTCGGAGGTTCATTTTGGGGGGAGTTCCCCCGCGCTGAATGACACATGCATGCGCGCTCTGTCGGAAGAGTGCGCGCATCCGGGTCCCCCCGGTTAGCATAAAGAACTTTTGTGGCTCACCAACTTCCGGCATTTGGAAAACAGGATGTACATGTATTCATACGCACGTATTCGTGATCTACCTATCAGTCGCATTCGTGCGCTGCGTGGTAACTATTTAAGACAACCAGTCATGCGCATGTGATATAACCATTAATACATGTTTCCGCTGTATTATAAAACTGATGCAGTGTACGAAATATTAGAAAACATCCGCTGTAGTATTTTTAGATCAACATGCGTCTACGGTTCATAAAAACAAGCTTCTAGTGAAATGTACGAGGAACTAATTTAACAATCGTGTCAGCGACACGTATATTCGCGGTTGATGAAATATGACTGGTGAGGATTTTTGACTGTTCCGGATTTGTAATATTGTGGTTAAAGATATTATCTTTGATTGTGGTTTCACAAACGACTAGGCCTAGCTATATGTATAATTTATGGCAAAGGATAGAACGATTTATTTTCTTGAGCGTGCGTGAGTTATAGTCAACTCTATAAATCTATAAAAGATCATTATAGACCGAGTCTTGTGAAATGGTAAGAAAGACTGGTATTTATCGTGGTCGTGAATTGTCTTGCCCCTCTACGGCTTAATTGAATTCGCCGCATTACGTGTTTTGGCCAGACGATCGATCAAGTGTGATAATCATTTTTGATTTCTGAACTTAGCTGAACCCCCATGACCCATTCATAGCCTACCCATCCCTTGCTATACCGACCCCGTACCCTGTCTCAATGTTGACATATAATGGGGAACGTCATTACGGGGCAATCAGTTCTATCGAAGGGTCCCAACAATAGCTGGCAATCAGGCAACAAAGGACGTTGCCACTCCACCCACACTGGTCCTCAGCTCATCCTCTTAACTCGAGCATCTCATGTAAGCCTGTGCCGACCCCCCTGCCGACCTCCCTGACGACCAAGGTGCCCCTTCCTCCTCCCCCCGGCGCCCCCCTCCACATCCCCCCAGCGCTGGGCTCCCGTAGACACAGACGCGGCTGACACCCCAGATGAGGTACCTGCCCCTCCCGATGTCACAGCGTGTTCCCTTTGATTGGACAGACGCCCTCCCCGTTTTGACCTTGACCTCCGTAATGGCGGCAGCGTGGCGAGCGATGTTGTGCAAATCAAGACTCCCCTGTCTCGCCGCACAAGCTAAACTGATTATGATTCCCCGCTGGGCCTGTTTGGTTGCTGCCAAACAGCGCCCCCGGCGGGCAGTGCCAAATGGATCTGCCATCCAAAGATATTCAAGTTGTATAGTGATTAGCATTAATCCACATATAAGATGACGTGGGCCGCAGTAGATATTTACAGCGTGAGCACCGTCCAAGGTCATATGGTGAAGGTCAAGCTGGAATCACAACGCGCATTGCTCTCTGTGCGTCAGTGTATGAGGCATCGCAGGGCCGTCATGAGACATGATGTCCTTGTATGGAGGAAACCCGGGTTAAATCCTCCCATTAATGTGTCCCATTGGGGTTGCCTGCGCCACGGGCACAGTAAATCAGTGTATAGAGGGGGGGGGGGGTGCATGTTCCATCTCATTACTCTAACAGCCGTATAGCGGTGAAGCGCCTGCCTACCTTACTGTCCCTGGGGTTAAATGATGTATTTAAGAGCTGTCTCCACACGACCACAGACATTTTTTTCGAGAAAGGGGTCGATACTAACCAGTAACCAGCACAGTACACGTGTAGTGCCTCCCTCTGGTGAGTCCTTTCGTAGTTAACTGAAAAACTGTGCTTCTATCTAGTAAGACAACAGTATTTATAACGGTGCGACGTGAAGATGCAAGACGTACATGTTGTTCATCACCAAAGCCCCAAAAAAAACCCACGAAAGATAACAGTGGCAGGCTGACCTAATGTCAATGCTGTGTACGATAACAATAGGTAAACAACCTTCGGTTGATGCCCAACGCCCACACAGTTGTAACATTTACGATTGACTGAGCCAACCGGCGTTTTACGAAGAATTGTTAATCGTTAATTTCCGTCTAACAAAAGTTCAGCTAGGGGCATACAAGGTGATATTTACCGGTTCAATCCATCAGTCAGATCGATAAACCAGGCCGACGAACCTAAGCATGACTCTCATTTTAGTTGAGGGATCAATAAAGTTACGTAACGTTAGATACCCGATATTACAAAGTTAACGAATGCTCTACGGACATCATAAGGATAGCAAGTGGTCGATCGGACCAATTTAAATTAGGTTAATTGCAGCATATTTAACTATGTAAGGCCACAAATGCATCATAGACGCAATATTCGATTACTTGCGTAGGCGGGGGACGTCCGCCCAAACATAGGGCGAAGTGCACATAGTTGCATAGATCGTTGTTGTGTTGCGCTATCGGTTTAATGGCGACAGGTTATATTATGAAGGTCAAACTATGCCTTGGATCCCAATAGTCTCGCTGTGAATAGGTCACTATGTCGTTGTCGGGCGTCAATTTATAATTACCCCTGTCCACCCATCCGCCTACTCAATGTGTCGAAACCTGATGGCAGGGAATTCAATGAGGGGGGGATTTTAACGCGGACGTCTACAGTTTAATATCAATATCCTTTATCGTGATATCGCATCACTGACTTGGTCCGCATGCCGCATCTGTTGGTCGTTTTAGACGCATTATTGATATTCTGCTTAACGATTCTGTAATTGATCCGATATATTGTGCTAACTGTACTTGCTGAAGCACTAATTATAATCCCGTCAGTGGACAGTCGTATTGACTTTATATAGCGTACGGAGGAGGTGGTGGGGGGTGGGGCTTACTATTCGTGTTATGGGGCCTCCCGTTTGTAGGTGGAGCTCCATCCGGTCGGGAAGACACTTTGTAATCGCGAAAAATGGTCCGTCTGCGTACGATAATAACTATTTGAATGTTCACATTCCACCTGACAACACGGTGACAGGGTAGTGACAACCCGGACCTACGCTGACGGCTTATACAGTTGACTTAAATGAAAGTAGTTCAACTTAGACTAAATCCTTTTTATCGTGAATCGTTGGAATCAGGCCGTTAAGATAAAATGGGAATTTTGGGAGTAAAATATTAGTTTGGCGCTCCCACCGCCACCCCACCGGCCACCCCGCCACCCCACCGGCCACCCCGCCACCCCACCAGAGCTCGTTATCTTTGCCGTGGCACGACAACTCAACACAATTCAAGACCACCCAAATGTGGGAAATGTGGCCGAGGAGACAGCATAAACAAAGGAGGCAGAAAAAGGGGAGAAAGGCCTAGATAAAGATCTGGGAATGCAGACCACCAGACAGGTTGTGGCAAATTAGGTAGAGTCTGGTACTGAAGGCTCAATTTATTATTACGTGTCGCACCCAGCGGCCGTCGTTGGCACGTTGGCAATATATGAGTGGGTTGTGAAAGAGCCTCTCAGCTTGCCAAACATGGAGCACAATGACGGCGAGAGCCCAGAGGAACCGTGGGGGGCGGATGTCTTTGCGTGCTGAGCTGTGATTTTGATTCTAGCCCGTTGCTTGTGCATATCATGGCCAGCTCAGCCGAATGTAATTTGTCCCTTCCGTGCACCTGCCTTGGCCGGCCGACTCGGCGACAGCAGACCCCCGACCAGCGGGTCACTTAACGACCCGGCCGTACCCCCAATGTGGCGTTCACCACCACCTTGTCCCGTCTTATATCTCCTCATACGCCCTATTGCACCCTCTCCACCTCCGCCCCCCTCCCTTCCGCCTCTGACTCCGCCCCATCGCACCCTCTCCCTCCCACTCCTCGTCCGCCTGCGCCCCGCCACGCCCTCTCCTCACCGCCTCCCACGCCGTCTGCCCACCCTCCGCCCCGTCCCAGTCCCGGGCTATGCCACAAGACGGCCCTTGGCCTACCCGCCATCAGGGCGACTGTCCATGGCAGACTTGATGAATCGATGGCTGGGCAACGTGTTGCAGGCCGGAAATGGGTCGGGACGGTACTTTGCGGCGATTTGATATAGGCCGAGTGGGGAACACGCGGCCCGTTATGGCTTAGTCGAAGTGGGTGGAGGCTTATACAGGCGTGGCGACACTGCATGGCGGGAGCCCCCCCCCCCCAACCCCCACACACACACCCTCACACACAGTCATCCCGTTACGGCCTCTAGCGATGTCCTGCTGTCAAACAAGGCGTTAACGCACCCCCCCCCCACCCCCATCGACAACTGTCACCATGCATGAATGCGCCGCCCTTAATTCGGTATCCAGTGACAGACCCCCCCCCCAGCTATCCACGCTCTCCCCCTCCAACAAAAATAAGTGCAATTAAGGAAAAAAAGAAAAGCGGATCAATTTTCCTGACATGCCTCATTCACTCATGCTTGGGCTCTGTGAGATACGATAAAATAATGCATGTATTGTAAACCTTTACAGGAAATCTCTAATTTATTTCCTTAATTCAGACATAAATTGAATTAAGTGTCGTAGCACCTTGGAGATCACAGTACATATGAGAACGCATTGTCTGTAACGTAAAACTCCATTTAACAGAGGGGATCTCCACGTGGAGGGCACCAATCGTCCATTTCAAACCTAACAGTCACCTAAAACCTTTAAGTCGCCATGACTGGGAGATACGCATTGTTAAAATTACGATCGGTTACAAAATCTTACAGCAAAACTTCAAGATCGATTGGAAAATTAAAACGGAAATCCTGTGGATATAGTTAAACGCATATTGTGGATATTGGTAAAGTCGCACTTTGAACCTTCGTTCAACATTTTTGGGGAATGCCCATGTACAGGTATGGGCTAATTCAACCATTGAATCGTGGACACACAATAGCATGCATGCTGTTGGCTAAAGTCTATTGTGAAATATAAAAAATAAAATAAAATGCTAGTGGTGTTATTTATGTATTTGTTGCGTTAATATATATATATCTCTCTCTTTTTTTGCAGGAGCCTTCTTATTTCCCTACATAATCATGTTGATATTCGTCGGACTTCCACTTTTCTTCCTGGAACTGGCATTTGGCCAATACGCCAGCCTGGGACCAATCACCGTATGGAAAATCAATCCGCTATTTAAAGGTATCTCATGGATTCTTGTTTTCAACTTATTTCCTTGATAACCAAGCGCCCTCTAGTTACTTAAGAGATTTTGCATTTGAGAACGTAACCGGCTTGCAGCCCAAACATTGTATTTCATGTTCGCACTAAGTCGTGGAGTAAAACCACGCTTAACGTGTGTTATATGTCATATATACTGTCACTAAGTTTTCAGGGTATTATGTAGAATTACATTATGTAATATTTTAATGAATTTTATTATTGAACATGTGATTCATTGGTTAACGATGACCTTATTATTTGCAGGTCTGGGTTACGCCATGGTGAGCGTCTCCTGGCTGATCGCCGTCTACTACAATGTCATCATCGCTCACGTATTGCTCTACCTGTTCGCGTCCTTCGCCTCAATCCCCAGCTACCTGCCGTGGACCACCTGCGACAATTGGTGGAACACGGACAAATGCCTCGTCCAGGAGTATCCCTCCGCAATCAACGGTAGTCAGCTATTGGGCAACGACAGCGCCCCCTTCACGGAGAATACGACCAGTTATGGTTTCGGTAAGCGTCATTTCGGTTGATCATCGTGACCGATTAAACGACACCGTCTCAAGTCATTTGATATCAGGGGCGTGTGCAGAAATCCTTGGGGGGAGGGGCTCATAAGAAAAAAATTGACGACCGGGAGGGCGGGGGGGGGGGTTGGAGCTGAACAAAATTGCGACCAAGGGTTCCATTATTTTTTTGACGACTGGCGGGGGTGGGGGGGGGGGGCACATAATTTGAAAAGAGGGGGTACAGATACACTTTAGGGTCTGAAAGGAGGGGTGGGGGCACATGCCCCCTGTGCCACCCCTGGACACTGCTACGGACATGCTTTGATTAATATAACAAATGATGTGGTCAGGAATATTACGCTAAAGTACGTAACAAAGTAACGAACCCTGTCAAACGCATATCCAGGATACATGGCAACGGTTCCTTACACCGGACAACACATTCACGGAATGGACAGCTGGCTACAACGCGATCTGCCCCTGACTTTCTCATTGTCTTTATTTCCAGATGTTACAACGGTGGCCTCCAACGTTAGCGTGGTGCTACGCAACGGGTCTCGCACTCCGGCGGAGGAATACTATAAGTGAGTAGGCTAGCTGTGTGATCGACCTACATCAACAACGGATAAATTAAGGAGATTGGGATTTTATTTCGATATATACCTGCTATTCCGTGGTTTGTTTCCGCGGAGTATTTTATCATTAGCTTCAAGGCCGGCGTCGTAAACTATGCTTAGAGCTACGTGTGCAACTGTACTGAACGGTAAGTTGACCTAGTGGAAAAGATTTTGCAGGCAAAGAACACAAAAACGTTTTTAGAATGAGGAATATGCCAGCTCTTTAATAATTTATATCATTTTTGAATTCGAAATACTACTGTTAACGAGGCGGTAAGGCTACGAAAAAAATTAATTTTTGGTGCGTAACGTGCCATTCCTATGATACGTTATGGGGGGGTGGGGGCAAGGGGGTGACGTCGTATTCCCACATCACGAAGAATAATGATGAATTAAATGGAGAACTCCCCGTGTACAACGTGAAAGGCGGATACATGATAGAAATTAGCGATTTCCAAATTCACGGGTTATTTTATATTAAAATTATCGGTTTAATGTAAATCCTTGGATCACGATGGTCGGCTACTATAATAGCCCATTCCTTGTTCACGAAGAATTGCTTTCGTCATTCCCAGTTCACGTTGAAATGAAAGCTAGGCCGGTTCCCGGGGAACGGAAACCCCTTGGTTACCCCCCCCCCTCCCCCACAGATTGTAGTACACAATCGTATAGAATAACCCACCATTTCGCCGGTTAGGTAGTACCGGCAGTTGTGGTGTCGTCGATACAGTTAAACTTGACTCCAAATCAATGTTAACGCGATTTTATCAGGTCCGCGTTGTGATTGATCTCAATAGGTTTTCACCTTTCTACCGAGAAAACACTCTCTATATATTCTGTTCGTCTTTTGATGCTCCGTTGGTAGATTCTCTAACTAGACGTGTTGAGATCTCACTGTAGGTTTCCAAATGACTCCCATGGTTTTTCAGTGAAAATGTGTTCATTCATTAATTATCGCTGACGCGCCGGAGTTCCTGCCTCTGTGGTAGGCTTCACCGCGTCCAGACTTGAGAAGCTGAAATACAATGTATGGTGGTCTAACATGGTCTGAGGCCAGCATGCCGCATTGTTCATGGCCCGTCCTCCCGTTGGACAGGCCGACGGTTTAAGATTTGAGTGCTATGAACGAGGCAAAGCTGTTGTCGTCCTTTCTCCCCTGTCCCTCCGTGCCTCTCCCTTCCCTGTTATCCCTTCTCATTCCGTTCCCTTCCCTGGCCGTATGGCCTCCCTCCCCTCCTCTCACGCCCCCTCCTTCATATCCCCTTTGCTTTCCTCCCAATATACGACACCTCCCCCTCACCCCACGCCCTCCCACCCCCCACCCGACCACAGGATGAACAAAGACCTTCATTCGACCTTGCCTATTGACAATCCGGCGATAAAGTTACCGCCGCCGCCTGGTTGCAGCTTTGCTTTCATCTTGCATGATAACATAATAAAGCGGCGCGTTGCTATGGCAACGAACGGTAATCTTCTTTCGGCTTTTGTTTATGATGGCACAGCCCCTCCTCCCCCCCCCCTCCCACCCCCCTCCCAGCGTCAGCGCAATCCGTTGCCAGGCCGCCCCCCCCCCCCCCGCCCACTCTTCAGACTCCGGCTCATTTTTATCCCGTTTATAACGTGTACCTAACCAAGACCCATATGTGTTGCACATACATGTAATGTACATTTATTCACACATTTTACACACATTTTGCTTCATTGTCCCCTGTGTTTACTTTCACAGCTACTACGTTCTGGAGATGTCAGACGGTATCGAGGAATTTGGCTCCATCAGCTGGAAGTTAGCCTTGTGCCTGCTATTGGCTTGGGGCATCGTGCTTATATGTCTGATCCGCGGTATACAATCGCTCGGCAAAGTAAGTTAAATGCACGTTACTGTCTAGCACGGTCAGAGTTAAATAGACATTATTGTCTGGCATGGTCAGAGTTAGATACACATTACTGTCTGGCATGGTCAGAGTTAAATACACATTACTGGGTCTGGCATAGTCAGAGTCAGATACACATTACTGTCTGGCATAGTCAGTGTTAAATACACATTATCGTCTGGCATGGTCAGAGTTAAACATACATTATTGGGTCTGGCATAGTCAGTGTTAAATACACATTACTGGGTCTGGCATGGTCAGAGTTAAATACACATTATCGTCTGGCATGGTCAGAGTTAAACATACATTATTGGGTCTGGCATAGTCAGAGTTAGATACACATTACTGTCTGGCATAGTCAGAGTTAAATACACATTATCGTCTGGCATAGTCAGAGTTAAATACACATTATCGTCTGGCATAGTCAGAGTTCAATACACATTATCGTCTGAGATGGTCAGAGTTAGATACATATTACTATCTGGCATGATCAGAGTTCAATACACATCGTCTGGCATAGTCAGAGTTAAATACACATTATCGTCTGGCATAGTCAGAGTTAAATACACATTATCGTCTGAGATGGTACACAGCACTTCAAAATATGTAGTTGATCGATCCCGGAAATAAATGTAACTCTTACCAGTTTAGGGGTATAATTTGTTTTCAGAGATTTGGACTATTCACCTCCACTCTTTTAACCCAAACGGCTAGTATGCCGAGTGACAAGTATTAATTGTGGCTTATACTAATGTTGCAAAAACCGAATGTTATTCATTGCCGATTACCATGCTTTGTATCCATATATTTATCATGTTGGTGTGTTTTGCTTTCAGGTCGTGTACTTTACTGCAATTTTCCCATATATCATGCTCACCATACTGTTGATACGAGGAGTAACATTAGAGGGAGCTAGTCAAGGAATCATTTATTATCTGAAACCAGACTTCGCCCGGCTGACGGATCCGAGGGTTAGTATTGCCACAATTATATATAACCAATAGTGTACATGAAGTGTAATCAGGCTACTTTTCCTTAACGTCACCAGTGTAATCAAGCTACCTTTCCTTAACGTTACCAGTGTAATCATGCTACTTTTTCTTCACGTTACCAGTGAAATAAAACTACTTTCCCTTAGCATTGAATGGACGCTTAATCCCAGTGATTGCGCACCTGAAGAAATGCACTGATGAAGTTGGGCCCACATTGTTATCAGGCAGAGGCCTTGATGTTTTAACGGCTGCCTTGATGTCTATTTTATAAGATTCTAACCCATATGCAAATTAGTTTTATCGTTTTTGCTCAGCGCGGACTCACTGGTCTGTTTTCTATGGCAATAAACACAAATCAGTTAAAAGAATCAATGACATATCCACTCCTAGGTGTGGTCCGACGCCGCTACCCAGATATTCTACTCGCTTAGCGCCTGTTCTGGGGGCCTCATTGCAATGGCCAGTTACAACAAGTTCGACAACAACTGCCTCAGGTAAATATATAATCTTGCGAAAAATATCAATTACAACATAAAATAACGACATTATTATTTGATTATTCATAATGTCACATATGTAACACTATTGTAACACTATTAATATAATAATACAATTGTAGGCTTATAGACGAGAGTCGGAAAGGAAGTAATTATATGAAAATGCAAAATATCCGTTAATGTTAACGTAAACGTTACGTTGTTTAGACATGCTGCTCGTTGCCGGCTGTTATACTTTACACATGACGTTCAGATTGCCTGATAGTGATCGATTCGATTTTTTTTCCAGAGATTCCCTGATCGTGTCCTTGATTAACTGCGGGACTAGTATTTATGCGGGATTTGTTATCTTCGCCATCTTGGGCTTCATGGCGTTCGAAAAAGGAGTGCCCGTGTCGGAAGTGGCCGCAGACGGTAAGTGGGCGTGGGTGTGTTTTTTCTTGACGGATCGAGTCCTGTGTAGTGTTTATCGCATTGGTAACGTAGTAACGCCTACCTAGTATGTGTCACCACAGAAATCACATGACCTGCAAAGTCCTTGACTTCTAGTGTCGCTAACGCCACTGACCATCACTCATATAGCAGCCTCCAGGTGTTCGAGCGAAGCAAGTGCTAATTACCATGTCAACCCTGTGTGCCGACGTTAAATAAAATGTTGTCTTCTCTTCTGGGTTTCAGGTCCCGGTCTCGCCTTTGTTGTGTACCCCGAAGCCATATCACGCATGCCTTGCCCTCAATTGTGGGCCATTTTCTTCTTCTTTATGATGGCCACATTAGGATTTGGATCTCAGGTTTGTTAATTCATACTGTGGATTGCACTATGTTGCCAGCAATGATCGAGTCAGGTATCAATAGGATAAGACGTAGCAGTCCAGCGGATGCCATACTATAGAATTCCTATCTATGCTCCAAATATTGCGTTAGCCTCGGGAAACCCACTCGTTCCATCCTATAGTTGGTACCGGGGTTTCACAAGGAATAGCTAGGCTCGTTTGAGACTTCTGGCCTTGTATCTGGCTTTGCCGGCAAAACGTTTTACAGGGCACCAACATGCAAACTGGTCGCCAAAGTTATATTTGCCGCATGCTGGGGTGCATGCTGATGTGGCCGGGTGTTAATTAATTGTGGTCAATTATTGCAACGAAGTGTGATCATTTATATGCAAACGATCACACGAAGAGCATATATCGTCGGTATCTGTGTGCTTTAATAGTATCTCGGCACCGGAAGGGCTATTCAATACAGTAATTTGTATATGTATACAATGGTCCCTGCATTATACGGTCCCTTCATTATACGACACCCTCCGTTATACGGTCTTTTGGGGCTGGCAGAACAGAAGTCGTATAACGCAGGGACCACTGTACACACTAGACGGCAGTTAGTGGGTTATTCCGACCAATCTAGGAGATATATATTCGTGAATGAATGATGATCAATTATGAATTTTAGCTATGGGTTGTAACTGTTATCGAATCTGTTTATTTTCAGTTTTCTATAGTAGAGTGTGTATTAAGTGCGTTGACTGACGAATTCGCCGATTATCTACGTGGCAAGTGGCAATCAATCTGCTTCCGCAGCGCGGTCATCCTGGTCACATTCCTTCTTGGGCTGCCAATGTGTGCTAAGGTGAGCAGAGTAGTCTCCTAGCAACGATATGATTAAATAAACTGTCTTGTACCAACATGACCAATCAATCATTATATCATTGTTATTTAAGGTTATATTATATCATATACCAGCTTTTGAGTAAGGTTATTAATTAATATTCAAACAAATATGACGTTATTCAATCAGTTTCCGACACATGTAATCATGTTCTGACACCGGCCCAGTATTATTAATTATATCCCAAAATGACCTATTTTCTATATCGCATGATTTCTATATAAAAGTATGTACTGTTGTGTAATATTTTCAAGTACGATTCCCGTTCTTTTTTGCAGGGTGGTATCTATCTATTGACTTTAGTCGATTATAGCGTCAGTGGATTCCCCCTCTTGTTTGTCGGACTGCTGGAACTTATTGCTTTGCTGTGGATATATGGTAAGCCGTATGGTGAAACCCTCACCATCAATATAAGCCATACATATGGTAATCGGCATAGTTATAAATAAACCCAATATCAACAAAGACATATATGGTAAGCCGCATGGCTATAAACACAGCATCAATATAAGCACCGAGGGCCATACAACTAGTCGAGCCATATTATAGCGTTAGACCTGCTGCCATCTTCCTTGGAGGTTATTTGATTAAAATCGGTTGATTAATGTATGTCAAATTGAACCTAAAACACCAGATAAATCATTACTGTTGAAGAACCCTGTCTCTGTTGGTTTATCTATGGAAATTTTGGGTTATTACTTAATTCGGCAAGTGAAACACTGAGAATATTCAAGTCACTTTCATCGCGAGCAACAATTGACGTATTTATTATGTTCTTACTTCGTCGAAACTAGATACTGACTCTTCCTGTCAACATGTATGTCTTCTTGTCACGATGTTTTTTTTCTCTCTTCTATTCAGGTTTTGACAAGTTTTCTGATGATATCTTTGACATGCTTGGAGTTCGACCAAATCTATACTGGAAATTCTGCTGGATGATTATAGCACCTCTTATAATTATAGTAGGTGCACTGTGATCACGTCGACATAACCGTTTATATACTTCCCCGAAAAGGCAAACTTAATGACCAAAAGGCCAAATATATTTGATAGTTTAATGGACCAATTAATACTCTTTTCTGCATTCCTAACTGGGGGCGCCTCCCTAGCTCAGTTGGTAAGAAACAGGTCGGGGGTTCGAACCCTGGCACATGCATTCATGCATGTTCTCTCCGCGAGGTTTATTGGCCCGATGGCTTAACTAAAACACCGATTCGACCTCCGACTATTTGTTGTACACCCCACTTTGAACCCCACTTTTATATTTCATGTGTGGTTTTCCCGCAGATCACCATCATCTCAAACTGCGTGTTTTACAAGCCGCCCTACCTTGACGAGTACCTGTACCCACCTTGGGCGGAGTCCCTGGGCTGGTGTGTGGCCCTCTTCCCCATCCTACTGATCCCTGGGTACTTCCTGTACTGGTACTGCAAACATGGCGGATGCCGGGTAAATAAGTAGCCTTCTTACCTAAAATTAAATCGTGTTTTTAATTAATGAATAAGCTGAATGAATTTTTAACCAATGATCCTTAACTCATTAGTGTTATTTTGAGCTGAGTGAGTTTAGTTAATGAATATAGCAAAGTCATTTTCTCTTCTTAGTTACTTCATCAGTGAAGTAAATTCCCTACGTTGACTGGCTGTATGTGCCAGTAGATGTCTGTTATCACTCATGGTCCTCTCACCACGAGCAGTTAATGTTAAAGAATGGTTCCGTTTGTTGGGATAAGTACAACATTTTTTTCCTGCAATTATGTCAACAAACTGATGTTTAAAAGTTATATAGACCTACTCACTCTTTGCTTGGTCTACAACTTACAATGATTTTCATTGACACGATAATATGTTATGCCTGGAAATGTCAGATCGTTATGCTGTTCAACACGTCGATATAATTTATAGTATATTTATTGTTATAATTACTTACTTACAGTTGATGTGGCGTCTGATGCAACCGGACGAGTGGGGTCCGGCCAACCTGGCCAGCAAGAAGATGGCCACGGAGGTACCGCTCACCCCGTCTCGCCTTCACCCCAGCGAGCAGCATTTCACCTTCACCTTCGAGGACAACGTCATCCCCCTCCACTCAACCAGTCTCCAGCCGCCGGGGGATGGGGGTGATGGGGGGGACGGCGCCTCAATCTCCTCAAAACGCTCCCCGTTGATGAAGCTGAAGTCGAAGCTGATGTTGCGAGTGACGGCTGGCGATAAGAAGTGTTGTTCTACCTCCGATCTCCACACCACGTCGGGGGCCGCTGAGAGCGACTTTCATTCGCAGCTTGATCTTCCTGGGGCGACGGCGAAAGCGCAGAAGAAATCTAAGAGCTGGCTCAGTATTCCCAATGCTGGGAGCTTCCGTAACTTGTTGAAGGGGGATACCAAAGTGTGATGTGTGTAAAAAAACCCAGAAAAAATTAGGATTTACAACGCCAGAGAGAGAGAGGGCGAGATTGAGAAACAACCGTGAAAGTGGATGCGCCTTCAATTGCCAAGTGGGGGTAAAATAGAACAGCAGTTGAACCAGCCGTGTGTTGGCATGGAACCAGTTTTTTTGGCGATACCATGGTGATTGTGGAGTCACGCGGCACTTGCATCGGGAGGTAAAAGGAACAGCCGTGTGGTGCCTGCTTATTGGCGATACCATGGTGATTACCGAATCCCGCGGCGCGTGCATCGGGAGGTAAAAGTAACAGCCGTGTGATCACATGGAACCAGCTTGGTTGTGATAGCAGCAGACCTATATTTGTGCCAGATAACGAGTCAACCTGGCAGGCTTATACCCTCTGCTCCCCCCCCCCCACCTGCCCCCGCGCCCCATGATGTGATGAAGCAAGGCTGCAACATCTATACATGACAGTTCCCATTAACGCGATCTCAACATACGTGGTACGGAGCAGGGTTATTTCGTCGGGGTTATAAATATTTATAATGTGACCCATCATTTATTTGACAGACGTATCTGCCTCGCCGTTAGCCAACGTGGCGGATGGAGGTAGTACGGTTAGAAAAAGCCGGCTTAAAATATATGACATTCAACTTGCGAGACCTGGCCTACGCTCAGCATAAACAGACTTAAGGAAAGAGGAGCGGCCGCGGGGAGGGGCGGGGTTAGCACGTCCCTCCCAGGACCCTTCTCCCAAACCTGCCGGTCACCTTGGATACGCTTCATATAGGCGGCTAGATATGGTCCAGAGTTCGACGCTGGCGAGGCAATTAACAGTAGGCTTCAAATTCCACGGCCGAAAATGCCACCCGTATGACGACCGTTTGCGGCAGGCGCAAGCAGCGATTCCTGGTACCGAGGACGCGGGAATGTGAGCTCGCGTTATCGTCTCGCGCGTTCTCGCCCCACGTTAGGCCAGACAAGAATGCGAAATCGCGACTATAATATCCCGTAGCACACAACGTTCAAATGCAACGTACAAGCCGCATTGAAGAGATAGGCTTACATCATATATGCATGTGTACACTCATCCTGGATCATACAGATTTCGTGCACTCTCTGAGAGAGTGTTGGACCATGCATTGATTCATTACAGTGCCTGATATGTGATGAACAATTTCGTTAAATGTATATATATATATATATGTATATATATATATATATACATGCAACGTACGATGCTCTGGTGTCATGAGATATTACTTAGGAATCATCCATTGCATAGAGTTTAATCATAATTATAATGTATATATTGCGTGTAGTGCCGTGTCTTGTTGTGTGCACGTTGCTTAAATGAATATATTAATAGACGTAGTTATAACATGACTGATATGCACAGTACAGTGCTCGCTGACCGGCCAGTCCAGTTTGTTATCAAGTTTTGGTCAGGCCCAGGTTTTACCAGTCTCATAGGACGTGGTCACTTTGTATGTCTGTCTCTATCTACTTGTAACGGGTATTATATCGGTTATTTAATTTACCACACTACGTGGGTATGGGGCGTCAGCTATGGTGCGACAAATCGCTTAATTCTGAGGTATCTCTAGCTGGGAAATTCTGCCCCTCTGCTCCTTTACCAGCTAGGGGTGGATGTAATAGGTATATTCGAGGTAATGGAACTGAGGTATCTGTGCGTGCTTCAATTGGGGGATTTTTGTTCGTTATGGACCATTCGTCGTTATAATGCGCTCTCGGTCGCTTCAGAAGAAAATCAGAATATTCAATTTCATATATAGCCCGCCTGATATTAATCAGATGTTACGGGACGAGTTGGAGGAGTTGAATCTCAAACGTATGCATTGCCCACCGATTGCCTGTGTTTGTCAACGTTTGCTTTCGCGTGTGCTAGCCATCAAGGTACTTTCAGATTCACTGTTGAGGGCTTCATCCCGTGCATTCTCGTCTTAGCCTCACATGCTCGTTATGATGGTGGTCATGATTAAGATATCCTCTCCAACATCATTTTAGCTCTTTCCTAATTCAGAAAATCCACTTCTTGGGTGACTACTTATGTATTTGGACCCAATAATCGCTCGATAAATCTTCCACTTAGCGCTAAATCTATTGGCGTAGCCTAAGTGGCGATTATGAATACGGTCCCTGGTAAGCGAAAACCATACCAATAGGTATACAATATACCTAAGTTACTGAGGGCAAGATCGACCCCATCGCTAGACTTGTGTTATTGGTGGCAATATTTGTGGAGGTATATATAACCAGCATCCCCGCCTCTGTCTATTGGTGACAGTATAATGACCCACAGCAATATGCCTGGTGTGTGGATGACAATAATGGTGGGCTAAACAACATTATGAGCGAATGTCTTTGGTAGCGCAAGGTAAAGTCCCGCCAGCTAATTCCTCGAAAAGCGTCGGGTTCTACCCCTCTCTTCCACCCCCCATCGAAGACATGGCTTCGTTCTGACCTTAATCCTTATTCCCATGCAGACGAAAGGACCGTAAAAACATAAGGTTTCCTTTTCAAAATAAATCAACCAACTGGTGGTTCAATTTATCTATCATCCTCACTACCTGCGATAAAACGCAAGAAAACGCTTACAGGTGTACTAACTGCATCGTTATTATTGTGTTCCATGCGTGGTGTGCAAGAGTGCGTGAGTGAGGGTGGGCAAGCATATTATTATTTACAGGTAATGACGGATATTAATACTCAGTATCTAAATATCCAATATCCGTAAACTGATAACGAGGCAGCTATACGGGATAGGAAAGTCTGCATTTTGACATGCCCGGAGTCAATACTATGTTGAAAGAAGCTATTAGCACGGGCGTAAATACGATAGTTTGAATTATTATCTGACCAGCAATGATGACGATCCACCACCAGCTTACATTACGTAAGCTGGAAGATCAATAATTGATTATGCAATTGAAATCATTGTGTTTATCTGTAGAGGCTTCAAAAGTAGCGTCTAGAGCAATACTAGTGTAGCTTCATATGCAATGTATGGAGAAAAGTAATTAAGCAACAATTGCTTCAGTGAATGTGAGACGTGAGTGGCTGGTATGTGCTGGTAGAGCTGTCGTAGCTAGCGTAGACCCAAGGAGGTGGGCGGGCGGGCGGCCAGGCTTCATGGTCATGTCAATGGCTGCTGATAAAAAATGTACAATAAAATATTGTCATACAACGCATTTTGTGTCCTGTATCATATAGCTGTTGGTGGACCCGGACGGTGTATCTGCCATTTGTAATTAAGTGCGAAGGGTTAATAAGTACTGGCCCGTTGTGACATGCGGAATTGCTCACCCCCCCCCACCCCTCCTGCTCAGTGTTCATATAAAATATTATTATTATTATATAAAAAAAAGGATATTTAGACCCTCACCGCGCCATGTGCTCGTACGGTGCCGTTGTAATAGATACAGGGGGGGGGGGGGCTCAGCATGGGGGGTGATTCCGCATATACCACATCGGCCGTACTCATAATCCTTATATAACTTATACTTAGCATGACGCAAATTTACTTAGCACTAAAAGTAGAGCAATTGAACTCTATATTCCCGGTATTCTTTTCAGAATAAAATCAACAGAACAAAACCGCTAACCAGATGCATTTATACAGAATTAAATATCTCAACATGAAAATAAAATTAGATATTGTTCTTAATTAAGGAATACATTCGCTACTAGTTGGATAATGCATATGAATACGACCAATGTGCGGCCGGTGCGTTGTTCGATTCCCGACTGTGTAAATGTCTAGGTTTGTTCAGGATGAAAGATCCCGTGTCTTTGTTCACGAAGAGTCTCTCTGTCTCCTCCCTATCTTGACCCTTACCTTAGTCAGGATATGTCCTACATAGTCTAAAGTGTCTTCTAATCAACCAACTAACTAACCATCCACGTTTCGAAAATGTAACAATTAAGTGGTTAATGTCACTGAAAACCATCAACCGGAAGTACAAAACCTAACCATGCGTCGTATTTTCGAGGCGGCGAATGGTATATTCCCATCACTCTATGTCAACATGCACCAGGCCATGCAGCTCGTAAACATAAAACAATGGATATCTGTGTGACAGTATACTATAAACACGCGTTCATTGAACGGCACAATACTAGCATGCGATATGCCTGCAGGCCAAAATAAAACCAAATATGTAAATTATCCCATAGTTGGCTGGGCGGTATGGTCATCAATCAAACCGCACACGCCATGTTCAGGGAGGGATGTGGCGCAAACCATCAAAATTTGTATGCCATAAACTATTATTATACAGGACTATAAATATATATGGAAGTTATTTGTATGGGGGCAGTCGCGGCAATTTCCGGTGCCCTGACTTCAACTAAAAATCCAAACTGGACTCATGGGCCAACACCTCTTATCTTGTTCAATGGCACTCTGTGTCAAGTCTTTCGTCGCATTTTGTTGCTTTCGGCGGTACCGCTTCAGAGTATTACTCGCTCTCCTGTTTTCCATTGTGGTTATCATCAAAATGCAATCGTTGAATGCAAGAACAAGCTTCGGCCACGGCCCAGAGAATAATCCCGACAGAGCAAGGAGGGATACTATATATACAGATCGAGCTTCGGGTGATAACGTCACTGGCAACCAATGGATATTCGCCAATTTTCAAGACGCGCTCCGGCAACGAGCAGACGACGGGAAAACGGTCATACTGAGTCTGGTTGACCTTGACTACATCGATATGGCCTTGAACTTCAACGAGGGGTCACTTCAAAGGCAAGGCCTTGACAACTACCTGTTTGTCAGCGGCGATGACCGGGCCTGCAGTGTCTTAATGGGTAGCCACGGTCTTCCGTGCTGGACCACGGCTCACGGAGACGTGAAGCACAAAACAGTCGCTGATGGAAATGAAAAACATGGCGCCTCAGTCTACGGTAGTAAGAGATTCAACGCTAAAATGGATATCCGCACTTTAGTAATTGTGGACGCCTTAAATTCCGGTTACACCATCCTCCACGTGGATGTCGACGTGGTGTTGTTTCGCAATCCACTGCCGCTTTTACGGACCATCTGCCGACGCCCTTCCTGCGACATGGCGCCGCTGTGGGACTCCGGAATTTACAACGCAGGGTTTATATACTTACACCCGACTCCTAGCGTCATCGCCGTGTACCGGAAGATGATCCACCTCTCCCGATTCGTCGGCAAGGACGACCAGGAAGCGCTGAACGAGGCTATCGCGAGAATCGCGGGGACAAAGCCTCTCAACGTCACACGGTTGCCTAGCGACCAATACCAGTGCGGGTTGGTATTTTTCGAGGGCGGTCGCCGAGAGTTCGCCGAGGACGCCGCTTGTGGGGATTGCGTCGTGGTTC
The DNA here is from genome assembly GCA_964019135.1 of Arenicola marina. NCBI lineage: Eukaryota > Metazoa > Annelida > Polychaeta > Arenicolidae > Arenicola > Arenicola marina. Next base: position 16,199,787 of record OZ025261.1, on the reverse strand, counting down.
ATAATAACTGGATCGTCGGCTACGAGGCTAAAGTGTACCGCTTCAAGGAGTTACTCATGTGGCGGACGGACACCGCGGGGTATTACTCGGACAGGACCCGCCGTTACCTCGGGTATCAGAACCCGGAGCAGGTCGCGGGCGGAGAAGGCCTAACAGCTGACGTGTGGAACACCGAGATCCGAGCGCTGCTCAACGCATTGTTACTGGGCAGACTGACCAACCGAACCGTAATACTGCCTCGGTTTACCTGCTTCAATGAGACAACTAGAGAAAGGACCCATTGCAATATATTACACCAGGTATATTTTAAAAGGTTCCACGAGGCGGTCGGGGAGCGAAACTACCGTGAACAATCGTTTCTAAGCAACGAGAAAGTCCCAAAGCATATCCGACAAGGCCGACGGGAAAGCTACGTCATCGTGACGTCATCAGCAAGAAGCCATCGCAATGGACCGAGTGCCACAGCGGTGGTCAAAAGGCAAGGCGTTTCCGGTTCGCAAACCCTCGACAGATGGCTGAAGATGGCGCCACTGATTGGCGCTCCAGTCATAGAAGTAGACGGTCTCCATGATGGTATGAACCCAGAGTTGTGTGCTCTAACACAACAATTTTGCAGCATATTGAAAAAATCGTTGATTGCTAGTGATTACCGACAGTTCGGGCAAAAATCATGGTAGCGACTGCCACAATACTTCTGCCGTGTGAATGCTACCCACCTCCCTACGAATAGCGGGGTAACATTTCGTGTTGCATTACGTCAAAAAGGAAAAATAACAGAAATATCACGCATTGGGTGAAATGATAATGGTGTGCTTTATTCGAGTATTGTGGATCTCATCGACAACTGACTGAGGTCGACAAGCCATGTAGCACTTCAAATACAACATAAATGTGACCACAGCATTTCGCGACCCTGTTACTGCCTTGCGGTTTACGGCTTCTCCAGTGTAGAACAGTAGGTTTATCCGTTCGATTTTATTGACTTTAGCATGGACAGGGAGACGAGTTTCCATCCAGATTTATAGACGCTAAAATGTTAGCTCCAAAACAAAAAAAATTAATCAAAATAATGTAAATACTTAATAAAAAGCAGTAATCGAACCAGTATGAATACATTTACCAATCAATTCATGGAGACAGAACCCTCCTTTCAAACCAAAGTTGTCGCCTCCGTGATCTTAGGCGAGTTTTACTGCATAGTTTTTGTCACTTCTTCCGACCATCAGATGACAAATGTATAAATCTGACATAAAAACATAACATTTCTGCATTTTAATGTCATTTCCTAAATACAGCAAAACAACACGTATAAAATATACTAAACAGTCAGACAAATAAAGAAGAACGCTCTGTGATATCTCAAACCAATAAACCAAGAAAGGTTTATAATGATTAGCTGATAATAATATTGTGACATTGAACTATTTGGTACAATAAATACGTGATATCATCATAAGCTATCAACGGCCTCCAATTTGTCCATTTCTGCGTCTCCGGGGAGAAGCTTCACGAGATCGGACAGATGGTCACGTGAACAGGTTTCCTCGGTGTACCTGTAACATAAACCAGCCTCGCCCAATGGCCTGCCATATCGTTGTCAAACAGCCAGGTATACTCCGAACGCCCCGCACTGTCGGGACATCCATCAGAAGATGCTGATTAGCTACATACGGCCCGCACGTTCGGGGTGAGAGGTTAGGAGAGTTGTCCGTATACCCCACACAAAGAACTGCAGCCAACGATTGTCTTCGCCATAGCAGTGTCAACATATTGATGTGGAACATTACAAACTCACGCGTCAGTACCAAAAAAACACACAACTACCAAATATCCCTTGTAGGGCGTGACCAACACGACGAGGAGTATATGCTGGATTTGTGTTTTAGTTGGTACGCATTTGGGTCACACCTGTCTGAGGATTCTCTTGCAATATTGACATCAAAGATACATGTAGGGTGAAAAACAATGTAGAGCAAAGGTGGAATCGTTCAGATAACTATAATTGTAGAGTTGAAGCCAACATCCACTAAAGTCAAAGTCATAAATGCCGTAGAGTGACGTTTCGCCCCATATATTCCGCGAATTTAAATTGAATGATACCAAACTTATGTTTGTACTGCGATGTTATCCATTTTTATGACACAAACAATATTTCTTCATGCTAACACTCCATTGGCACAGACGCACTTTCGCAAACATAATTTGTGTCATAAAAAGGGATAACATCGCAGTACAAACGTAAGTTTTGTATCATTAAAATTGTCCGGTGTTGCTTTCTCGTGTCAGTGGTTTTCAGAGCGATCGCGGAAAATATGGGCCGAAACGTCACTCTACGGCATTCATGACTTTGACTTTAGAGGGGGATCCACACATTATACACCGGATCCCGAATCACAAATGGATACAACAACGCACTGATGATATGTTATACAACTATACATGTATTTGATTAGTTAGTACCACGCGGGAATGATACTAATTGATACACGTGTAAAGAGCAATTGTTTTGAGTTTGATTAACACCATTGAGACATTGGGATTGCCTCGAGATAGGGAGAACTTAAACACACACATGGCGACCATTTGCTGATATTAAACACGTGATTTCATATTGTAACTGTCTCCATAGCAACCCTATGAATTAAACACGTCATTTAACATTGTAACACTCTCCATGGCAACTACATAGATTATCAAATAAGCACGTGATGTAATATTGTAACACTATCGCTATAACAACCCGTCAGCTATCATTTCAACACGTGATTTAATATCGTGTACTCAACTCCTACGGCAGTCTAGTCGTCCATTGCACTTACTTGAATGAATTCTACGGCAGTCTAGTCGTCCATTGCACTTACTTGAATGAATTCTACGGCAGTCTAGTCGTCCATTGCACTTAATTGCAACGAATTATTGGTGAGTTAATATCAATTACTTATAGCGAACCCAGGTCAACAGATTTGAAGTCCTGACCCAAAGGTATATAGCCGGACCTTTAAAAACACTATTCTTTCCAGAAGTTTCATGGACCCTAGTCACATAGAATTGCCGACCACTAGTCTACTGTACCTTCAGACACAAATACGTTCAGCATTACCTATAACAAATTATTATAACAATTACTGAGATTACACTCTTCGTTTACTAATCAGCAACCTAGGATGACAGATATGTTAAACAATCATCAGAAACACATTTGAAGATCGAACTCGGTAACTGGCGGTCTAGAGTTCAGTCAGAGTGATACCGGCTGAGCAAAGTACACTCCTGCCAAGGGCCGTATTCATAATCGCCACTTTTAGGCTAAGCCATAAGACTTAGCGCTAAGTGGAAGATTTGTCGGGTTATCGGGTCTAAAATACATAAAATAAATACACTCAAGAGTGAATTTTCTGAATTCAGAAAGTGCTAAAATTATATTGAAGGAGATTTCTTAATCCTGAGGGCCACCACAAGGAGCTGGTGAGGTAAAGACGAAATGCACTTTTTGAGCGTAACTTACGAGAGGATTATAAACGACCACTTAGGCTACACCAATAGACTTTTGTCGAGTGACTATCGGGTCCAAAATACATAAGTAGTCACTCAAGAAGTCACGGAATTAAAAAAAGTATTGAAGAGGATTATATTGAAGAGAAGGTCTTGATCATGAGCACCACCACAACGAGCTGGTGAGGCTACGAGGAAACGCCCTGATCGTGAGTAAGTTACGTGTGGTTTATGAATACGGCGGTATTTATAAACGACGCGTAGTTCACGTGTGGGCTTTGGCGCCCTGTTATACCGTTACCGGCGTCGTGACCATGGTATATGCCGTATCTATATATCCCAGCTACACTCATATCTAGCTGGACTGGCACGCAGCACACCGCTGTCGGTGGGTCACTAGCTCTGCGATGACTCTCGGAAACGTCACGTGTGGTTTATGGATACCACCGCTGGTCGCTCTATCCAAGGACAGTCGCGTCGTTAGGATGGTTTGGCATTGATACAATGGATACATACAATACAAGTCCTATACCCTGTGCCATATGGATTTTTAGCCCTAAAACCATTTAAAAGAACACCACTAGCACTCTACTGGCTAAGATATAGCATTGATGCCCTCATGTTTGATCCCCCTTCATTCACACAATCTACTCCCTCACAATATGAATTGTATGTACCTTGCGGCATATTTAGGCTCTATGAGCAACGCTTTAAGGAAATGATTCAGCTTCCACAGGGAAGGGTCATGAGCAGAGCGGCTCTGTTTCGCCAGAGGTATCAACAACCGAATACGAAAGTGGGAGTTTAGCTTCCACGAATATTAATGGTTGGTGGTATATTCAGGACTTTGACAACTTTTGGTCATATCGCGCCAATGGGATAAGGAAGGGAGAGTGGAGCCATGTCCCCAGGGGGTAACCCCCACTCTTTGCAAAGAAGGACATGGGATCTTTGTCTTGCGGCCACACAGATATGGCCACAGCGGGGCTCGAACCACCGATTAACCCGCCGTTAGGCTCTCAGGCGGCCAGAGCACTCCAGGCAAGCGCTTTAACCAACTGAGCTACCGGGCCGGCCACACGAATATTAATGGGGCACGATTGCTCATCTGGTAGAGTCACTGAACAAAATCCCGTCATCTGCGAGACCATGTGCACCGTGTATCACAAAAAACCATGGTAATCATTTTGAAATATCTTCAGACGTCAAACATGCACGACCCCGATTACCATCTCAGGCATCACCACATGATTCATCATAAAAAAACAGAACCGATACAAATACGACCAATTTAAGACATAAAGAGTAGTAAAAGCAGTCATATCGGGAAAAAAACATACTTCACATGATAAAAAAATCAAGTGAAGTACCAAAGCTGGTATATGCCAGAAAAGAAACAAATCTTCGCAAGATTCGTGGCCACAGTGAAGCAATAAATATCATCTGATAAGCACAAATAGCTATATAAAAACGAATATTATGACAAGTTTACTGTCCAGGCCATTCGGAACACCAGCTCAAAATTACAGAATGACAAAAAGATGACTAAGGCCAGACACGCCCAACCAAGTATTAAACGAGACTAATACTGTTTTGTCTTCGGCTATTACTGACGACTAACACGTTGTCCCTAACGCCGAGAGGTACGCACTGTGGCAACGTCCTTGCATTGTGAGACCTGTAGCCCTATGGGAGCGGGTGACACTTAAAGGGAACCGCCAGCCTGGCCTCTAACGCTGCTTTACCGATTCATATAATACCCAATTGTTTATCCTACAAATTACAGAATTTTTGGTCCTATCTACAGCTCACAATAAAATTTAAAAGTGACCGGCGAGCACGAGTTCGCCGCCTACCCAAGCGGCAGCCCTTTTTGGGGGTGTGTCCGCGCTTGACCAATCAGGAGGCGATACTCTAATTTATTCAAACCGGAAATTGCGCCCATTGTGTGAGCAAAACAAGAGCGCGTGATCATCGCTAATCTAAAGAGCTGCGATTCTAACTCCAATCATGGCATTGTTGCGGAGTCAATCGTCGCAAGACGTATATCAATTTGTTTGAACGGTACTTTTCTATATAAACACTAAGATCTTGCGCTACTGCGCGGCTTGGAATTGCCGCTGTTAATCTGTAAATCGCGGCCCTGATCTCTCCCTCTGCAAGTGATAACGTAAGGCGGTGCCACATGAATAGTCACAATACGCGTCACTGCTCCCGGCAAAATGGCGCTCTGCTTGACATTGCTGGGGGCGGGTTACCTTCATTTTTTTCTCCTTACCAGTCGGCCGAAACGAAGCGTTAACAATCGCCAATTGAATTTAAAGATGTATACTTTCGGTGCAGATCGCGATTAAGTTAGGTTGGACACTCGCTTTAAAGAGTTCCAATGAGCACCATAGGTGCAAGCACGAGACCTTACATAAAGAGAACTCGTATGTCATGGTCTAAACCCTATGTATATGGTTTAATCATCTTCAATCTGCCGATCACGCTGCCATAGCTGTTGCTGTTGTCTGTCGGTAGACGGAGGGCCGTGGTCACTGCAGGGCGCGCTATGTACAGCAGGACGTATTTCCGTTGTGGGAGCCATCACTCCGCCTTCGTCTTGCGTTTGATATAGCCGTTGGTGTGTGGGTGGCCATTGGCAGCGGTGTCTCCAACGTGGTTCTGAAAGTAAGGAGACAATCGTGTTCAAGAGGCAGAAAAAAGAAACTGTTATGCAGAGTATATAACCCAAAAACTTTATTCGACCAAACTAATCAGATTTGATTGCATAAACATGTACTGCTCTAGCCAGGTGGAATACAAATAGATATGTCAGACAGCATATATACATATATTATAATGCATTTCTTGTCCACATTTTGTTCAACCAAAAACTAACCATAATTTTAGAATACCTTACCTTGGAGCGCCTAGACTCCTTGGCTTGACGTCAAGGTGGAAGTGAAGGAGAGATGAATACCTTACCTTGGAGCGCCTGGACTCCTTGGGCTTGACGTCAAGGTGGAAGTGAAGGAGAGATGAATACCTTACCTTGGAGCGCCTGGACTCCTTGGGCTTGACGTAAAAGTGGAAGTGAAGGAGAGATGAATACCTTACCTTGGAGCGCCTGGACTCCTTGGGCTTGACGTAAAGGTGGAAGTGAAGAAGAGATGAATACCTTACCTTGGAGCGCCTGGACTCCTTGGGCTTGACGTAAAGGTGGAAGTGAAGGAGAGATGAATACCTTACCTTGGAATGCCTGGACTCCTTGGGCTTGACGTAAAGGTGGAAGTGAAGAAGAGATGAATACCTTACCTTGGAGCGCCTGGACTCCTTGGGCTTGACGTAAAGGTGGAAGTGAAGGAGAGATGAATACCTTACCTTGGAGCGCCTGGACTCCTTGGCTTGACGTCAAGGTGGAAGTGAAGGAGAGATGAATACCTTACCTTGGAGCGCCTGGACTCCTTGGCTTGACGTCAAGGTGGAAGTGAAGGAGAGATGAATACCTTACCTTGGAGCGCCTGGACTCCTTGGGCTTGACGTCAAGGTGGAAGTGAAGGAGAGATGAATACCTTACCTTGGAGCGCCTAGACTCCTTGGGCTTGACGTCAAGGTGGAAGTGAAGGAGAGATGAATACCATACCTTGGAGCGCCTGGACTCCTTGGGCTTGACGTCAAGGTGGAAGTGAAGGAGAGATGAATACCTTACCTTGGAGCGCCTGGACTCCTTGGGCTTGACGTCAAGGTGGAAGTGAAGGAGAGATGAATACCTTACCTTGGAGCGCCTGGACTCCTTGGGCTTGACGTAAAGGTGGAAGTGAAGGAGAGATGAATACCTTACTTTGAAGCGCCTGGGCTCCTTGGGCTTGACGTCAAGGTGGAAGTGAAGGAGAGATGAATACCTTACCTTGGAGCGCCTGGGCTCCTTGGGCTTGACGTCAAGGTGGAAGTGAAGGAGAGATGAATACCTTACCTTGGAGCGCCTGGACTCCTTGGGCTTGACGTAAAGGTGGAAGTGAAGGAGAGATGAATACCTTACTTTGAAGCGCCTGGGCTCCTTGGGCTTGACGTCAAGGTGGAAGTGAAGGAGAGATGAATACCTTACCTTGGAGCGCCTGGACTCCTTGGGCTTGACGTAAAGGTGGAAGTGAAGGAGAGATGAATACCTTACCTTGGAGCGCCTGGACTCCTTGGGCTTGACGTAAAGGTGGAAGTGAAGGAGAGATGAATACCTTACTTTGAAGCGCCTGGGCTCCTTGGGCTTGACGTCAAGGTGGAAGTGAAGGAGAGATGAATACCTTACCTTGGAGCGCCTGGACTCCTTGGGCTTGACGTAAAGGTGGAAGTGAAGGAGAGATGAATACCTTACCTTGGAGCGCCTGGACTCCTTGGGCTTGACGTAAAGGTGGAAGTGAAGGAGAGATGAATACCTTACCTTGGAGCGCCTGGACTCCTTGGGCTTGACGTAAAGGTGGAAGTGAAGGAGAGATTAATACCTTACCTTGGAGCGCCTGGACTCCTTGGCTTGACGTAAAGGTGGAAGTGAAGGAGAGATGAATATCTTACCTTGGAGCGCCTGGACTCCTTGGGCTTGACGTAAAGGTGGAAGTGAAGGATAGATGAATATCTTACCTTGGAGCGCCTGGACTCCTTGGGCTTGACGTCAAGGTGGAAGTGAATGAGAGATGAATACCTTACCTTGGAGCGCCTGGACTCCTTGGGCTTGACGTAAAGATGGAAGTGAAGGAGAGATGAATACCTTACCTTGGAGCGCCTGGACTCCTTGGGCTTGACGCAAAGGTGGAAGTGAAGGAGAGATGAATACCTTACCTTGGAGCGCCTGGACTCCTTGGGCTTGACGTAGGCGTGGAAGTAGAAGTTGAGGAAGAGGCTGAGGATGGTGATGCCGTACACGATGAGGGCCCACTGCATCCAGAGAGGGAAGCGGCAGCCCACCACGATGGACTGTGCGGCGTGCACCATGCCCACCACAAACTGCACCTGGAGGCGGGACATTGGCCGAATACAGTATATACTGTACATAATACAACAGGGCGAAATTAGGGGTTAAGGCAGAACGCGCCGTCTGCAGTGGGGGGGGGGGGGGAGGGGGAAAGAGGGGTGTGTGTGGTGGTGGGGGGGGGTAAGAGGCATGACCCGCCATGGGTGCTCTTCGGCTTTCTGGTACAAGTAGAGATTGTTAAATAGAACTATATAACAGCAATTACATTTCTAGTGAAGCCTAAAATATATGATTCGTTTTTCAGGACTTTATAACGGCAATATGAGTCTGTACTATAGTACAATGCCACATACTATAAGCATGATGGGGGAACACCATTACAGAACTCGGCCGAAGGTTTTGACTGTTACATGGTAAAGCGGATTACCAATTGGATTCTGGTCAGGTACTTCTTCCACCACAAGTACTTCTGGTACTGGGGCCCCAGGGCCGCTATACCGTAGTATGTGTACATCAAGACGTGGATGAAAGAGTTTACCATCGCGCCGAAGAAAGCTGCGAATAGAGGCAAATACCAATGTTGAAAATAGTCCGTGAAACTATTCAATTGTCACATATAAGATGAAATACTCCCCAATAATATATCTACAGCCTAACCGCTAAGGTTGGCATAATTATATGCAGCCGTGTATGGATGAAACATATCGTGCCTATGTGACATAAACGTTTTTTATGCATCTACGCACCTGACCATTTAAAAAATGGAATGATTACATATTTATCTGCGTATTCATTTTCACCCAATCCACACTGCCACCCCACCCCACCGCCACTTAATTACCCCCCGAGGCAACACGATATACATGTAGTTACACGCGCCTTACCCTCATCCTACATATACTGCCCCCCCACCGGCCACCCACTCCACCCCGATCCACCATGATACTTACACTGCCCCCCGGCCACCCACTTGACCCCGACCCACCCTGATACTTACACTGCCTCCCCACCCCACGCGGCCACCCACCTGGCTCCGATCCACCATGATACTTACACTGCCCCGCCCCCCTCCACTCCACCCCGATCCACCATGATACTTACACTGCCCCCCGGCCACCCACTTGACCCCGACCCACCCTGATACTTACACTGCCTCCCCACCCCACGCGGCCAGCCACCTGGCTCCGATCCACCATGATACTTACACTGCCCCGCCCCCCTCCACTCCACCCCGATCCACCATGATACTTACACTGCCCCCCGGCCACCCACTTGACCCCGATCCACCAGATGGGAAACATGGAGGCGTGGTGGTAAACGTGCAGGAAGGAAATCTGGTTGTTCTTCTTGCGGGCGACGAAGAAAATGGTGTCAAGGAACTCCACCATCTTGGAGATATAATACCACCATAAGGCCTTCGCTATCTGTAAAGAGACGATAATGAAAACTAAACAATTGTCATCAAACTAATCATTGACTTCCTCCAGGCCAGTTTTTCTTCACAAAGAGTAGAGGGTTACTCCCGGAGACATGGCTCCCTTCTTCTTGACCATTCTCATTGTCGCTAGATGACCTACGTAGGCCAATGCACTCATTAAACTAACCAATCCTGCAAGCGGATTGCAACATGTATACCTCAATTAGCCAAGAAATCATATTTTCCAAATAATTGTAGCCAAAATTTTAGGCAATACAACTTCGATACTTGCTGCATTATCAGATATCCCAAATTTGTCATCCGATTAAAATATAGGATCTACAATTATAAATTTGTCAGACATGTAAACACAAATCATAGAGGAAATCTATTCGCGAGTAATTTAGTAACAGATTGAAGATGTGAAAGTCTGTTTCATCACCTACCCTCATTTCATCAGGATTCTCTGTGTAACTGACCAACTGACAACTGTAGCTATAGTTCAGCTTCCATGCCGAAAGGAACAACTGCAGAATAATAAAAAATAAATATAACATTATATAGTGTTGAAGCAACATTTTCCCAGATTTATTTATTTACACAGATCACATTGACGCTGATATTAAATATAATTATTATCAGTAGCAAATAAATGTCTGTTCCAAGTGAAATACATGTAGGTACACCCTAACAACAAAATATATGATACAGCCCCTATAAGACTATGCAACGTGGCAGCATGGTTTATCAACTTTAAACAGATAATTGATTCACATTTTTTATATATATATATTTCACACTGGTTAGCTTTTCTGTTTCCAACAAAAAGGCATTATCTTGATAAAGGAACGGAATTGCTTAAATGTAAGTCTTCACAGTACAAACCTCAGAGCAAATGTGAAAGTTTAATGCCACAAGAGCCATGTTGTACAAAAAGAGTGTCCATTTCAAATTGACAGGTTCTCTGTTTTTCATAAACTTCTGTCCATAATAGACCACAATGAGGTAGGCAAAAGTGAGGGTGATGGTAGGGTAGTAGGCATGCATTAATGGCCAGTTAGCCACACGTTCATCTGCAATAAAAAAAAAGCCTCTATATAGTAACAGTACATTATCCAGGGATACTTAAATAGAATAAGTCTTTAAATAATTGCCAAGTCTCAGCATGATGACAACCCAAAATATATATTACTGGTAGAGCTATGGTATTCAGCCTATTATCAATAACTATATTTAAATAAATTAATTCTCTATTCTTGTAGCACAGTGACTAACCTGAGGAAGCAAGCGCCCGCTCATACAAATGCCACATATGTGACATGTGATCCTTTAAGACATCCATGATAAATAAGTCCATCAAAAGTCAGATCTAAAAAATAAGAGATAGGTATATTATACAATTTGCTGCAAATTTACATAATCATATAAACAATCAAGTCTCTTTACCAGGTATATCTGACACTTCTTTACATTAAAACTGCTAAGTTTCATATATTAAGGGTCTGGAAGGTGGTCCAGTATCCAGTGTGAATTTTTTTAAACTCTCAATATTTAATATCAATTTTTTATGACGTTCAGTGTCATTTTCTTCAGTAAAATGGTGTCTGTAACTTTTTCAGATGCTCAGTGTCAGAATTTGGATGTCAATGTCAAATGTCGATGTTTTTATAATTTCAAATACTTTATTACTTCAATTCAAATATTTATAAGAGTTAAATTCACATATTATTACATAGGAGTTAATTTAACAATTAAGAAATGCTTCTATGAATACATTTATTCTATGAAAAATTTTATACAGTTAAACTTATCACCTTTTTTTGTGGAGTCTATTTCTATGATCTAGACTGCTGAAGACAGTGGCAATAGATTAAAGGCACAGCTTTAGTCTACTCTATAATAATCTGGCAATCGCTCTGCATATATTCTCTGCATAGATCTATGTTCTCAGTCAAGGCTATGCCTTGCGACAGGCCATATCATCACTCGCTCGCACTGGCCAGCTCTGGTACAATTTATATTTGCGATATGTCTCAGTCTCAAGTTACTGATCACTTGACTTGTTCCTGGCGTTATCATTCATGGCTAGAGTTAGTGCTAAATCACCCTGGCCACTGTTGTGTACAGGGTGATTTAGCACTAGGCTAGAGTCAGATATGTTGATGCTACATTGCTAGCCTGTAACTAAGTTATGGTTATCACTGACACTGACGCACGCACCAGCAGCAGAGCAGATTTACGCCAAATTACGGTCCTCGCCGCGGTCACCGGATCTAACATTTGCCCACGCCCTGCACTAAAATCCCAAATATGTTCCTTGTAACCATGGCTGAGCGATACAAAAGAGTTCAAGGACTTGCAATCAATTCAGGTCGATAATTATCATACAGTGTCTAAATGTCCAGCAGACACTGTACGTGAAAATTATAATACATCGAGTTTCAGTCGCGCGTGCTGTCTATCAGCGCGACTCCTATTGGCCAATATTAAGCGGAAGTGCTTAGCACTTGTCGATCTTGTTCATGAGAAAGGGGTGTCACGAAATTCAACAAGAAATAAATAGGCCTAGATCTACTTATAGCTTAATCCACACTATTTTGGAAACGAATACTTATTTACTTATGAAATTATTTGCATACAAACCTGATCATTAGTGACTCAATGGTGTGTTGAAAACAGTCAGTCATGTAGTATTATCCACTGATCGGGCCTGCCCACCCCTCTGCAGGAGTGGCCAGTGTTGTGAATGAACAGAGTAAACACAGAAATGTCAATCTGACAGCGGCATGCCATCCATGTGTTGAATCTTGTTTCCCGCAAGGGTATTTCGCCGGTTCTAACTTGATCACCATTCCACGCCGGTGCACAGATTTACAAGTAAGTTTACTAAGAATGTCTTCAGATTTATTTGGCTAAGTGTTTGTCAATCTATGGGGTTTTAAAACATTAGATCTAAATTTTTTATAGTATTTGGCTCCAAGACTCCAAGCCTACCAAGGCAAGCGGCAAGTAGTATTTAATCTCATTGGGGTGAGTCGTTATATAATTATAGGCAAGCGACTCTATGTCAGTATGTGTCTCTAGTCTCTACCCATAATATGGCTCCCATGATAGCGACGTTCCACATATATTTGTCAAATAAATGTATTCTCACTCTGCCTGGGGCAGACAAAGAATTTACCAGTATGGGAGCTGCAATATTTGTACGGAGACGCGAGCTTATATAGCCTATAGACTATGCGGTCCCTTCATTATACGACTCGATCCCTCCGTTATCCTGGCTTTTCGTGTCCTGCGACAAGACGGGTTATATGCTAATAAACTGATAAACCCTCACTACAAGTTGCTGATCAGGCTGATTGAGTTAAGAATGAAAAATATATCGTTCAATTGTCAACCGTCAACATGTATTAACGCGGACCCCGTTTATAGCGACCGGTGCTGTCGCCATGTTTGATTGCCACAAGTTTGCCCGTTGCCTCACTAGATGGCGCTACCTGTCGCGACAACATGATTCAACATACACGTTTGCGTTATGAGGCTGCGAAAAAAAGACCAGCAGTCGATATATGCGAGGTGCCACGGCACGGCAAGATAATCGTAGGAGCTGTTTTTATTCTGACTCGGCGCCCTCCTCTCCGGTCAGGCGGAGCGCCAGTCTGGCCGCAGACTGGGCGCCCTCCTCTCCGGTCAGCCGGTGCGCCAGTCTGGCCGCAGACTGGGCGCCCTCCTCTCCGGTCAGCCGGTGCGCCAGTCTGGCCGCAGACTCGGCGCACTCCTCTCCGGTCAGCCGGAGCGCCAGTCTGGCCTCAGACTCGGCGCCCTCCTCTCTCGGTCAGCCGGAGCGCCAGTCTGGCCTCAGACTCGGCGCCCTCCTCTCCGGTCATCCGGAGCGCCAGTCTGACCTCAGACTGGGCGCCGTCCTTTCCGGTCAGCCGGAGCGCCAGTCTGGCCTCAGACTGGACGCCGTCCTCTCCGGTCAGCCGGAGCGCCAGTCTGGCCTCAGACTGGGCGCCCCCCTCTCCGGTCAGCCGGAGCGCCAGTCTGGCCTCAGACTGGGCGCCGTCCTCTCCGGTCACCCGGAGCGCCAGTCTGGCCTCAGACTCGGCGCCCTCCTCTCCGGTCAGCCGGGGCGCCAGTCTGGCCTCAGACTGGACGCCGTCCTCTCCGGTCAGCCGGAGCGCCAGTCTGGCCTCAGACTGGGCGCCCCCCTCTCTCGGTCAGCCGGAGCGCCAGTCTGGCCTCAGACTCGGCGCCGTCCTCTCCGGTCACCCGGAGCGCCAGTCTGGCCTCAGACTCGGCGCCCTCCTCTCCGGTCAGCCGGGGCGCCAGTCTGGCCTCAGACTGGGCGCCCTCCTCTCCGGTCAGCCGGAGCGCCAGTCTGGCCTCAGACTCGGCGCCCTCCTCTCCGGTCAGCCGGGGCGCCAGTCTGGCCTCAGACTGGGCGCCCTCCTCTCCGGTCAGCCGGAGCGCCAGTCTGGCCTCAGACTGGGCGCCCTCCTCTCCGGTCAGCCGGAGCGCCAGTCTGGCCTCAGACTCGGCGCCCTCCTCTCTCGGTCAGCCGGAGCGCCAGTCTGGCCTCAGACTCGGCGCCGTCCTCTCCGGTCAGCCGGAGCGCCAGTCTGGCCTCAGACTCGGCGCCCTCCTCTCCGGTCAGCCAGAGCGCCAGTCTGGCCTCAGACTGGGCGCCGTCCTCTCCGGTCATCCGGGGCGCCAGTCTGGCCTCAGACTCGGCGCCCTCCTCTCTCGGTCAGCCGGAGCGCCAGTCTGGCCGCAGACTGGGCGCCCTCCTCTCCGGTCATCCGGAGCGCCCGTCTGGCCTCAGACTCGGCGCCCTCCTCTCCGGTCATCCGGAGCGCCAGTCTGACCTCAGACTCGGCGCCCTCCTCTCCGGTCAGCCGGAGCGCCAGTCTGGCCGCAGACTGGGCGCCATCCTATCCGGTCAGCCGGAGCGCCAGTCTGACCTCAGACTCGGCGCCCTCCTCTCCAGTCAGCCGGGGTGCCAGTCTGGCCGCAGACTGGGCGCCCTCCTCTCCGGTCAGCCGGGGCGCCCCTCTGGCCTCAGACTGGGCGCCCTCCTCTCCGGTCAGCCGGAGCGCCAGTCTGGCCTCAGACTCGGCGCCCTCCTCTCTCGGTCAGCCGGAGCGCCAGTCTGGCCTCAGACTCGGCGCCCTCCTCTCCGGTCATCCGGAGCGCCAGTCTGACCTCAGACTCGGCGCCGTCCTCTCCGGTCATCCGGGGCGCCAGTCTGGCCTCAGACTCGGCGCCCTCCTCTCCGGTCAGCCGGAGCGCCAGTCTGGCCTCAGACTCGGCGCCCTCCTCTCCGGTCATCCGGAGCGCCAGTCTGACCTCAGACTCGGCGCCGTCCTCTCCGGTCATCCGGGGCGCCAGTCTGGCCTCAGACTCGGCGCCCTCCTCTCCGGTCAGCCGGAGCGCCAGTCTGGCCTCAGACTCGGCGCCCTCCTCTCCGGTCATCCGGAGCGCCAGTCTGACCTCAGACTCGGCGCCGTCCTCTCCGGTCATCCGGGGCGCCAGTCTGGCCTCAGACTCGGCGCCCTCCTCTCCGGTCAGCCGGAGCGCCAGTCTGGCCTCAGACTCGGCGCCCTCCTCTCTCGGTCAGCCGGAGCGCCAGTCTGGCCTCAGACTCGGCGCCCTCCTCTCCGGTCATCCGGAGCGCCAGTCTGACCTCAGACTCGGCGCCCTCCTCTCAGGTCAGCCGGAGCGCCAGTCTGGCCGCAGACTGGGCGCCATCCTATCCGGTCAGCCGGAGCGCCAGTCTGACCTCAGACTCGGCGCCCTCCTCTCCGGTCAGCCGGGGTGCCAGTCTGGCCGCAGACTGGGCGCCCTCCTCTCCGGTCAGCCGGGGCGCCCTCCTCTCCGGTCAGCCGGGGCGCCAGTCTGGCCTCAGACTCGGCGCCCTGCTCTCCGGTGAGCCGGAGCGCCAGTCTGGCCGCAGACTGGGCGCCGTCCTTTCCGGTCAGCCGGAGCGCCAGTCTGGCCGCAGACTGGGCGCCCTCCTCTCCGGTCAGCCGGAGCGCCAGTCTGGCCTCAGACTCGGCGCCCTCCTCTCCGGTCAGCCGGAGCGCCAGTCTGGCCTCAGACTCGGCGCCCTCCTCTCCGGTCAGCCAGAGCGCCAGTCTGGCCTCAGACTCGGCGCCCTCCTCTCCGGTCATCCGGAGCGCCAGTCTGACCTCAGACTCGGCGCCCTCCTCTCCGGTCAGCCGGAGCGCCAGTCTGGCCGCAGACTGGGCGCCATCCTATCCGGTCAGCCGGAGCGCCAGTCTGACCTCAGACTCGGCGCCCTCCTCTCCGGTCAGCCGGGGTGCCAGTCTGGCCTCAGACTCGGCGCCGTCCTCTCCGGTCAGCCGGAGCGCCAGTCTGGCCTCAGACTCGGCGCCGTCCTCTCCGGTCAGCCGGGGTGCCAGTCTGGCCTCAGATTGGGCGCCGTCCTCTCCGGTCAGCCGGAGCGCCAGTCTGGCCTCAGACTCGGCGCCGTCCTCTCCGGTCAGCCAGAGCGCCAGTCTGGCCTCAGACTCGGCGCCCTCCTCTCCGGTCAGCCGGAGCGCCAGTCTGGCCTCAGACTCGGCGCCCTCCTCTCTCGGTCAGCCGGAGCGCTAGTCTGGCCTCAGACTCGGCGCCGTCCTCTCCGGTCAGCCGGGGTGCCAGTCTGGCCTCAGACTGGGCGCCGTCCTCTCCGGTCAGCCGGAGCGCCAGTCTGGCCTCAGACTCGGCGCCGTCCTCTCCGGTCAGCCGGAGCGCCAGTCTGGCCTCAGACTCGGCGCCCTCCTCTCTCGGTCAGCCGGAGCGCCAGTCTGGCCTCAGACTCGGCGCCGTCCTCTCCGGTCAGCCGGAGCGCCAGTCTGGCCTCAGACTCGGCGTCGTCCTCTCCGGTCAGCCAGAGCGCCAGTCTGGCCTCAGACTCGGCGCCCTCCTCTCCGGTCAGCCGGAGCGCCAGTCTGGCCTCAGACTCGGCGCCGTCCTCTCCGGTCAGCCGGAGCGCCAGTCTGGCCTCAGACTCGGCGCCCTCCTCTCCGGTCAGCCAGAGCGCCAGTCTGGCCTCAGACTCGGCGCCCTCCTCTCCGGTCACCCGGGGCGCCAGTCTGACCTCAGACTCGGCGCCCTCCTCTCCGGTCAGCCGGAGCGCCAGTCTGGCCTCAGACTGGGCGCCCTCCTCTCCGGTCAGCCGGAGCGCCAGTCTGGCCGCAGACTGGGCGCCCTCCTCTCCGGTCAGCCGGAGCGCCAGTCTGGCCGCAGACTGGGCGCCCTCCTCTCCGGTCAGCCGGAGCGCCAGTCTGGCCTCAGACTCGGCGCCCTCCTCTCCGGTCAGCCGGAGCGCCAGTCTGGCCTCAGACTCGGCGCCCTCCTCTCCGGTCACCCGGGGCGCCAGTCTGGCCTCAGACTCGGCGCCCTCCTCTCTCGGTCAGCCGGAGCGCCAGTCTGGCCTCAGACTCGGCGCCGTCCTCTCCGGTCAGCCGGAGCGCCAGTCTGGCCTCAGACTCGGCGCCCTCCTCTCCGGTCAGCCAGAGCGCCAGTCTGACCTCAGACTCGGCGCCCTCCTCTCCGGTCAGCCGGAGCGCCAGTCTGGCCTCAGACTGGGCGCCCTCCTCTCCGGTCAGCCGGAGCGCCAGTCTGGCCGCAGACTGGGCGCCCTCCTCTCCGGTCAGCCGGAGCGCCAGTCTGGCCGCAGACTCGGCGCCCTCCTCTCCGGTCAGCCGGAGGGCCAGTCTGGCCTCAGACTGGGCGCCCTCCTCTCCGGTCAGCCGGAGCGCCAGTCTGGCCGCAGACTGGGCGCCCTCCTCTCCGGTCAGCCGGTGCGCCAGTCTGGCCGCAGACTCGGCGCACTCCTCTCCGGTCAGCCGGAGCGCCAGTCTGGCCTCAGACTCGGCGCCCTCCTCTCCGGTCAGCCAGAGCGCCAGTCTGGCCTCAGACTCGGCGCCCTCCTCTCCGGTCACCCGGGGCGCCAGTCTGACCTCAGACTCGGCGCCCTCCTTTCCGGTCAGCCGGAGCGCCAGTCTGGCCTCAGACTGGGCGCCCTCCTCTCCGGTCAGCCAGAGCGCCAGTCTGGCCTCAGACTCGGCGCCGTCCTCTCCGGTCAGCCAGAGCGCCAGTCTGGCCGCAGACTGGGCGCCGTCCTCTCCGGTCAGCCGGAGCGCCAGTCTGGCCTCAGACTCGGCGCGCTCCTCTCCGGTCAGCCAGAGCGCCAGTCTGGCCTCAGACTCGGCGCCCTCCTCTCCGGTCAGCCAGAGCGCCAGTCTGGCCTCAGACTCGGCGCCCCCCTCTCCGGTCATCCGGAGCGCCAGTCTGGCCGCAGACTCGGCGCCCTCCTCTCCGGTCAGCCAGAGCGCCAGTCTGACCGCAGACTCGGCGCCCTCCTCTCCGGTCAGCCGGAGCGCCAGTCTGGCCGCAGACTGGGCGCCCTCCTCTCCGGTCAGCCGGTGCGCCAGTCTGGCCGCAGACTCGGCGCACTCCTCTCCGGTCAGCCGGAGCGCCAGTCTGGCCTCAGACTCGGCGCCCTCCTCTCCGGTCAGCCAGAGCGCCAGTCTGGCCTCAGACTCGGCGCCCTCCTCTCCGGTCACCCGGGGCGCCAGTCTGACCTCAGACTCGGCGCCCTCCTCTCCGGTCAGCCGGAGCGCCAGTCTGGCCTCAGACTGGGCGCCCTCCTCTCCGGTCAGCCAGAGCGCCAGTCTGGCCTCAGACTCGGCGCCGTCCTCTCCGGTCAGCCAGAGCGCCAGTCTGGCCGCAGACTGGGCGCCGTCCTCTCCGGTCAGCCGGAGCGCCAGTCTGGCCTCAGACTCGGCGCGCTCCTCTCCGGTCAGCCAGAGCGCCAGTCTGGCCTCAGACTCGGCGCCCTCCTCTCCGGTCAGCCAGAGCGCCAGTCTGGCCTCAGACTCGGCGCCCCCCTCTCCGGTCATCCGGAGCGCCAGTCTGGCCGCAGACTCGGCGCCCTCCTCTCCGGTCAGCCAGAGCGCCAGTCTGACCGCAGACTCGGCGCCCTCCTCTCCAGTCAGCCGGAGCGCCAGTCTGGCCTCAGACTCGGCGCCCCCCTCTCCGGTCAGCCGGAGCGCCAGTCTGGCCTCAGACCCGGCGCCCTCCTCTCCGGTCAGCCGGAGCGCCAGTCTGGCCGCAGACTCGGCGCCCTCCTCTCCGGTCAGCCGGAGCGCCAGTCTGGCCTCAGACTCGGCGCCCCCCTCTCCGGTCAGCCGGAGCGCCAGTCTGGCCTCAGACTCGGCGCCCCCCTCTCCGGTCAGCCGGAGCGCCAGTCTGGCCTCAGACTCGGCGCCCCCCTCTCCGGTCAGCCGGAGCGCCAGTCTGGCCGCAGACTCGGCGCCCTCCTCTCCGGTCAGCCGGAGCGCCAGTCTGGCCGCAGACTCGGCGCCCTCCTCTCCGGTCAGCCGGAGCGCCAGTCTGGCCTCAGACTCGGCGCCCTCCTCTCCGGTCAGCCGGAGCGCCAGTCTGGCCGCAGACTCGGCGCCCTCCTCTCCGGTCAGCCGGAGCGCCAGTCTGGCCTCAGACTCGGCGCCCTCCTCTCCGGTCAGCCGGAGCGCCAGTCTGGCCGCAGACTCGGCGCCCTCCTCTCCGGTCAGCCGGAGCGCCAGTCTGGCCTCAGACTCGGCGCCCTCCTCTCCGGTCAGCCAGAGCGCCAGTCTGGCCTCAGACCCGGCGCCCTCCTCTCCGGTCAGCCGGAGCGCCAGTCTGGCCGCAGACTCGGCGCCCTCCTCTCCGGTCAGCCGGAGCGCCAGTCTGGCCTCAGACTCGGCGCCCTCCTCTCCGGTCAGCCGGAGCGCCAGTCTGGCCGCAGACTCGGCGCCCTCCTCTCCGGTCAGCCGGAGCGCCAGTCTGGCCTCAGACTCGGCGCCCTCCTCTCCGGTCAGCCAGAGCGCCAGTCTGGCCTCAGACCCGGCGCCCTCCTCTCCGGTCAGCCGGAGCGCCAGTCTGGCCGCAGACTCGGCGCCCTCCTCTCCGGTCAGCCGGAGCGCCAGTCTGGCCTCAGACTCGGCGCCCCCCTCTCCGGTCAGCCGGAGCGCCAGTCTGGCCGCAGACTCGGCGCCCTCCTCTCCGGTCAGCCGGAGCGCCAGTCTGGCCTCAGACTCGGCGCCCTTCTCTCCGGTCAGCCGGAGCGCCAGTCTGGCCTCAGACTCGGCGCCCTCCTCTCCGGTCAGCCAGAGCGCCAGTCTGGCCTCAGACTCGGCGCCCCCCTCTCCGGTCAGCCGGAGCGCCAGTCTGGCCTCAGACTCGGCGCCCTCCTCTCCGGTCAGCCGGAGCGCCAGTCTGGCCTCAGACTCGGCGCCCTTCTCTCCGGTCAGCCAGAGCACCAGTCTGGCCTCAGACTCGGCGCCCTTCTCTCCGGTCAGCCGGAGCGCCAGTCTGGCCTCAGACTCGGCGCCCCCCTCTCCGGTCAGCCGGAGCGCCAGTCTGGCCTCAGACTCGGCGCCCTCCTCTCCGGTCAGCCAGAGCGCCAGTCTGGCCTCAGACTCGGCGCCCTCCTCTCCGGTCAGCCAGAGCGCCAGTCTGGCCTCAGACTCGGCGCACTCCTCTCCGGTCAGCCAGAGCGCCAGTCTGGCCTCAGACTCGGCGCCGTCCTCTCCGGTCACCCGGGGCGCCCCTCTGGCCTCAGACTCGGCGCCCTCCTCTCCGGTCAGCCGGAGCGCCAGTCTGGCCTCAGACTCGGCGCCCTCCTCTCCGGTCAGCCGGAGCGCCAGTCTGGCCTCAGACTCGGCGCCCTCCTCTCCGGTCAGCCGGAGCGCCAGTCTGGCCTCAGACTCGGCGCCCTTCTCTCCGGTCACCCGGGGCGCCCCTCTGGCCTCAGACTCGGCGCCCTCCTCTCCGGTCAGCCGGAGCGCCAGTCTGGCCTCAGACTCGGCGCCCTCCTCTCCGGTCACCCGGGGCGCCAGTCTGGCCTCAGACTCGGCGCCCTCCTCTCCGGTCAGCCAGAGCGCCAGTCTGGCCTCAGACTCGGCGCCCTCCTCTCCGGTCACCCGGGGCGCCAGTCTGACCTCAGACTCGGCGCCCTCCTCTCCGGTCAGCCAGAGCGCCAGTCTGGCCTCAGACTCGGCGCCCTCCTCTCCGGTCACCCGGGGCGCCAGTCTGACCTCAGACTCGGCGCCCTCCTCTCCGGTCAGCCGGAGCGCCAGTCTGGCCTCAGACTCGGCGCCCCCCTCTCCGGTCAGCCGGAGCGCCAGTCTGGCCTCAGACTCGGCGCCCTCCTCTCCGGTCAGCCAGAGCGCCAGTCTGGCCTCAGACTCGGCGCCCTCCTCTCCGGTCAGCCAGAGCGCCAGTCTGGCCTCAGACTCGGCGCACTCCTCTCCGGTCAGCCAGAGCGCCAGTCTGGCCTCAGACTCGGCGCCGTCCTCTCCGGTCACCCGGGGCGCCCCTCTGGCCTCAGACTCGGCGCCCTCCTCTCCGGTCAGCCGGAGCGCCAGTCTGGCCTCAGACTCGGCGCCCTCCTCTCCGGTCAGCCGGAGCGCCAGTCTGGCCTCAGACTCGGCGCCCTTCTCTCCGGTCACCCGGGGCGCCCCTCTGGCCTCAGACTCGGCGCCCTCCTCTCCGGTCAGCCGGAGCGCCAGTCTGGCCTCAGACTCGGCGCCGTCCTCTCCGGTCACCCGGGGCGCCAGTCTGGCCTCAGACTCGGCGCCCTCCTCTCCGGTCAGCCGGAGCGCCAGTCTGGCCGCAGACTCGGCGCCCTCCTCTCCAGTCAGCCGGAGCGCCAGTCTGACCGCAGACTCGGCGCCCTCCTCTCCAGTCAGCCGGAGCGCCAGTCTGGCCTCAGACTCGGCGCCCCCCTCTCCGGTCAGCCGGAGCGCCAGTCTGGCCTCAGACTCGGCGCCCTCCTCTCCGGTCAGCCGGAGCGCCAGTCTGGCCGCAGACTCGGCGCCCTCCTCTCCAGTCAGCCGGAGCGCCAGTCTGACCGCAGACTCGGCGCCCTCCTCTCCAGTCAGCCGGAGCGCCAGTCTGGCCTCAGACTCGGCGCCCCCCTCTCCGGTCAGCCGGAGCGCCAGTCTGGCCTCAGACTCGGCGCCCTCCTCTCCAGTCAGCCGGAGCGCCAGTCTGGCCGCAGACTCGGCGCCGTCCTCTCCGGTCAGCCGGAGCGCCAGTCTGGCCTCAGACTCGGCGCCCTCCTCTCCGGTCAACCGGAGCGCCAGTCTGGCCGCAGACTCGGCGCCCTCCTCTCCGGTCAGCCGGAGCGCCAGTCTGGCCTCAGACTGGGCGCCCTCCTCTCCGGTCAGCCGGAGCGCCAGTCTGGCCTCAGACTCGGCGCCCTCCTCTCCGGTCAGCCGGAGCGCCAGTCTGGCCTCAGACTCGGCGCCCTCCTCTCCGGTCAGCCGGAGCGCCAGTCTGGCCTCAGACTCGGCGCCCTTCTCTCCGGTCAGCCGGAGCGCCAGTCTGGCCTCAGACTCGGCGCCCTCCTCTCCGGTCAGCCGGAGCGCCAGTCTGGCCTCAGACTCGGCGCCGTCCTCTCCGGTCACCCGGGGCGCCAGTCTGGCCTCAGACTCGGCGCCGTCCTCTCCGGTCAGCCGGAGCGCCAGTCTGGCCTCAGACTCGGCGCCCTCCTCTCCGGTCAGCCGGAGCGCCAGTCTGGCCTCAGACTCGGCGCCCTTCTCTCCGGTCAGCCAGAGCACCAGTCTGGCCTCAGACTCGGCGCCCTCCTCTCCGGTCACCCGGGGCGCCAGTCTGGCCGCAGACTCGGCGCCCTCCTCTCCGGTCAGCCGGAGCGCCAGTCTGGCCTCAGACCCGGCGCCCTCCTCTCCGGTCAGCCGGAGCGCCAGTCTGGCCGCAGACTCGGCGCCCTCCTCTCCGGTCAGGCGGAGCGCCAGTCTGGCCTCAGACTCGGCGCCGTCCTCTCCGGTCAGCCGGAGCACCAGTCTGGCCTCAGACTCGGCGCCCTCCTCTCCGGTCAGCCAGAGCGCCAGTCTGGCCTCAGACTCGGCGCCGTCCTCTCCGGTCAGCCGGAGCACCAGTCTGGCCGCAGACTGGGCGCCCTCCTCTCCGGTCAGCCGGAGCGCCAGTCTGGCCGCAGACTGGGCGCCCTCCTCTCCGGTCAGCCGGAGCGCCAGTCTGGCCGCAGACTCGGCGCCCTCCTCTCCGGTCAGCCGGAGCACCAGTCTGGCCTCAGACTCGGCGCCGTCCTCTCCGGTCAGCCGGAGCACCAGTCTGGCCTCAGACTCGGCGCCGTCCTCTCCGGTCAGCCAGAGCGCCAGTCTGGCCTCAGACTCGGCGCCCTCCTCTCCGGTCAGCCAGAGCGCCAGTCTGGCCTCAGACTCGGCGCCCCCCTCTCCGGTCATCCGGAGCGCCAGTCTGGCCGCAGACTCGGCGCCCTCCTCTCCGGTCAGCCAGAGCGCCAGTCTGACCGCAGACTCGGCGCCCTCCTCTCCAGTCAGCCGGAGCGCCAGTCTGGCCTCAGACTCGGCGCCCCCCTCTCCGGTCAGCCGGAGCGCCAGTCTGGCCTCAGACCCGGCGCCCTCCTCTCCGGTCAGCCGGAGCGCCAGTCTGGCCGCAGACTC
This sequence comes from Arenicola marina, assembly GCA_964019135.1. Taxonomy (NCBI): domain Eukaryota; kingdom Metazoa; phylum Annelida; class Polychaeta; family Arenicolidae; genus Arenicola; species Arenicola marina. The sequence continues at coordinate 16,176,431 of OZ025261.1, read as the reverse complement.
GGCGCCCTCCTCTCCGGTCAGCCAGAGCGCCAGTCTGGCCTCAGACTGGGCGCCCTCCTCTCCGGTCACCCGGGGCGCCAGTCTGGCCTCAGACTCGGCGCCCTCCTCTCCAGTCAGCCGGAGCGCCAGTCTGGCCTCAGACTCGGCGCCCCCCTCTCCGGTCAGCCGGAGCGCCAGTCTGGCCTCAGACTCGGCGCCGTCCTCTCCGGTCAGCCGGAGCGCCAGTCTGGCCTCAGACTCGGCGCCCTCCTCTCCGGTCATCCGGAGCGCCAGTCTGGCCTCAGACTCGGCGCCCTCCTCTCCGGTCAGCCGGAGCGCCAGTCTGGCCTCAGACTCGGCGTCTTCCTCTCCGGTCAGCCGGAGCGCCAGTCTGGCCTCAGACTCGGCGCCCTCCTCTCCGGTCAGCCGGAGCGCCAGTCTGGCCGCAGACTCGGCGCCGTCCTATCCGGTCACCCTTGCGCCTGGACACATCCATCAACGCAACCGAACGCCTATTTCGCTGATGGTGGTTTCGCCATATCAGGCAAATTCCTGCCAATGTCGGATGTTGTTGCATTGCTGACTGGCAATGCTGGCGAGCCCACCTTATGTCAGAGCGTGCTGATCGGAATAAACGAAAAGTCGTAGATCCTCGTTGACAACGAGCTCAACGGAGAGAATCATGCTGTCTGGATAGACCGCGGAGCTTGGGAAGTCGAGAAAAATTGATAACATCAGACACGGCTAGACAATATGTTTTTTTCTTGTGAGCAGTAAAGACATTAAAAACCCAATCAGCCTGATCAGCAGGGTTTACTACCATTTAACCTCTTTTGAAACCTTATTTCGCGAAAAAACCTCATAACGCAAACATGTATGTAAAATTGCATGTCAAACACGGCGGCAGCCCACCGCCTTTCATGTTGATTACTTACTTAAGTGATTAAACTTACTGACACTACAACTAGCCTTTAAGATCTCTAAATGATGTGGTGAGGCCAGTATAGGCTGACCAACTGGGAAAAGAGGCTTAGGAAAACAACTGTTAGCAGGTTTATTACTGCTGCCTGACAGGCGGCTACCGGACCGCTATAAACCACTGAGAGGTAGAAATAGAGCATGCTCTGTATTCACCGTATACTTGTCAAAGGTATGCTTGCATCTTCTGCTGGCTTCAGTGAGGTGTGTAGGATTTACGATGTAAAACCTTGATTATTATCTTGTACCAACTGAGTATTGCCAAATGATTCATAAATGCTTTAAAATTGTATTCTTTTAAACCAGCTTCTCGATCGGTCTGCTTGACAAGATGGAACTACAATCAATTCTTCCATTCTACAGCATGTACAGACGACTGATGTATCGGGACTCAGGTGAGGACGTCGTCAAATAAATCAATCATGTATGGTCAGTGGAAGTACCGTGTATATGGTGTACATTCCACTTTTTCTAAGGTGTATTATTTCATGTGTTTATTATGCTAGACCCCATGCGATTCTTAATTGCTATCCTTTATCCCTCCAGGACATACCCCTCCTATCATATTAGTGGTATCTATAATGTAAATGATTTTGTGGTTTTTATATATATTTATATATAATATATATAATTTTTTATATTTAATTTTTATATATATTTTTATATATATTTATATATCTTCTCCGATTATCAGATTAATGTTTATTGTTTGTACTGATATATAGTACACAGATATATTTAGGCTTTAGCCATAATCATATACTAGCTGTGCTTTCCCACTAATTTAATTTATGTCACTAATTTATATACTGTTATTTCTTTCAGATACTGGTGCTATGTATTCAGGTATACTAGAAATGTTTAGCGTGAAGCCAAATATTAATTGATTGACTCTTGTTATTTGCAGATCTCAGGACATCGAATTGGTTTTTGATATATAGTCCATGGCCGGTTGTAGTCATTGTACTTTTGTATCTATTGACAATATGGCTGGGCTCAAAAATCATGGCTTCAAGACCGGCTTTCAATCTTCGATCTGTACTGGTTTGGTACAACTTTGGCCTCGTGGTTTTGTCAGCATATATGTGTTGGGAGGTAAGGACGATAATATAGGGTAACTAAGCAACTAAAGTAAGTTGGAAGTAAACTAATTACCGTTAATCTTTAAAGATAGCGCTACATAAAACGTGTCTATAATATGCATCTCCTAGAGGCAACACGATGGCCAATGAATTACTGTGAACTGAGCGATGTATGAATGCTTTAGTACAAATGCTTTAGTACAAAATCTTTTTAGTACTGCATACGAATTCACAGTTGAAATCCATGTTTAATGTACTGTATAGATATAACGCTTTCTATGCAGTTTGTGGCTTCAACGTTCCTGGTGAAAGGATTCAATCTGGCGTGTCAAAAGGTTGTATATCGGGACACACCGAATGCTATGCGGGTATGTATATCATTGTAACGTCTATGTGATTGAAGAAAGGAAATGTATTATTGGTGAAGTCGGTTATCAGCTTTTAAATATTAAACAAAAATGCTGAAGTAAAGGACAGGAGCATACCGTTTATATATACCGAACAAGATCTCCTGAAACTTAAATTTATTACATGTACTCTGAGAATAAAAAGCTGAATGCAATAACAAAACAATGTTTCTCAACTAATTTTCCTCCCAAACACCTTGGTTGTCATGTTCATTTCCGCTTAAGACATTATTGTATATCAAAAGCAACCGTGCAGTGCTCCCTTGATGTTTTAATCGAACTTGAAACAAAATTTACCCACCAGTATTTAGTTTTCTTGCTGTCGCTATGCTCATCATCCAAACATATCTGTATGATAGTCACAGATATCATAAACGTTATGTCTTCGCTTTGCTTTGTGCGCTGTTCCACGTGATACTTACTCCGTTCTGACGCTTCTCCTTACAGTTAGCCAATGTGTGCTGGTGGTACTTCTTCTCCAAGGTGATTGAACTCCTAGACACGGTAAGTGGGGCCAGAGTCTGGTGTCAAATGCTTTAAATATTGATAAAGTCTGAGGCCAACTTGTTAACGGTCAATGATATACATTTTGTGGCCAAAATGTCTGCTTTAAATTAAGGAATTTTTGTGTTTAAAACAATAGAATGAATTTTGTTATTCACAGCTGTCTCCAGGCTTCTTGACATATGACCTTAGCTATATGCAGTGTCATATTGTTTTATTCACTGTAACAAATTACCAAAGACTATTATTTTTGTACCCAGGGTGTACGAAAACCTCTATTGAAGTCAATGTACAACAGAACACACTTTTGTGTACACATAATTATATTGTTATATTATACTAGTATATATTTTTTAAGCATATGTTTTGTTCATATTTTGAACATAAATTCTAAACATGCCTTGCCCGACATTTTTTTTCCTGATATTTTCAGATATTTTTCCTTCTACGTAAGAAGAACAATCAGATCAGCTTCCTTCACGTCTACCATCACGTGACCATGGTTCTCCTCTGGTGGGTCGGCGTCCGTTTCCTGGCAGGAGGGGAGTGTAAGTCATTGACCTGTGTGAGACTCTGAACCCTATCAGTGGGGAGTGTCAGTCATTGACCTGTGTGAGACTCTCTCAGCCCTATCAGTGAGGAGTGTAAGTCATTGACCTGTGTGAGACTCTCTTAACCCTATCAGTGGGGAGTGTCAGTCATTGACCTGTGTGAGACTCTCTTAACCCTATCAGTGGGGAGTGTCAGTCATTGACCTGTGTGAGACTCTCTTAACCCTATCAGTGGGGAGTGTCAGTCATTGACCTGTGTGAGACTCTCTCAGCCCTATCAGTGGGGAGTGTAAGTCATTGACCTGTGTGAGACTCTCTTAACCCTATCAGTGGGGAGTGTCAGTCATTGACCTGTGTGAGACTCTCTTAACCCTGTCAGTGGGGAGTGTAAATCATTAACCTGTGTGAGACCCTCTCAGCTCTATCAGTGGGGAGTGTAAGTCATTGACCTGTGTGAGACTCTCAACCCTATCAGTGGGGAGTGTAAGTCATTGACCTGTGTGAGACCCTCTAAGCCCTAATCACTGGGGAGTGTAAGTCATTATCCTGTGTGAGACTCTCAACCCTATCAGTGGGGAGTGTAAGTCATTGACCTGTGTGAGACTCTCAACCCTATCAGTGGGGAGTGTAAGTCATTGACCTGTGTGAGACCCTCTCAGCTCTATCAGTGGGGAGTGTAAGTTATTGACCTGTGTAACTCTCAGCCCTATCAGTCGGGAGTGTAAGTCATTGACCTGTGTGAGACCCTCTCAACCCTATCAGTGGGGAGTGTAAGTCATTGACCTGTGTGAGACTCTCAACCCTATCAGTGGGGAGTGTAAGTCATGGACCTGTGTGAGACTCTCAACCCTATCAGTGGGGAGTGTAAGTCATGGACCTGTGTGAGACCCTCTCAGCTCTATCAGTGGGGAGTGTAAGTTATTGACCTGTGTGAGACTCTCAACCCTATCAGTGGGGAGTGTAATTCATTGACCTGTGTGACTCGCAACCCTATCAGTGGGGAGTGTAAGCTATTGACATGTGTGAGACTCTCATAACCCTATCAGTGGGGAGTGTAAGTCATTGACCTGTGTGAGACCCTCTCAGCTTTATCAGTGGGGAGTGTAAGTCATTGACCTGTGTGAGACTCTCAACCCTATCAGTGGGGAGTGTAAGTCATTGACCTGTGTGAGACCCTCTCAGCCCTATCAGTGGGGAGTGTAAGTCATTCACCTGTGTGACTCTCAACCCTATCAGTTGGGAGTGTAAGTCATTGACCTGTGTGAGACCCTCTCAGCTCTATCAGTGGGGAGTGTAAGTTATTGACCTGTGTGACTCTCAGCCCTATCAGTGGGGAGTGTAAGTCATTGACCTGTGTGAGACCCTCTCAGCCCTATCAGTGGGGAGTGTAAGTCATTGACCTGTGTGAGACCCTCTCAGCTCTATCAGAGGGGAGTGTCAGTGGCCACTGAACACTGCAATCTCCGTTCAGTTTTCGAAAAATATTTGAATGAAGCCATGTTTTGTTATGTGCACACACATAATGATGCAGCATTGTTGCTTCGCTATCCACAATGAATGGAACTCCTTGTTTGGGTAATCTGTGAGCATCATTAGGTATTCATTGTGCTTGTCGAAGATTTATTTTCCAAGCGTAAAGTTACAAATGATTATGCCATTCAAGACAGGACTTAAACAACAATCGCCTCATAAGGATACCGTTCCCGTACCCACATTGATTCTGTCACAATGATCCCTCGTGAGATTCGAGCTTATTGATGTCAAACAATTTATACACACAAATATGCTTCATAACGTTCTTCGATGTGTTTTTTTGCAGCGTATTTTGCCGCCCTGATCAACTCCTTTGTCCATGTCCTCATGTACACGTACTACTTGCTGTCAGCCATGGGACCGCATATGCAAAAGTACCTGTGGTGGAAGAAATACATGACTGTCATACAGTTGGTACGTACAAACATAGTATCTCATTGTTGTTGTCTGGTCGTAAATAATGAGTTTTATACGCTCATTGTCCAGGCCAATGAAATCCATGGCGGTCTTCGTATGACGGTAAAGATATTTAATTATGAATATAAATGATAATAATATATTATAATATAATATTGATGAATATATATCATGGACATATTTCTTTGAAATACTTTCGCATAAAGCTTACGTGAGTCCACTGCACGTGGTAATTTTTTCAAGCACTGCTAAATATTTGTACCATTCGGATTACGCGACTTTGATAATTGTAGCCTTACACATGTTTGTTTGACTTGATGGTTTTCCATTTACCCTTGTGGTCATTCCGAATACCAGTAGTTAGCGCGTTCGGCCAAGTGTGCTCTGCTGGGGTCAGCCCAAGCGGCCGGTGTGAGGTTCGAATCCCACATGTGAAAATGTTGAAGTTGTGCAGGATAATTATCCAATATCTTTCTTGCCAAAGAGTAGTGGGTCACATACGGTGACATGGCTCCGCTCTACCGTGGCCCCTCCCATTGTCGCAATATGACATTCAGAGCTTAAAGCATCCTACCAAAGTTCAACACGCAACCGTTTACCGGTGTGTGGTTCATCTGCGGCGGATTTCACGAACGCGGTTTTGCCGACTGCGGGGCTTAGTCAGCTAAAGTTACCATGTAAATAGTGGACGATGTTAGTCCACTAAGCCCCGTAGCCGGCTAAACTAAGTACACGAAATAGGTCACTAGTGGATGGCTTTGCCTATAACTGTCTATATATTTGGTGTCTGTGTTTTTCTTATTGCAGACCCAGTTTGTGATCATCATTCTACACACGTGCTACGCCATCCTGCAGAACTGCGGCTACCCCAACTCCTTCCAGTACGCTCTCGTGGTCTACATGGCGTCCCACATCCTTCTCTTCACCAACTTCTACAACAACGCCTACATTCCCCAGGCGGCGCTCGCCCCGGGGTCAGAGGTCAGGGCAGGTGCGGAGCATCATGGGAATGGACGCGATCAAAAATCGGCGGCGATGAAACAAGATTAAAAGTGCGGTTGAGCTTGATCGATACACTAAAATCAGAATTGTATGATCGACACACTGAAATCAGAATTGTCTGCGTTTACTGAAATGTACGGTGTTTGACAATGGATGTAGCGTCCGTTATGTCCTTCATATAATTTCTGAGATATTTATCATCTGCAAAATCGCTTTTGTATAGCCGGATATGTTCCTCAGGTTCTAAGAATCTCTGCTTCTATGTACAATATTGTCATCCTGGTTTTACACGTGTTTAGGCCTTTTACCATTAGTGCTTGCTATTCTTAATTTTTTTGATATTCTTTATATTGCTTTACATTCCTCTTAACTTATTACTGGTGAATCAGGAAGGCATAGGAATGACCTTGTTTGCGCTTCGATTGCTACAAAGAGCGCTCCCGTTCCGAGCTCTGTCCCCTTGACCTTCACTCTGCGTTCTCGCGTCTCGTGAACATGTTAATGATAGATCGGTTCCTATATCTGCTATGTCGGCTTATATGGCTGTCTGCTTCCCATTCGATTTAAACGTGTGTACCTCCTTACCGGATGGTATACTTCATTAAGCATGAAACTGATGCTTGCTGGGGCGATTTGATGAATAGTGTCGTATTATACATACACTGCGATAGCTGTAAGTGGTGGTGTAGATGTATTGTGATGGTGAGGCCGCTTGTCTTTGCTGATATGATTGCCCCAACAGGACCACACTGCGGACCGATATTAGAACTATTTGTATCCATTTCTAAACGACATTGAGTGTTTTGATTGGTTAGTGTATTGACATTCATTGTTAACTACCGTAAGTATTAAATGTGTAGGACATGTTACAGTGTCGTTTCATATGTAAAGCAAAACGGGGTGATTTCGTTGACGAATATGATGGTCTAAAGAGAGTACACTATGGTCTCACCTCTATTTCTGCCAACAGATATTGCACTGTAGGTCAATGTTAGATTACGTATGTAATGTGCAGATCTTTACACGTGAACATTTCTTTTCCACCAGGCTACATTTTTGCCTGTTTGAAAATATATTCTTGGATATTTTTTTACCCACGTTTACAAACATTGTACAACGGCTCACATTAACTCTATTCTTAGATACATATTGCAATGAAGTTACAACCCGAAGATTATGAACTTATTGCAGTTTCAGCCTCAGCTTTCGATAACATACCATAACAGCTAGACCTTTGTTTATGATAACAATATACACAACGGCACAAAATGTCCATTGGTTCAACGTTAACGTCTATGGTTATAAATATGCTCTGTACTTTTAATTTTGCAAAAACGATAGTTATGTTTAGTTAAGTAACATAGGCGTCTTGCTTCGATAGCACTGTTTGGTCGATGCTGGAGCTCCTGAAAAACTGAGATCTTAGCGTACTCGATTTTGTCGTGTTTTTTTTTCTCTGTTGCCGTAAATAAGTCACGAAATTTCCCCCCTTTGTCTCCGCTTATTACGTCAGAATGGGTGCACGCCTGCCGCGATATGAACTCTGTATCTTTGCAGAGATCTGCATGTTACAGTTTATATGATAATTAGGCTTGTATGCTGAACGATGTATTCGACAATATGGAGATGTTTAAAGACCTGATCTGAGCCCAACAATGTAACGTGGATATCCAGTAGATAAAATTGCCATGTTCATGTGAAGTGCCACTAACCAATCAGACAGTATTTTCGTAATGAAATGTCGGTATCGCTCCGTCCACAATCTCAGGAACGGGACTTTTACTCCGTCCCTTGTGTCAAATAAATACTGTTTATTTCGATTGTATTTTCTAATCAAAGCTGGTTTTTTTGTCCTATTTTTTGTCGGTCTCTCCCTTTGTGTTTTGCTCTTTTTGTTTGATACTGAGGTAGTTTCCTCATCCTGTGTGTCTTTCAGAGTGTCTTTTGCTTGCGCATCTTAAAACAAGGATACTCATTCTGTCAGAAGACAGCCTTGTTGGATGAGTTGAACCATGTAGGCGTTGTGCAGCATCTGCTACGTTCCGTTGTTTATTTAGTATAAATGCTGTGGCAAAGATTGATTTAATGAACATTCCATTCCGGCCTGTCTGACCATGTGTTGGGATCGGCCAATCTGCCGACATATGGCACCCACTGATAAGTCACCAAATGATGTTTCACATAAACAGGATAAATAATCTGTTGCTTTGGACGTAATTTAGGTTGAGGACTTTTAAAGGGGAACCTGACGTCGAGAGAGGTCCTGATCTTGGGAGGAGACTCCGACCTTGGAAAGGGACTCTGACCTTGGGAGTTAAATCTAGCCCTAGTTAAGTCAAACAGAAATCATGCGTCTTTATTTTCAGAAATTATCATCTTCAATTTGAATAAATGTCAGCGTAGAGCGATAATATGACTGAATCGCCCACATGAATCTGCTGCTATGTATGTAATGGACATCTCATGAGTGTTAAAACCCCGCGCTGCACACAGTGGAGCAGTGAGTCATTCTTCGTGCGATATAGATTAAGTATTTACCCAAACTGGTATTCAGAACATGTTTCTCTTTGTATTGTTTTTTTTTCCATCTAGTAATAGGAATAAAAAAAGTGATGAATATCGTACGTACGGGGCCTGATTTTTGTGTTCATATATAGTCCGTAATGCTATTTCTGTAACAGATCACCTTTGATGGGACTGTTTAATGGGAAGGATTATGCAACCGATATCCCCCCCCCCCGACCCCCACAGGATGGCCGTCGCCGAATGAACAATATCTGGTGTGTGTGCTCTGATCAATAATTCTGAAAGAGCGAGAGAGAGAGCGAAAGATAGAGAGACAATATGAAGGCGCCCCTCCCCCTCCGTGTAGGACCCGCCCCCTCTCTGGAATTACCCCCCCCCCCCCATCTACCCATAAACACATACTATACACCTCTATTCCCTCTCACTTTGCTCGACTGATCAGTCCAGAATGACAAGTTCTTGCCCCGATGTGAACTTCAACCGTTTCTAAAGGCGACGTTCAGTGTTTCGCGCCAGAATTTTAATACTCGGCATATGCCCCCTCCGTACAGCACTGTACAGCAAGGCCGCTTGTCGACTCGTCAGAAAGATCTCAAGCGTTGCGCCGAGAGTCATTAGGTTTAACTGTGCGTAAAAAAAAAAGTCTATCGCACTTGATTCCATATAGACCCCCCCCCCCCCCACCTCCGCCCCACCACCCTTATACCGCCTGGAGGTATCTGACAAGAGCATTTTTGCATAGGTGGGTACCTGAGAACATTATGGTGCAGGCAGCTAACTACGCTTCACTGAAAAGCGTCTATATCCCAAACGTCACTAACCCCTCAGAGTAAACAGACCAAACCGATTTTTATGAGACCTTAGAAAAGCCTTTGACTATTTCCTAACGTCGGTTGATGCATATTTATGAGTATCGTCTTTGGACGAGAGGTGTTCTGTGGCTCGGGCGCCTTTCCTGGGTCCACGCTCCAGTTAGCATGGCAGTCCCCGAAGGGGTGCACGACTGAGGCGGGGTTGGGTTGGGTTAAGGTAGGGTTGGGTTAGGGTGGGGTTGGGTTGGGGTGGGCTAGGGTGGGGTGAGGTTAGAGGGGTGGGGGGTGGGGTGAAGCGCGTAGCCTCATTATAGGGTCAGGAAATATGATGCTGTCAGAGCGTGTGTGTCTATGTGTGCTCTGGGCCAATATACCCAGGCCTACAAACCGCCTGAACCCTGAGTGCCGAGCGTGGCAAAACTGTTTAAACTCAACAAGAATGCTTTCGCGTGGTATAACAGCTTATAATTGAATTCGGCATGTAAATGAAGACAGTATCATTGTGGAATAGCTAGCCCTGTACGGGAATACATTATCATTGTGGAAAGGCTAGCAACTTTGTGAGACGTCATTTCGTCTTTTGTGTGACATGTCATGGTTGGGATACTGTTCTGTTCTGCAATACGTATTCTGACATTGCGCGTGTTGTGTAACATGGATCTGATTGCCTCAGCAATCACTATTGTGGAGTACCGGCTGATACACCGAGGTCCATTTCATTGATTCACTCACCATAGGTGGCGCTGTCTGTCATTGCCATGCATATATCTGGTGCGAAGCTCGTCAAACGCTATCACGCACGTTGGAAGTCAATGAGGTGCTACATCTTAACCATAGGCACCACGGTATGTTACTTATCACTCAGCCTTTGCTTGTACCTCAGAGCTGATCTGGAATATGGATACGATCCCGGCGGTGGAAATGAGGATATAGGATCCGATTACGTGGGGCCTGATGTCGGGAGGAAGCCAACGAGCGTGCCGAGACAGAAAGAGCTGCATGTGTCCCGGTTTGTACGCCAACGGGAGAGAAAACCTATTCAACGCCATGTGTTTTATCATGATGTTAACGACACAAATGGTCGTGTCCCTTCACTTAGGTCGGGTGGACTCCGCAAGGTGGGAGTGAATGTAACCGTGGTGAATAGTAAATTTATACCTCAAGCGCGCCCCACTCACAGTCATTTAATGAGGGAAGATTCGGTGCCACGTGTATCAGTGAATGTTCCGCGGCGTAAAAGGATCGTTCTGGATCCGACCGACGTGGCGGCTTGCAAAGTGTGGGGCAGTACGGACTTCAATGGTATGGGACAGCGAAGGGACCGGAGGATTGGAACTGGGGGTGTTCCTCTGTGGCAACGGAAGTTGGAGACATACGGGACTCTGGGGGAGGTGGCCGAGGATGGACCCGAGTATTGCCTGACGGAGCTGCTCCAGGTCAGGATCTACCAGCAGGATAAGGCCAGATGGACCACCCGGGAGCTCAAACAATGGCTGCACTTCATGTTCCTCGCGGGGGTGGAGCACGTGTACCTGTGCGATCACTATGACGACGAGCGCGAAATGCTCCGGGATCCACTCCATCGTTACGTCATATCCGGTCTCGTGACCTACATTCCGTGGGGGAAGGCGGATAACGTCAGCCGGAATGCCGTCGAGGCTCAGGAACAGTGCTACTCGGAGGTGATAGCCAGACACGGAAACCAATCCAGATGGCAAATAGCTATCGACATGGATGAATATCCCTTCGCTCCGGATGACACGCAGGAAGGATTTCTCGTTCGAAGTATCGCCCGATTCTCCCGTGAACATGGCGCCAACGTGAGTGAGATGTCCATGCAGAACTTTTTAATGTTAGGCCAAGGGGATCGATCCAGTGATCTACTCGTGGGCAGAATCAACAGGATGACTCCGGAATCCGCCAACGGGTTATCCAAACCTATCTTCCGTCCGGATCGAGTCCGGCGCACAGGGGTACATCATAATACATATAACGCCGGTCGGAATTTTTATGTCAATGCCACGCGGCTCCGGATGTTACATTACTGGGGTGGACGGCTCCAGGAGTGGGGTCCGGACACGGCGACAGTTCTCAACATGACTATCCAGATGAATTCTATGCGGGATTGTTGGGCCGACCAAATCCGGAAATCTTTGGTAGCATTCGGAGACTCTGATTCATTCAGCATTGACACCGGACCTTAACTTTGTTTTTAACTCATTTCTCCCGGAGTTCCATGTTTACGTTTACTCCCATTATACTATTGACTCCATGGCAGAATAATTCTATTGCATTGTTATCTGAGGAAACATGTGTGAACTGGGAGATTAAGTGCAATAAATAAGAGGCGTACTCTCCAAGCTTTATATATCAGACAGTTTCCCTTTTCCGTTTTACAATATGTTTGAAATCGGAATGATATTAATGGCCTCATTGGAATGATAACAATATGCAATTAATAAAAGACATTATGATTTGCAAGAATGATGCATGTATTTGTGGTAAAGGATGACAATTAGACCTTGTGTAAGTGTGTGGGAGAGGCTAGAATAACAGGTTCTCGCTAACACTGAGGAAAGCTAATTTTGTGCTGAGCACTTCGTCGAATGTTTCATGTAGATATATCGATATTATATCGAGTCGACGATATAATGTCTTCTTTTTCAGTACTTCATTAAGACAACGTTTTGCAACCTTTAGTATTTAATTCGTGTGTGTACATCCCTTTATTAAGGCTGTGTAGCATTGTGATTTTAAACACATCCTACACAAACCAACGAACTAAACAAGTTAAATAATATCGCGTTTATTTTAGCGATAATTGAAGGCGTCACTTTCATTTGAGGTTTGCTTTGTGTTTACATTTGTGGTTTTTATCTAAGTCTTACTTAGATTGTTATTATCGATCATAAATACAGCATTCTGTGTTAAAGCAACATATTCCGCAATTTTTTGTATTAACAACCCCTTCTCCATGCCAAATAAGTACATTTTGTCGTGAATTTAAATCCTGAAAGCCTGCGGGTTATCCGGAGAGAAGCATTTTGGTCAACGGAGCAGAAATTGGTGGCCGGTTTTATATCCCTGCGCGCCTGTTCGCAGTTCGGTATTTTGTGTGTGATGTCGACCGCGGCTCGCTATCACGTCCGCGCGCGATATAAATAAACCGCGCAGTTTTATGTTGAAACGTTTGTTTTACAAACTCAAAGCGACATAAAACCAAAGCATCATAAATTTTGAGATACTTTTAGTCTTAGTTCTAAAATGTAAAAAATCTAAGCTGGCGTATGTAAGTATAATGCTTTAATATATATACAGCTTTGGTTTGGAAGCCATCGACGGCACACACAGGCGCCACAGATCGACTGACACAGGCCACGGGGTGCCCCCCCCCCTCCCCCCCCCCCCCAGCCTGTGTCTGTCGATCTGCGGCTCGTGTACATGTGTTACTCGTGTAACCGGTAGCTCGATGAGGATATGTGTCAGAAATCATTCATAGTGACTTAATCACCGATAATGCAAACAATCAGATGGAGCGATGTTGGTCACCAATAAGTGTCATATTCGAAGAAACACTGACCAGTCATCAATCTTAATGAACGTTCAGATGGCAGATTTAGGACTTACACTAAGTTACAGACGAGGCTCGAGGCAACCAAGTAAAATTTTTACCCCTGAAGGCCTTGGATTGCCGTCTAACAGAAGCTCTGTAGAACAAACTAAGCAACACTCACCGCCAAATCTCGTATTTTTAAACTCCGTAGATGTTATGTTCCTAGGTAGCACCGTTGATATCTTACAACAGTCCTCGATGTTTCACGACATGTAGATATTTTCCCACACAACAAATTTCGAATCGCCCGCCTCTCGCCGCTCATCTTGGGCGGAAGTTATGAACTGCTCGCGTCGCGCGCAGGCAGAGCGAATGTTTGTCAACAATCACACGTGAACCGGCATCTCAACCAGATTCCGCAGCGTTCATTTTTTTGGTGACAGCCAAAAAACTGGGGGGCGAGGGCAGATGTCCCCACTGCCCCTAGCCCCAGTTCTGTGGCTGTAGGCCGGGCAAAAATCTGACAGGGCCCGTCTACAGATTTTTGCCCGGTCTACAGCCACAAAACTGGGGCTACACTGCCCCCTGCTTCTGACGGTCCTGCTGCCCCCCCACCCCAATATAATATGCTGGATGTTGTCATATGGGGATGTATTGGATAGAGGGGGTGGGGGGCAATGCTGACCATCTAGAGCAGGAGCGTGCGGGGGTGGGGGGGGGGGGTAGGAGGCAAGTGGGTGTGAATTTCGTGCTGGATTGTCACATAATTTCACGTGCATTGTATTTACGTTTACGAAGCCGTCTAAAATTAGACCGTTTGTCCTTCTTTGCGCCAACACATTTCTTTAATTGAACCCCCGGTCCACGTGTGATTGTTGACACACTGGCCACAGACAAATTAATCCAGACACGCGTAGACGGGCCCTGTCAGATGTTTGCCCGTCATACAGTCACAAAACTGGGGCTAGGGGTTGACGCAGGATTTGTCGAAAATCATGCGATCTTGTTTCACGCAAAGAAGTTGGGGTAGGTTGGAGGGGTGGGGCAGACATCCCACATTGTGCTTTAAGCAGGTGGCGTCGACGGTCTAATCTTTTTGTCTGTCTCTCCTAATTTCCCTGGCTTTCGACGGTTGCCTTACGTTGGCCACATTATTTTGGATCGAGAACGCTAGGCCTATAGCATATAATGATAATCTAATTAGAATTAAAATGCAATGATACACGGCCCTTCGAGGAACGTTCCTGGAAGGTAGCTTTATGCACGACCGTTCGGAGAACGTTCCCAGAAGGTAGCTTTACATCCCATTAATCAACGGTTAATTTTACGCTCAGTGTTTCAGTTAAGGGAACGTTCCCTGTAGCTTTCAACAGAGGGAAGCTAAAATCTAGATATTACAGAAACGTTCCCGGAAGGTATCTCTCCAACCGAATCAGGCCGTAGCGTTCACTGAACGTTCGCAGAAGGCTAAACGCTAACGTAACCAAAATATAACCCCCAGCGAACGGTTCGCTGAACGTTCGGTGTTTGCTGGGATACGCATGCGTATAGGTCGCGACGGGCGGTTCTGCTTCTGCACCGTTCACTGAGCCTAGATGAGCTGGATATCGTCCAAGAGTAACGTTACACCAAGATAGGTCACACGGCGATTTCCTTGTAATCATTCTCCAGTGGCGCCGCCAAGCAGTGAGAGCGTAGTGTTGCACAGCGCCTCCGTCAACAGGCATCAACTTCATCAAAGTCTGTGCTGCCATAAATTGCGCGAATTCACGAAAGAAATGTGCCGGAATATCATTCATCAGCTTCGTCAAGGAGAAACAGAGGTAAGACGTACCTACTTCTTGCGTTACTTCTTGCATCACCCACACAATTGCTGATAATTCTCAATTATCGCCCACGGCGACCCGGGCAGCTGATGATACAACCATACAAAAATCTATCGTTGCCAATCATTACTCAACAATTACCAGGTGAAGACAAGCTACTGCTAAGGACTGACGAATATGTAATCAGGTGTCCTGGTCGATTTCCGGTGGTTTCAATCAAAATTAGGTTAACTCAGACTATATGATCATAGATCTACTGGCTGCCTGGCTACCTTTGACAAAGCTAGCCAGACCGGGGAAAAGCAACGCTTTTGTTTGCTGTGAATTCCAGCGTTAGGATATATCCTAACGCTGGAATTTGTCTGTTTTTCTACTGAACGCTTGTAAAGTTATTTTTATGTTGATAAGCATTTGCATTTTTAAACAATTGTTTTTTATTGTTACCTTTCAGAAACCAAGAGATGGGTGGTCAATGCAAAAAGGAAAGACTTGCTGAATAAGTCCCGAATCTGTATCAGCTGAAGTAGTTTATATTATTAAAGCTGCACAATATCTTGGAGAATTTCTGCAGAAATGAGTACTCTTGTTGATGTTTGTATTTTCTATTAAAAAATATCAATTGAGTAAGCATGCATATATATGTCTTTGTTACCATGCCTTGTTGTGTTGCCCGCGCTATAGAGATATCAGGGAACTATACATAGAAAGCACTTTTTGGAACCCACCCCCCTTTGACAACTTCCTCATATTAATGTTTTGCACCAATACTAGAACACAAAGGGATTTGGCCATGTATTTTTACACTGTGGAAAAAAGGAGGGATATTCTTGATAAATACTTGATAATGTATTGTGTACGCCCAACATTTGTTCGTTTATTTTGTATTTCGTTTGCGTTGATTAGTTTGTATTATGTGGTGTTTGTTTTACACTTGTTTGGAGCCTGCGTGTTTGCAATGGCTTAGAAGGGAAGGTGAATCTGTTGTATCACAAACTGTGTCAATACACCAAAGACAATGCTAAATAATTATGGTTAAGTTGTGGTGTTTTATAATCGATAGTTTTCTCATCTTAGTTTTCAACCAGCAAAGTTAGGGGGAGCCAACCAGTTGACTGCCAGTGAATGACGTCCTCGGAATATGACTCATTGATGATACTTACAACAGCTATTTATTGCCGCATAAAAACTATGTAGCGCTGTAGAATATATATCCAATTTGTAGCTCATAGGGCGTCGCGGATCACGCCGACTGCGTTGTCGCCAGCGCAGTGGCAGCCCAACCATACGCGCTCGCCGCGTGACACATTTCACAATGGGCGCTCGTGTGATATCTCTCGGTTTTAGTCCAAAACGTGTATTATTACGAGTTGATGGTCGTGTTAACTAGTACAATAGCATTAAATCTGAGGGCCGCTAAAATCTGACCCAAGCCGATTTTGGGACGTGGAACCAGGCAAACTGCGCGGTTATCTAGTTACAATATATTGGTGGAAGACACTTTGAACTTTTATTTTTCCGCACTGCAGCCCGCTGAATATCCCATATTGGCGCTGACCTAACAGTGTTGCCGACGGTCGCATGACCGATGACAAGCGGAAATAACCATAATTCGCGGAAATGGAGAAATGGCTTTTGTTTTCGACAGATCGGTTTATCTCGTTCAAAGTAGGTAATTATTGAACACATATTCAATGTTTGTTAGCATCTACTGACGAACATGGATGATTTATAAACAGATATGATTTAGCCACTTGGGCTCAACAATTCTTGTTAGATATATTTTGGCCGCGACTGATTTTATTACTGTTTTGTCCAAATCAAGATATCAATCATCAAGGCTATGAACAATTATAACTAAGCATTAATTAATTTTTTTTTTCTAAGCCTTTGGTAAATAAATATTGATGGTACATATTTATCTAGGATTAACCATGTTTCAATTTTTCAATTTTTAGTTTTTTGATAATATTGGAGTTTCTTGCAAGTAAACAATTAAGTAACCATACCAATAAAACATTGTAAATATTAATTAGACAAGAGTACAAGTACGTAGTTGCAAAGATCAACTATATCTATGAACAAATGAAAAAGTTAACAGACTACATAAAACCATACAAAAAGGAGCACTATTCAACTAAACTTTATGAATTTGCAAATGTACCGATTAATGTTTGTCATCGCGGAAAGTAGAAAGTCGAGGATTATCATAGCTTATTAAACTGTAATGTCCCTGTAATTTTAAGTGTCAGAAGTCTGAAAAAGTTATGAGACGATAAGAATTTATTTATTACAAGGCACAGGATCTATTAACAAAGCAACATGCATTGGTGCTCTTTTCATAACCGTAGTAAAATGTAGGAGTAGGAACTATAACAGTGACAACGTGAAACTGTTTGTCAAAATACCCATAAGAGCTATGAATGTAAAAGAACTGAAGTAATTTAGAAATATATCATTAACCCAATACATATACAGCATTGTTCTTTCGAAATTTGCCTATTTGAATTCTAGTTGCATTGATGATTGAAAAACGGAAATTTTTACCATGATGGCTGTCCATACTTGGAGAAGGCGGATTTTGATTACCCGAAATAAACAACATGGGGCTGTATAGGAAATTGCTGTTGTTTTTTACTTTTCTTTAACCGAACAATTACGACCCACCTGCCATCCCTTGGTGGCATATCCCACCCGTTGTATCCCGTCCAACAATAAAGCGTGGTAATGGATCAATTGTTCGTGGAAGAGATGGCGTGCAAAGACCCACTGGGGCACCTGGCACTTCGCAGTTCTCGATGGCTTCTTAGCCCAGAGATATATCCTCATTAGCTTTTATAGACAGGAATAAAAACTAACGAGTATAGACTATCGACGACATGGGGTGACTGCAGCCTGTGCGATGCGGTTATGCAAGAACTTATCATGCAATGAACAAGGACTCTGTAGGCTTGGCTTGACGCCGACTAATGAAGGCACTTTGCTGTGCCAAAATAATGTGCAGTAAACGTTGTCCCTTATTATCTGAATGACGCACCAGGACGTTCATTACTGACTAGGTCTGTCCCACAGAAGGTCCCGTCTCTAAGCCCCGGTCGCAAAAACCAAAAGACAAAAGCCCCGGTGGACATAACCCCCGGTGCCGATATTTAGCAGTGTTTCTGCTGTTGAATCAAAATATTATTGCATTATATAATATTAGTAGGTAGTTTTGCCATAGTATGCCATGGTTTGGGAAGACATTTTTGACATTATAAGCCATTGGTCACCAGTCACACTGCCCGCCATATTGACAATCTAGTCAGACCCCTGAAGCCTCGGTGCCGATATTTGGCAGTGTTATTGCATGTTACTCATGGAGTTTGAAATATTTCCGGGTTGCATATGATTAGTAAGTAACTTTTACCTACTAGGAGTTTTTTTCTCGGGGGTTATGTTCTTTATTTTAGACGTGCAAACGTGCATATATAAGCGTTCTTGAACTAATGTATGAAAACAGGAAGCAGGAGCAGCCTAAAAACAGAAAATGGTAAGCTACAGGTTTATTCTCAAATAATCCGAGATCTACAAGTTCAATGAAGTGTGATGACACAACCAAGGTGAGCTGACCGATATTGGGTCCAACATTCTAATTTAAATCAAGGTCTCGGCGTTATTAGTATAAGTCAGCGCGGCATGATCAATCTTTCTGCCATCTTAGCACGATCCATCATTACATTTAGCTCCCATTATCGCTAACATTACTTCCTATGGCTCACAACGATAAGAAAGCATTGATCGTATATTGTATAACATTACAATAACGTTATTCGCGACCGGGCCGCGGCAATGCTCCGAACATTTCTCGCCGCATTTCCGCCGCCATCTTGGTGTTGGAGTAATCCAGCTTGTCAAGATCCCACATGCCCACCCCGCGCAGCCCGTGTTTCGCAGCCAGGGGGTAGCGCATGCGCAGACTCTGCAGATCTGGATACCAGACTTGGTGGAATTTGCCCATAGCGTCCTGGAACAACATTTCGGAGACGTGTTTGTCATTATAACAAGAAAAGCGACATCTCGGATGTTATAATATTCAAAAAAAGGAATCGAACTTTAATATTATAATTTGTGTACCAACTTCGTGATACCTCCATAAATTACTGCCGAGCTCATCGTGGTCAGATTAACACAGATGACAACGAAGATAACAGAAAAAAGATCCACAAACTGTATTAAACTACATTACTGCATCTGTAACACGTGTACTAATAATAACAGATTATAAAATGGCAAGAGCAACTGGAAAGCAGTGCCTGCATGCCACCATATGCCAGGATTACACAATGTTATATTGTAACATACTTATCCTAGCCGCCATATTGCCCTTACCTGGTAGTCGAAGTGGTGCGACTCGGCCTCGGAGTCCCACACGGGTTTTATGGACGGGTTGTCCTTCAGGAAGTAGACTATGCTAGCATAGGAATGAGGCGTCGTGTTTTTGTAACTACACCTCCCGGCTGACCTATTTATGAAGCACGTCCCCTGGATATAAGATTGACTATACAAAGTGACTGATTGATGTCAGGGCGCCTTTGACCTCTGTAGGTCATATCGCGACAACGGGAAGGGTGAAGGTAGACATGAGCCATTCTCCTGGAGTGACCCCGTACTCATTGAGAAGAAAGACATGGGATTTTATCCTGCACACAGTGTTCCCGCAAATAGTACACATGGCATTTTAAAATCAGGTATACATCAACTATGCAGACAAAGTTATTTTCATAAGGGCTGCATTGTAAACAACGAGATCCCAAGAACGAACATCGAATACAAGAGGTAGAGGGATATTGTGTTCCAAAAGATCTATCATGGAAATTGTAAAGATGAGAAATGACATCGCATGGCGTGAGAAGGCATATAAAAATATCGTCTAGAATTGTTCTAAACAGTGGACAATTGCTTACATTATGGTATTTGGTGCACAGGTAATCGACTCCGTACCACCCGAATCCCGGAATAAGCTTGTTGCTGGGAATTCCGAGTTTCTGATAGGCCCGAATTCCTGCAATCGAATGGAAGACATGCGAGGTTAAGGAGGACCAAACCGCTATTATTAATCGCTGACAATGTCCCAATGACACGTAGCCATCACCCGGAGCAAGCGACATGACATAAGTGTCTCTGCTGCACCCTCTCATCTATGCAATATACATAATATATTTTAATGAAATACGTATGACGCCGTCTAGGGTGTTTCCATGCTATCAACTCTATTAATTGTGACACAATTAATATGATTATCAAACATCATAATAAAATATTTATTCATTTATTTATTTATTTTCATTTTTATTTGTTATACGCCAATTTTACCGAATAAATTCTATGTTATATATAGACTTCACCTTGAAGGGTGACGTTGTTGGCGTCCATGGCCCACGCAATACATTGTGGGGTGGTCACGTAACGTCGCTGGTCGTATAATCGAAGGAAAGCGAAGTCGCTGGCCTTGAGTAAGGTCACATAGTCGTACTCGTGTCTCGTCGCGTCGGGAGAATGCGTGATATCAATGGATACCTGACATGCGGGGTAAAAAAATGAGGTAACTGCGCTAATTAAGAGCGCTAATTTGATTGTCACGTGATGTTTTCTTGGCCCAGTTTAAGCTTTTTCTGCATCCACGCGGCCTAAAACACTAAAACACCAACATTTTCGTTTCTAAGTAAGTATACTAATGCTACTCCTACAAGTGATTCTTTCTCTAAATCCCGTAAACTTATTCCATTGCTACTAAAACACAAATTTTATTCCCACTGCTTTATTATTATTCCCGCAACCACTATGAGGCCTTCCTTTTTTTAACAACTACATCTTTTTCTACTTGTACGGCTATCGTTGTTATTATTTCCAAACATGTTCACCGCCTTCGGACACGAAGATAGTTCTGACTAAGGAAATTCCTTCAAAACTGAATGATAAATTTGGTCAGTCGGTTCTCGAACCATTTACCTGTGCTGACGGTAACTGTTCCCTGATGGCCTTGGCAAGTCCAGTGTAGAGCTGATTCAGGGCCTTCTTCTTGGACGGCTCGGTCATGAGGCCTTCATAGTCCAAGTGAACGCCGTCGAAGAAATTGTTTACCACCACTGATGTCGTTTCTGATATCCACTTTGCCCTCGCTGCAGCATCTAATAGTTGGGTTGGCTGGAAGCTAGCTGGGAAGAGGTAACCAATGTCACTTAATAACACTCATTTAGCAACATTTTTCTTGAGAAACTTCAAGGGTGTTTTGACTGAAAATGTATATTCTTAGCATATAAGTACACATATAATACATGCAATAACAATTTTTGTTTTAACAAATTAATACATCTCGTGTGGGAAAGCGCGGCGTTCTTGTGCATTCCGTCATCAAATTTTGAACATTAAGGCAGTTTCTTACCTTTCTTGCTCATCGAGTTAACATTTACGGTCAGTCAGTGTGTCCTGAATGTGTGTCCAAAATATTTCGAAAATCATAATGTAAGTGAAGCATGGCTGTATGAGCAACGTTAAATAAAAGCCGTATTTTACACAAACGACAGAGTAGTAGCTAGCCCCCTACTCTTTAACGAGAAAACCATGGGATCGTTATCCCGCCTTTAACATATGCACAAGTGGGGCTCGAACCACGCATCGGCTGCTGGGGCTGGCATAGCATAGTACACACCGTATCATAGCCGAACGCGCTACACGCTGGGACGCCGGGTGACCCCGCATGCAATTATACTGGAGTGATTCCCCCCCCCTGTCTATTACGTGGGCTGGTCTTACTGGTAAAGACGAGACGGACGTCGTGTCTGTGGGCAGCACACATGACGTCATCGTCCACGTGTTTCATCAGAGCCACTGTGGACAGCCGGCTCCAGTCGTACCCCAGGTAGTCGAGGGTCTTGTTCTTGTTCTGTACGCGGAAGCTGAACACCTGAGGAGAAATGACAGGTGGCAATCGACATCCTGTTCTCCATTCACCAGCATCATCGACCAATATGTTACAACGTACAATACACGAAAAGCATCCACGAACAATTATGAAGTCACGCCATAAGTAAAGTTACTCCTTGATAAGCACTGCGGGCCAATGCCTAATATATGGCTTGCTGTGTAACATGCGATATTCAATCGAAATATATATAGGTGTCCCATAAACGTTTTTTTACAAAGGATATACCATTGTTACATTGGTTTTGAATTCCTGGAACCAGATCTAAATTCACCTTCTGGGTTTATTTGTGTAGGTTTGGAGTTTGACACCTGTTATCCTATTGCTTTTAGTAGGCCTGAATCTAGAACCCTTTTACCCTTCAATATCGGAGCGCTCACACGGATCTGTTAGACACTTCATCATCAGCACTGACCTCGCTTGTGACGGTTCTGTTGACAGGCCTGCACCAAGCCACGTTGCTGCAGGGACACGCTCTACCGGGGGGTCCTGGGTTAACCTCGGAGGTCAGAGCCAGAATGCGACCCAGCAGAGAGCGGTATCCAAGGTCATAGCCCGGCAGATCACCCTCTGTCCACCACGTCGGCAAGGTGACGCCAGGGTGGCCCTCTGAGGTTGCTGGCTCAATTTTCACGGCACCGCCGGATTTATCAACTTGACCTAGTCCTCCGCGTTTTGATGGCAACTTTGCCAAGTTATTGTTGCCAAAATGGCCCTCCGCGGACTCCATAGACCAGGCCGTAGACCAATCCGGGGTTTGTTTTGCGCCATCCTTCCCGCCGTTGTCTACGCCGTTGTCCTTCACGGACACCGTAGCTGTCTTCGCTGGTTGGTTTAACTTGACAACAACGCTTCCTGGATAACTCGATTTGCTGACTGAGACATCCAGCTTTTTGGTATCAGAATTCCGGATCCCACGTCCCGTTCGATCCCCGGTTGCTGTTGACTTCACCAGCGCAGTCTGGATCAGCAGTAGCAAGACGAGAAGTGTTAAGCAATGGTTATCCATGTCTGGGACTCGGTCACCGTCAACACAGGGCAAACCACAACTATAGTGGCCTGTGCAGCTAGTGAAGGGGTTGAAGGAGCAGCCGTCACACCTCTGATACGGTCCGCGTCTGAGTCTCAGTAGCGTTTCACTTTATAACTGATCCAAGTTACCTGGCCAGGTTACAGTAGCCCAGGAAGGCCCAAAGGGCGAACTAAAATACCCATGCGCAGTCACCCTCCCTATGGTGGACCAGGCCGTCCATAGTGCGTGACAAGTACTGTGTAATAATATATGTTGGGCGAGCAGATTTGTCCCCAATGCACCCCACCCACTTACTTGTAGTAGTAGCCCCCCCCCTCCGCCACCACCTCCCCTCCTTCCCCAAATTATCTCAAGGCAGTCGTATGTCGACAGTTTGACACAACTTTCTATGTACGCGACGTTCTCAACGTGTTTTTGTTTTCATGCCCCCGCCCTGACCAGTCTGTCCTCAGGTTACCTCAACTCCAATACGCCCCTCCACTCCACCTCCCCCGTCCGTGTTTGGGTATTCACGCAGGCATGCGTGGAGTTTAGACCTACATGAGTCATGGTCATGCGAACGTCTTTCAATAGATTGGCCCCCGAGCTGCGTACGCTGTTACACGGTTACACCCGGTGTGTATGTTATATTATTATAATCGGCCAAGTCGTGTGTATTTAGGCCTACGACTCACGGCATAGTCGGTATGACCGGTCACGCCTTGCGGGCCCAACCTGTGAACAGAAACACACCGACTAGGTACGTCACCAGTGCAGTGGTTGAAGCGTAATCAAGGTGTGCGTATGTACGGTGACCGATGGGCTCCTGACATAACGACCCGGCCATGTCGATCTTTTTGTCTCTGACCCTGGTCGTTACCGCGTTGGCTATAACAGTCACCGGGAATCAGAAGAGCAGCTCCGGAATCCATGTTGATCAGGATTTCAGTGAGTTATCATGGCAGATCCCGGAGAGGACATATAGAGATGACAGAAATGGTATCAATATTGACAAAGGAAAATTTCAACAACTACCAAACGATGGATCTACGGAGTCCGCGAATGGCCATACCAGGAGAGACTCTGATGTGGTGGGTCTGAAAACTACGGGGTACCGGACGGGTAATGAAAATGATGATGACACGCGAGGACAAAGCGAAGCATTTGAAGAATCACTGGTGGACACCAAAAATGATAAACCGCAGCAAACAGCGGATTCGTCTACGGAGTCCTGGGGGGGCCATCATGCTAGCAATAACATGCCAAAGTTGCCACCAACACGCGGAGGACCGGGTCAAGTGAAATCCGGCAGTGCCGTGGAAATTGAGCCAGCAACCTCAGAGGGCCACCCTGACGTTACCTTGCCGACGTGGTGGACGGAGGGTGATCTGCCGGGCTATGACCTTGGATACCGCTCTCTGCTGGGTCACATTCTGGATCTGACCCCCGAGGTTGATCCAGGACCCCCCGGTAGAGCGTGTCCCTGCAGCAACGCCACTTGGTGCAGGCCCGTCAACAGGACGGTCACCAGCGAGGTCAGTGCTGATGATCTAAATGTCTAAAGGATCTGTGTGAGCGATCCCATATTGAAGGGTACAGGGTTCTAGATTCAGCCCCTCTTATGACACATATTTGGGATACCGCGGTTAACATTCATGCGGCGGTACGGGGATGTGACAATAACAAGTAACAATATGGCGTTAGGGCGGGGTGAGATTGACAATAATGTAACAGTAGAACGAGGTGACATTGACATTAATGTGGAGGTAGAACGAGGTGGAATTGATATTAATGTGGAGGTAGAACGAGGTAAAATTGATATTAATGTGGCTGTAGAACGGGGTGAGATTGATATTAATGTGGCGGTAGAGCGGGGTGAGATTGATATTAATGTGGTGGTAGAACTGGGTGAGCTTGATATATATTGTGGTGGTAGAGCGGGGTGAGATTGATATTAATGTGGCGGTAGAGCGGGGTGAGCTTGATATTAATGTGGCGTAGAACGGAGTGAGATTGATATTAATATGGGTGGTAGAACGGGGTGAGATTGATATTAATATGGTGGTAGAACGGGGCGAGATTGATATTAATGTGGTGGTAGAGCGGGGTGAGATTGATATTAATGTGGCGGTAGAGCGGGGTGAGATTGATATTAATGTGGCGGTTGAGCGGGGTGAGATTGATATTAATGTGGCGGTAGAGCGGGGTGAGATTGATATTAATATGGTGGTAGAACGGGGTGAGATTGATAATAATGTGGCTGTAGAACGGGGTGAGATTGATATTAATGTGGCGGTAGAGCGATGTGAGATTGATATTAATGTGGCGGTATAGCGGGGTGAGATTGATATTAATGTGGCGATAGAGCGGGGTGAGATTGATATTAATGTGGCGGTAGAGCGGGGTGAGATTGATATTAATGTGGCTATAGAACGGGGTGAGATTGATATTAATGTGGCGGTAGAGCGGGGTGAGATTGATATTAATGTGGCGGTAGAGCGGGGTGAGATTGATATTAATGTGGCGGTAGAGCGGGGTGAGATTGATATTAATGTGGCGGTAGAGTGGGGTGAGACTGACATTAATGTTGCGGTAGAGCGGGGTGAGATTGATATTAATGTGGCTGTAGAACGGGGTGAGATTGATATTAATGTGGCGGTTAAACGGAGTGAGATTGATATTAATGTGGCGGTAGAGCGGGGTGAGATTGATATTAATGTGGCGGTAGAACCGGGTGAGATTGATATTAATGTGGTGGTAGAACTGGGTGAGCTTGATATATATTGTGGTGGTAGAGCGGGGTGAGATTGATATTAATGTGGCGGTAGAGCGGGGTGAGCTTGATATTAATGTGGCGTAGAACGGAGTGAGATTGATATTAATATGGGTGGTAGAACGGGGTGAGATTGATATTAATATGGTGGTAGAACGGGGCGAGATTGATATTAATGTGGTGGTAGAGCGGGGTGAGATTGATATTAATGTGGCGGTAGAACGGCGTGAGCTTGATATTAATGTGGCGGTTAAACGGAGTGAGATTGATATTAATGTGGCGGTAGAACGGCGTGAGCTTGATATTAATGTGGTGGTAGAACGGGGTGAGATTGATATTAATGTGGCGGTAAAGCGGGGTGAGATTGATATTAATGATATTGATATTAATGTGGCTGTAGAACGGGGTGAGATTGATATTAATGTGGCGGTTAAACGGAGTGAGATTGATATTAATGTGGCGGTAGAGCGGGGTGAGATTGATATTAATGTGGCGGTAGAACCGGGTGAGATTGATATTAATGTGGTGGTAGAACTGGGTGAGCTTGATATATATTGTGGTGGTAGAGCGGGGTGAGATTGATATTTATGTGGCGGTAGAGCGGGGTGAGCTTGATATTAATGTGGCGTAGAACGGAGTGAGATTGATATTAATATGGTGGTAGAACGGGGTAAGATTGATATTAATATGGTGGTAGAACGGGGTGAGATTGATAATAATGTGGTGGTAGAGCGGGGTGAGATTGATATTAATGTGGCGGTAGAACGGGGTGAGCTTGATATTAATGTGGTAGTAGAACGGGGTGAGATTGATATTTAATATGGTGGTAGAGCGGGGTGAAATTGATATTTAATTTGGTGGTAGAACGGGGTGAGCTTGATATTAATATGGTGGTAGAGCGGGGTGAGATTGATTTTAATGTGGCGGTAGATCGGGGTGAGATTGATATTAATGTGGCGGTAGAACGGGGTGAGATTGATATTAATGTGGCGGTAGAGCGGGGTGAGATTGATATTAATATGGCGGTAGAACCGGGTGAGATTGATATTAATGTGGCGGTAGAACGTGGTGAGATTGATATTAATGTGGCGGTAGAGCGGGGTGAGATTGATATTAATATGGCGGTTGAACCGGGTGAGATTGATATTAATGTGGCGGTAGAACGGGGTGAGATTGATATTAATGTTGCGGTAACGCGGGGTGAGACTGATATTAATGTGGCGGTAGAACGAGGTGAGATTGATTTTAATGTGGCGGGGAAGAACGGGGTGAGATTGACATTGTTGTGTTGTCGTATATCGGGGTGAGATTGACTTTAATGTAGCGTCAGCATGGGGTGAGATTTACATTATCATGGCGATCGTGAAGAATGAGTTTACCATAACAATTTATGTGCTGAATTATCTGGGGTGAATTCATGATGTTTGCCACCTGTCATTTCTCCTCAGGTGTTCAGCTTCCGCGTACAGAACAAGAACAAGACCCTGGACTACCTGGGGTACGACTGGAGCCGGCTGTCCACAGTGGCTCTGATGAAACACGTGGACGATGACGTCATGTGTGCTGCCCACAGCCACAACGTCCGTCTCATTTACACAGGTGAGGCCGCTCAGTGTTATTGTGGCTCACCACAGGGGGAGGGGAGGGGGGAGGGGTGGCGGGGCGGTGCAATTCATGTCCGAGGCGGAGCTATGGGATGTGTGTATGAGTGATGCGCTCCTGTGCGGTGAAATGCGCCAAATAGTCGCATGTAGTTTGTCCGGCGTAACTACCTCGGGCGTAGCTACGTCGGACGTACGCACACCGCGCCGTATTTCTCGCGGCGGAATACACCGTTCCACACTCCGAGCTAAGCCCCGCCCACCTTTCAGTCCTTTTTCGTTCATCGTGAGTAGGTAATTGACAATCATAGCCGATCGTAGTTACAAGTAAAAAGTATTCATGTCGGAAACGGACAAGAAAGTGACATGTTGCTGCTTTTTTCGCCATTAGATGAAAGATCGGCTAAAAAAACAATGACGTCTATGAATGATTGTTACCCTGGGTCGGTCTATTACTCCTCCGGACTTTCAAAGTAAATGGTGGTTGCTTTGTACCGTCGCGTGCGTAGGAGGGCCACATTAGCAATCTCCAGGGACGCGCCGTCCACACTTCTTTTGCTAACGGAATAATGCAGACCTGGGACTCCCTGCCGGCCAATATTGCAATGGCACCATCGATGAATATTTCTGATTTTATCTTTATTTCCTATCAAAGTGAGAAGTATACACACAATTATGGAGAAACTATACGTGTAATAAGGACGTCTGTCTCCCGCACTACGTACAATCAGTCGAAACGAACATAATTGAAAAAAAAGAATGCCAGGATCAATGACCAGGCTTGTAGCCTAACAATAATACTGAAGAGGATATGACTGTATGTATGTATGTAGTTAATATTGATGTGACGGTGGCGCTAGGACGCGGTTTTGTGTTAATACTGGTGAGGTGATTGAACGAGGTAGCAACCGTAATATAATAACATAATTAGAAGAAACATAATTAGGACTTTAGGCTATAACCGTAGTTTGGGCATCAAACGTCGAAATAATATTTTGTTACGAAATGATCAATTTATGTACGTGATATCGTGACGCTATACTATAACCATAACGATAGGAAAGGAAATGAGAATATGAAACATTCGCATACGCGTCGTTCTCCCGTCTAACTCACGTAATATTCGCGCGGTAATCTTCTACAATAATCGATTATATCAGCCCTATAGATGGAAGATAATCAGACTAAAGAGGCATGTCCGTCCTAGTCCATCAAGGTCTATTTCGCTTTGTCAGATACCTACGCCGGGTCGAAGCTTCTGAATCCTACTGCAAGGTCGAAGTGGGTGGCGGCCATGACGGCAGTGGTGGTCAACAACTTCTTCGACGGCTTTCACTTGGACTTCGAGGACTTTGTAAATAATCAGGCTAGACGAAAGGCGCTAAATGAGCTCTTCAGCGGCGTTGTTAAGTCCATCAAACAACACCTGCCGTCAGCACAGGTAAGGACTCTACAGTCTAGGCCCATCATGCATTACACGGTTCTTTGCGGCAATAGGGATCTGGAAGGGGTAAATGGCGACACGCGACACAGGCTTATTTGTAAATTCGACATTCGACATTGACCCGCGAATTCCGACACTGAGGATATGAAGAAGAGACATCGACACAGATTTTTAGAAAAAAAACGAAATAGAATTTAGCCAAACAGCGGCACGGAACGTCGCGAAAAATCGACATTGGACACTGAGAATTTTGAAAAATCGACACTGGCAATAAAACAATATTGCGGTGGAAGACTTGTATTTTATAATGGTAGGTTTAGTAGTGACTAATTTCCAATAGTTATAACAGCAACAGTAATTAAAGTGATAGTCAATGGAAGTCATGGTTGTAATACTCATGGTTGTCATTGTAGAGGTAAGGCTTTTGTGTCATGGTGCTCTGCTAGGCCACGGTTGGAACCCCACCTGTGCAACTGTTTCTCATGTCTTCCTTCAGTATGGGTGGAGCTAGCGGCGGCCCCGTGGGTCTTCTTCTCTAAATTGACCTTCCCGTTGTCGCAATATAACCGCAGGCGTCCTACTTAAACTAAGCAACCAAACATCCATAATACTAATTTCCGTCTCCTGGTTATCCCGGAGTGTTTCTTCGCCCAATTTAACCTTCATGTACGCACAAATCTCAAACACCAACATTCCTTATCTTCCCGTTGCCGCGGCAGAGAGGTAACGACCGTGAGTGCTGACCTTGGCTGTCCAAACCCCTCCTGTATCTGGGACATGTTAATTATTTCATAGCGTTGTCCAGAAATGTGTACGCCCAGGAAATATACACAAAAGTGGCCTTAACCACCAATGCCAACTTCTGTTGTAGATCACGATTGACATCACCTTCTCGCCCGACGTGCCACATCACGCGTACGACTATGTGACCTTGTTGAAGGTCGCCGACTTTGCCTTCCTTCGATTGTACGGCCAGCGACGTCACGTGATCACCCCACAATGCATTGCGTGGGCGATGAGTACGAACGACGTGACCCTTCAAGGTACAGTAACCACATATACGCACTCATCAATCTGATATCTGGGTAAAAGTACATCTGGATAAAGGTATGCCCTATATTTTAGCTGAATCCCAAATCGACCCATATCCAAACGGTAACTTCTTTTACATCGATCTAACAAACGTCACAAATCCTATTGGTGTAAACTAGTTTGATTATATGTAGGTACTCTTCACTGTCTTCTACTGTTCTAAGACCGACTGGCTTGATACATTATTATTTTGACACTATTCGAAGATTATTATTTTCACCCAGGGTTTTGCCTGCAAATGTATATTATATCTTCATGGAAGAAATAAACGCATCACTTGTTATAAGAGTTCTATTTTAATAAAAAACAAGGTGTGGGTGTTATAACTGACATACATAATAACATAAGTAGAGGCTCATGCAAAACATGTAACAGTTTAGGAATGTCGGAGCTAAGCTAACTGTAATTTAAAGATGAAAGTTATTGAAATAAAATATTGGTTCAATAAAAAAATATGTGACAAAAATAAAAGTGAGGTGCTTCCTTTTTCTCTGGGTATAATTGGGGATGAATCAATGTAATATTCGTTATATGAATTGAGATGTAATAACACGATTTTGTGTTACAAATGAAAAACGACCACGAAAAAAAGACCATTCTTCATGCAGCTTCTTCACAAGTTATCTGTGATTTTCCAGGTGTCAAAAAGTATGAGAAACTTGGAATCCCCGGGAACAAACTCATCCTGGGCTTCGGGTGGTATGGGTTCGACTTCCCATGCGCCAAATATCACAATGTAAGAAGGCGTGCAGTATCATGTAACAAGTGTTCATTGTAGTGTAAGAATGCGTACTTTTAATGTAAGAAGGTGTTCTTCATAATGTGAAAACGTGTTCTGCATAATGTACGAACGCGTACTTTGTAAATCAGGAAGCGTACTTTATAATATAAGAATGTAATAGGTAATGTAATAGGTAATAGAAGGACGTGTACTTTATTCACATCTGAAAAGGATGAGACCAGTCCAAGATCTCATCTCTGACAACTAATATTTGTATTTGTATGTTATTTCTGGCCGCCATGTCAGCTGCAGAACAATAGGTCCTGGGTCCGAATCCGCACCCGGGCACCTAATCTGGGCCATATTTCAGCCATTCATCCTTCATCGTCTGGAGATGTTCCTTGGTCCCATTTAGTCGTTGTGTGCACAGAAGGGGTCTATATGACCTACACTTCATTACCATAAAGGACCACCCCTTTTGCGGGTTTTCTTTAATACTTTAAAAACTAAATCTCATTTCACATATTATCTTGCCACAATATCATGTAAATTATTTTCGACGTATTATGCCACATCCTTTACATTACTAAACGTGCAATGCTGTATCATATATCTTCACAATATCCAGTGACTTTTGCCATTTACATTGCCTAGACGATGCCACTTCCTACTGCACTGATATACCCCCCCCCCTTTACACATGCATTCGTAACAGGTCAGATTTAAAACTGTAACACTTGATTTTCCGGGAAGTAAAATTCGGAAACACCCGTATCTTTACTGGTCATTGAACGCGCTGTACTTCCAGGGAACCTGCTTCAGAGAGCTTATCGCCGGAAAGTGTAGCTACACGGACATCATCACCCACTCCTACGAGAAAATCGTTTACTTCCTGAAGGACAACCCGACCATTAAGCCGACATGGGTTCCTACCGCAGGATCACACCGCTTCGAATACAAGGTACGGTCAGTATGGCTGGCCTTCATTTCATTAATTCATTGATTTTCACTTCTTGATTTTAACAATTCAATTCTTGATTTTAACAATTCAATTCTTCATATCAGCAATTCATTTCTTCATATCAGCAATTCATTTCTTGATGTCAGCAATTCATTTCTTGATATCAGCAATTCATTTCTTGATATCGACAATTCAATTCCTGATATCAAGAATTAGTTAATAAATGTTCTGATGGCCCGCCATATGTCAGAGTAATGTCACCATATTGCGTGTTGTGATTGTATAACAATACAGATCTCATTGAATTGTTTATCTCTTTAAGGAGCATGGTGACGTATATTGTTTCCCATTTTTAAGCTCATAATATAATGTTATTCTATTGGTGTGAAAATTATAAAAATCTAAGAATGTATCGCACATCTTTAGGGGCCACCTCTACCGATTCATTTTCAGGACGCCCACGGCAAGATCCGACAGGTCTGGTATAACGACGTGCAGAGTCTGCGCATGCGCTATCCCCTGGCTGCGCAGCACGGGCTGCGCGGGGTGGGCATGTGGGATCTGGACATGCTGGATTACTCCAACACCCAGATGGCGGCGGACATGCGACGAGAAATGTTCGGAGCAGTGCCGCGTCCCGGTTTGGCGTGAGTGTGTGTTACTCTCGAGACTTCGGAGATTAAGTAGATGCGAGAGCCGCCAACGGTATACAGAGAGTAACGTGATTCTGGAATGCTCATTGACTCCAAGGGAGCCTCCCTAGCTCAGTTGGTCAGCAGGCGGAGCTGCGGATAAACAGTGTTCTCACTCTGGTACCTGCATCAGGGCAAAGTTCTATCCGACCCCATATCACTGTCTCTGGAGGTTTCCTCGCTTAGTATAGCCTTCGTGTGCATAAAAGTGGCCTGAACACTTCATTGAATTAACTCCATGTCAAGAAATGGGAATTATTTACGTTAAATCGCGAAGATCAATCACCATTTGCACATCGTTAAGCGCCTTTATTGGGCTCAACTTAATCATCATTATTTACACCGGCAAGAGCAGTTGGAATGGCCCTTGGCCCAAAAAACTACAGGGTTTAATCAAATCCAAAATATAATTTTATATTAGGTAGAATGGATTGTTAAAGACTCCACCCTTGCGATTGGATTTTGCTTGAAATGCCCTATTCGTTTCATATGTCATATTCAGCTAATAAAACAGACATTTATTACATTTATTTCTGCCGTTGTGTGTTGTGCTATATAATTTTCGCAGCCACGTTTTATATATATACGATGGCACCAGCTTTCCAAGAGTCTACATGTATACAATATTACCTCACGACCCAAATGCCTTTGCAGAATCTTCCTTTACAAATTACATTTTGTGGCAAATTTGCTTTGTATTAAGAAACCCAAAATGACGTTTTCAATCCTGGATGAAGCACCTTCTTTGTTTCTTTTTGCTGCCTGTAAATGCGTTTTCATTTTTTCTAATTGACTCTGAGAATGTTTGCTTGGCCGTCAGTGGGGTTGGGTGGGATACGCGCTCTGGGCAGGTTTGTGCGGACGTTGACGAGCCTCTGACACCTCCCTGACCAAGCTCCCCGCACGGGAGCGCTACGCTAGCTCCGCTTTTACCGCTGCCGTCGCGCCGGGAGAAGTCTTTCTTTTCATCACCTGATACCGTGTGTTATATGCTTAGGCTAGGCCCCCGGCACTTAATTTGTAGAAATGCGTGACTCATGTGTCCTATCAATTTGCGCAGCGCCGCCTTGGTGAGCGACTATGGAAATGCATTTAGGCAGTAGGCGACAACAGAGATATAATGAAGCCCCAGCGGAGTGAGTCGGCGGCAGAGAGTGTATAATAGAGTCGAAGGCAGAGCGTGCTCCCTGACCTGTATGCTTGACGCAACCGGCATAAAGCCAGCGACATGGGCGCAGGTACGCCCTACTGTGCCTGCTTACATAAATAGAGCCCTGCAGTATACGCATAACAGGTTATACACAATGATATGTATTCAATTCAACGATGAGGCCTCTAGAGAGCAAAATAAGAACATTTAGTGTGTTGTTTTTCCTGTTTTCTCGGGTCAGTATTTTCTCAGGCCGGTTCATTATTTTATTACAGCGTGTCATTATAGGAATAATAATCAACCAAGGGGACGTAATAACTCGGTGCTTTTGTGCTACGTGTGTCATGTGTTGTACCACGTACTTTTCCATATACATGGAACATGTCCATTTTGAGACAGCTGTCATATCCACAAACAGGAAAGGCAGGTCTATGATTTGTCTTCAGACAACAACAGACAGACAGGAACAGACAGAGTCATTACGCGGGTCGGACACCTTATCACGGGTGAAATCACTCCGTGGGGACTTTTCGGTTCATTCTTGAAAAGATATGTACTCGGCTTGCGCCTCGTACATTCTTTTTCAAGAATGTACTGTTACATGGGCATTCTCTGTACCATAATAGATGTAAACTCCCATTAAAACGAATTGTTATTTGTGCAATTTTCCCTAAACCAAGTTAACTTTGAGCAAGACAAATTCGTGGCACGAACACTTTAAGCAACAGACAGAAGAATTATGCGGTTCGGACACCTTATCACGGGTGAAATCACGTACGTAAGTAACTGCGACATAAAATCAACGCGGATCAATGCAAAAAAAATACCCCGAGCGGGGGCTGGGGCTGCGAATTAAACTAAATCCAGCAATGTATTAAGTTCCATCCCCATCACGGCATCACTCATAATGGTGGTCTCCTCGACCAGGGATTATGGTCTTTTTCTTTTTTTCTGTATGCTGTATTGTATTGCTGTTTCCTTGGTCGAAATAAATGATGATTCTCTCTCTCTTAGGTTTATTTTAGACCAAAAAATACGTAATTACGAAATAATGGAATGAATTGTTACCATAACAACAATCAGGGAGAGTACATTATTTTGCCGTATCAAATTCCCACTTGCAAATCCAATGATGCACCGCTAATACCAAGCCACCCGCACGGTGGCGCTACGCAAGCTTCGCTATTACCGCTGCTGCCGCAAATTTAATGATTCTTGAAAAACGGTCAGCTGTAATTTCGTACAGCATTATAATCTTCAAGAATAACGCATAACAATAACGAGTATTTAATGCAGCAAAATACATCTTGTACTAATACTACGCATCAATTTGCGCAGCGCCGCCCTGGCGAGCCAGTGTGAAAATGCATTGAGGAAGTAGCCTATAACAGAGATATAATGGAGCCCTGGCGGAGTGAGTCGA
Organism: Arenicola marina; assembly: GCA_964019135.1. NCBI lineage: Eukaryota > Metazoa > Annelida > Polychaeta > Arenicolidae > Arenicola > Arenicola marina. The sequence continues at coordinate 16,141,434 of OZ025261.1, read as the reverse complement.
AGGCAGAGAGTGCGCTAATACAACTTACTTGCTGTATGGCTTCTCTCACAGCACACCCTCCGCAGCTTCATCCGAAAACTGGCGCTCTCTGACGTCATCTTGTGCGCAAAATTTTGTTGGATGAAACGCACGGATGCTCTTTTCTCCGAGCAAGTTTTGAAATTTCTTGCTGAGATTGTTTGTATGTGGCCCCACTGAACCTCCTGTCACAATTTAGGCCGTAATACGGCTCTAGAATAGACTTGTTTGCGGCGTATATAAAAACGTGACACGCAGTCGACACGACGACGACAACGATTAGAACAAGAACAAATCACTGTATCAAGATAAAATGGAGTAAAGCTCGTGACAACGACATCGATAACTATAAACACGCCTTGGACAAACGGTTGGACAACATGAAGGTCCCATGGCAGGCGCTAACTTGTGGCGATTTACTGTGTGATCTGCACAACCAACCCATACATATCTTTCATCACTCGCTTATCGATGGCTGTATTTCAGCTGGCTATGAGAGTAAACCTATAATGTGCAGGAAAGGGATTCCGGGTTGAAACGCTGAAATGTAAGAGAATAGACAGAAAACTATTCTGTGGCACCGGATATGGCGAGATAATAACTAACCTTTGGAGAGCATCTTAGCCAACATAATGAGAAGTACCCGCGCTCGCTACCACGATTCTATTAGGCATGCGAGAGAGAAAAACATGGGAACGCCATTTTGAAATTCCAACAAGCTTCCTGTGATATTAAAGGTTAGAATATTCATGAATTATTGTAGGTCTCTCTACGAATGTCAGATGAGAAGTGGGACCTAGGTAGTAAGGACGCTGAACGTATTTAGGCCTATGTCGCCTGGCGCAAAGCATTCGACGCATCTTCAATTTAGAGCCAAGAACCCACTCTCTGTGACAAAAGACCTTGACGAAGTGACGGAGACGCTCACGACGAGGAGGAAGCAAAACAGATACCATCAGGGGCGGATGTAGGAGTTTGAAAAGGTGGTGAGGGGGGGGGGGCGGTAGTTGAGATCATTTTTTTACGACCTGGGTGGGGGGGGGAGGGGGTTTGAGGTGGGGGCGGGGCTCTACACCTCAGATGGCCTTGAGTTTGCAAAGAGTTCTTTTTCAAAAAGGGTCATTGACAACATTTGGGCTTTAATAGTCCTTAACAGGAAATCGCCCATCATTTACATGATAACTTTAATCGACAAAACTGTGTTCGTGAAATCGGCCACTGGGCAGAAGAGCAGCAGAGGTCTTCTCAGAAGAGAAGAGGCGAAAATATCATACGGCAGGTGCAGTTTGGAAGTGGCGAATCGATCCCGGTCTGAAAGAAATCGAGCAGACACACCCCTGACTGCGCTATAAGGAGTCAGGTGTGCCTTACTGGCTCTGGACTATTCTATTATTCTATTGGACAATAGTACCGGCAGCATGACAATGGGGCGGGTGTGGGTGATGCCGTGCGGGGCGACTCCTGACAAAAAGAAAGACACAACGGAACTTGGCAGTGAATAGCACGCGGACGGAAAGCGCTGACGCCCGGTGAGAACCCGGTACGTGGAGCGGCGGCCGAGCTAAACCGCGGCGCGGCGGCCGAGCTAAACCGCGGCGCGGCGGCCGAGCTAAACCGCGGCGCGGCGGCCGAGCTCAACCGCGGCGGAATGCAACCACGGCGGAACCGAACCTAGTAATAGGCAGGCATCAACTGCAGATATCAGGGTGGCACTCCCCCACACGCCACACCGCACCGCACCGCACCGCACCGAACCCGGCCAGTGGCGGAACCTGACGGGCTGTGGTTGCTGCCTCTTCGCCAGGCTTTCCGCAACCCCGCATCCGCTCGCTCCATGCAATCTGAGTGAGCGTGCCACGCGGTGGAGGACTGTGGAGGAGACTACATCTTCGCCCCTTTACCACCAATAAGAAGTCCCCTCAACCGCCAGTTGCCGCCCCGCCTCCCCCCCCCCCCCGCCAACTCCTCAGTGGTCCGAACTCATCGCCGCCAGCTCTCTGACTGACGTAATGAGACCGTTAACGGCGAAGGTAAGGGAGACAGATGTATGAAGAAACACAGGACAGAGGTGGCAATTCGACGCCACGTCCGAAATGTCACGTCTGGGCTATAGACAGCGTCGCGATGTTTTCTTATCCAAAGACCTGGAGGGTTTTCATTCAGCTCAGCCTGGACAGTGTGGAAATAAGAGGCACCTTTGATATCCTCAGACAGGGTAAAAATAATATGATGGTTATCGTGTTATCAGACGCTGCTTGAAATGAAATCCGTCATCCAGCGAACGGTTTTTGCCCGTGTTTGCAGAAGAAGTAATGGCAGCCATCGTGCTGGAAAAAAAGTGCAGGATCCCTATCTGCACGCGACCCTATTCACCAGATGGCGTCCCTGTTCGTCTTTACACCGATCTAGCCCTGTCCACACACGATTTTACCTATAGGTCACGCCTATGGGTGGGTCATGACCCCTAGGAAATCTTGCCGTCTGGTCAAACCTATAGGTCATAAAATCTCTGGCCAATCAGTGCAGGTCTTTCTGTCACGTGATAGACATGGACTAATGTGATTCGGTAATAATTGGGAATAATCCCACAGTGTGAACAGTAAAAGAAACTAGGGAGCGGGGCACTTAATACATTGCTGTGGACTGGGGGGGGGGACGGTAAAGCCCCCCCCCGCCTTTTTTCACCACCCAAATCCGCTTGGTCCAGGTTTTGCCGTCAAAAACGGTAATTTTTTCGCGGCCACCCGCTTTATGATCGCACACATCTTCAGGGCCCCCTCCACTCCTTCCCCCTTCCCCCCCCGGTTGCAAGTTTTCAAATATCCGCTCCATAGATGTATCTTTTTCATCATAAATGTCAGCTCTATAGGGGTATCTTTTTCATCATAAATGTCCGCTCTCTCAGGCATCAAGGGGCACCCGCGAAACCCAACAACCAGATTCGTATAATCGCCACCACAATTTCTGATAATTATCTATTATCGCCCACATCGAAGCGGGCAGCTCATGTGAGCAAACCAAGTCAAAGATCTATCGTTGCCACTATCTATTACTCAACAATTACCAGAAGACAACAAGCTGTAAGTGCCGGCTAATGCCTAACGTATGTGTAATGAGGTGTCCTAATCGATGTCCTGGGGTTTGAATAAAAATTGGGTGAACCATATAGTATGTTCATGAACCTACTACCTTGGCCTGGCAGTCCGGCTCCCGGGATCTGGTTACCTTTGACAGAGCTAGTCAGACCGAGGGAAAGGGCCCAAAACCTTTGTCTGCATTTCTACCGAATTGTTTTTATGTTTATAAGCATTTGCATTTATAATTTGTTTTGTTTTATTATTACCTTTTAGATGCCAGAGATGGGTGGTCAATGCAAGAAGGGAAGACTTGTTCAATAATTCTAGTAGGCCAGGGGCGGATCTAGGGGGTGGGGGCGACACGGCCCGGTCCCCCCTTTTAGGACCGAAGTGTATACCATTTAACATATAAAAACCAAAACCGCCTCCTCCCGATCCAGCATATCTAGATCCGATCCTGAAAGTGGCCCCCCATCCAGATTTTCTGGATCCGCCCCTGTAGGCTTATCCCTATCAGCTGACGTAGTTTATATTCTTAAAAGCTGCTCATGTCTGAGAGTTTCTGCAGAAATGTTGATGTTCGTATTTTTGTATTAAAAGTATCAATTGGATGAGCATGGCTTTGTTGTTTTCATTCATATTTAGGCTTAGAATATATTTCTGGCGGATGGGAATTTTGAAGCGGAAGGGAGTGGGGGAGGGGGGGGGGTGGCGTAAAGATGGCCGCACAAGTCCACCAATTTATTTACAACCTGTGGGAGGGGTTGAGAAAATGTCGACTTTAACATCCCCAAAAAGATCTACCCCTCTCTCCTTGGATCCGCCTCTGGTTTTCATCTGCAAAATGTCTCTTTCAAGTGTATTTCGTCGGAAAGCCAGAGCTTCTGAGACTAAACTTCGGGCGTCGTTTTGTTTGTTGTACACTTGTTAGGAGACTTGTTTCCAGTGGCGCTGAAGGGTAGACGAATATATTGTCCAATGAAATGTGTCAATCAAACAAAGACAGGAGACCGCTAAATGCTAAATAAGTATGATGTTGTTGTGTTTTATAATCCATCAGTCAAGGGTAAATCACAGTTTTCAACCAGCAAAGTTATCAGCAAATTAGGGTAGCCAAACTGTTGACTGCCAGTCAATGACGTTCTGGAAATATGACGCCTTGATGACACTAGCAACTATTTATTGCCGCAAAAAAATATTATTTATATCTAATGTAAAATATACCTGAAAGCATGAAAGAACACCACCAGGCTTTATATCACCCGAATTAATAGCGCTAAAATCCAATTTGTAGCTCACAGGGCGCCGCTCTTCAAGCGGTCTGCGTTATCGTCAGCGCAGTGGCAGCCGAACGTTACGCGCTCGCCGCATAGTGGCGCCACTACTCGCCGCATTACACATTTTACAATGGGCTTTGCCGTATGACCTATCTTGGTGTACTAATATCTTTGATATAAGTAAATATCAGTATATCGTGACCAAGCAACGGCACGCGTAGCTAGGCAACTAGGCGGCAAGGCGGGCCGCCTAGTTGCCATTTAAATCAATAACCACAATTCTTTTGTGCATGACGTCATCTTCATCGTTCTATGCCATGTAACTGTGGCAACGATTGTCCATTGAAAGGACCGAAGGGTGGTTTGGGTCAGATTACATGATTTTAGCGGCCTTCAGACTTAATGCTATATGCACCAGTTACACGACCACCAACTCGTAATAATGCACAGTTTTGTCGTTTATTATTTAAATAACGCATATTTACTTTAATACAACACGGCTAGGTCTGTTTTTCGGTGCGTTCTTCTAGATAATGAACACTTAAGATAAAGGCGTGACGTCACACAATTTTTTAAGGATGGATTCACTTCAATTTAATTCAATTCTTTATTTGGTCTACGACATGTAGATCTAGATACACGCGTGTTGCCATGTAAAAAAACACAGAAAGAGAAAATTTTGCAAAAAGTATTCACGCACGGAATTTCATGGCTACGTCGAGAAATTTGCCGACCGCAAATAGTGCCGCAGGGTTGTCGCTTGACAACAGGTCATTTAAGGCTTTTTGTTCCTCTCCAATAAAGGATAACCCCAACCCCATAATTTCGGCTTGATGTCACTTATTATGCCTCGTTGTTCTAGATGAGGCATAAGGTCAAACGCCTTAGTCAGATCTATGAATACACAGTAAAACCTACCCTTATGATCGGTGGTAGACCGCCCTTTTCTGTAAGCATCTTGACCTTCGCTGATTTTCTGATTCATTTCAGCCCAACAGGTAAGCCGGGTGTTTAATACTTTTCCTAGTGTCATTTAGCAACGATATTCCGCGATAGTTCGTACATCAGATTTGGAACCTTTGTGTATGGGGCTTATGATTGCTTCTGACCAAGCGTCTGGGAACTCCAGAGTATTTAGGACAACGTTAAAGAGGAGAGTTTTTTGTTCTTTGAAGACACCCAAACAACTTCTATATATCTCGTCCGTTAGACCATCTGACCCTGGGCTTTTGATCATTGGTGAGATTTTATATAACACATTCAACTGTGTCAGCTAATGATACAAATGTAACGACAAACAGTTCATTTTCAAAGAATTTTTAGCATTTTAGAACGGATATTGAAATGATATATTTATTCATCATCAATATTTTGAAACATATGCCTGTGTGTCTGTCGTGTATTACGCCATCAAACGGACACGTTAGTGCATTTGTTGTCGTTCTGTGGTGATGTAAAAATAAGGATACATACGATACGTTAAAAGTGTTTGACAATGTTGTCACTAACATGATCAGTATACTTCAACATACAGCTTTATATGTTCAGTGTATCTTTTCATTCAAGTACACAAAACTGGTTAAGATATTGCACAATGGTGGTGTAGGCGACTAGTCATGTGATCCGAAAGCGGAATGACCAAGTTTTCAAGGTATTCCCTATGGTTCTTACGATTGACAACATGCTCTTCCTTAATTGGCAGTGGCGTAGCCCCCTTCAAATAAAAGGAATGCATACTACAATAGCCGCGAGAGGAGGAGGGTCTGGGGGGGATTTCGACGTCGCGGCGAAAATTGCCCCAGAAAAATGGGACGCACTCTGTATGCTGCGTCAATGGTAGTCTTCTTCGCCACCCATTGGTTTGGTTCCGCAATACCATTGTAGTAGTCGGCATCATAACCGGAAGTTAACCTCGTAAGATTTGTATCAAGTGCGCCAGTTGTATCATAGTGCCGATCCTAACAAAACTCGTTAATCATACCTTTATGTCTGGGTCTTACCCCACTGAATGGAATATTGGGTACCGGGTGCCAATATTAAAAGAAGGAGACCCCAAAACTGGGGTTATAAATCTTTGCTGGAACCAGAACTATATTTATCGTCTATACGCGTCGCGAAACACCGAACTGCATTAACTAAGCTAAGCTAAGTTCTGTTCATATACGGCATATGCAATGGTCACGACGTCAGTACGTCAAGCTACGTGTGGTTTATGAGTAATGACCCTTAGCTAATGGATGATAAACAAACTGATTCCTATTGGATAAACACTTTTTATTTATTTTGCGATATGCAGATAAGTTATTAGCGCATAATGAAATGGAGCATTGGTTTTACATTGGACAATGCACAATTTAGTTCATAGTGTGCAACCTGATGGATTATGTGATGGGCAACATATGGATGAGGGAGGGAGGGAGGGGGGGGGGGGTAATTGATGTCTAACAAACAGACGGGCATATACGCAACATCCATTCCCAGCTTGTTGTTGGTGAGAATCCCCTAGAATTTCTGCCACATCTACTCCCACTGGCGTCAGCAGCAGGGTGGGGTGGGGCGGTGGGGACCCTGCCTCCAATTAGAAGCCGTGCAGCTAGGCGAGGCTGCTTGGCTCCATCCGACAGCCAGCTATACCTGCAGCAGCGACGCCACCCTGTGGGCGTAGCCAATCACAGCACGTGTTATATAAGAGCTGGGGTTAGACATGAGGCAACAAGTCATTGTCACCAGATCGAGACACAGCGCGTGGAAATAATCCCCATATCGCAGACAAGTCAGAGTAAGTAAGTCACACCACGACGTGAACAAAAAAGGTCTCAATGCTCATTAATAATAATAATATTTAATATGACATAATATTGGCAATGTATACCTTAGATACAATGGGGTGTTATATTTGCACGGTTAGCATGGTTTGGGGCAAAGTCATAGTCACTCTCCTGACTGCTTCTGGGCAGCAGTGATGTGTCCGGGTGGATCACAGACTCCAGTTATGCCGACGCCGACCGGAAACAGGAAAACTGCTGTCGACCTTCTAGGTGGCTGTTGGTGGACTGTCGCGGCACTGTCATCATCGACGAACGGAGATACCACCCCACTACAAAGGGGCGTCTCCAGGCGGCGCGGTGATAGAGTCCACTGGTGATAGCGCTACCACGATCTGGAATGCCCACAGGAAACGGCAGAGTCCAGAAGCTACAAAGACGTAGCCGCCTAGCGCCCTAAACTCCGAAGCGCTCGTAGGGATCGTCTTGACGACATCGGATGTTCTGTCGTCGCCTGTCCTGAGGTAGTCTGTCCACTCCGATGTGGATGCAGTACTTATACCGATGGCCACTCCCATGATAAACGCACCATCGACCGCACTGAGCTAATCAATAGCGGCTGCTGAGCATATGGCCACTCCCAGAACGATCTCACCATCGACCGATTTGAGCTCAACTCAACTCAACAGTCACTGCTGAGTTTAAGAAACTGACATTACAAATGGAGCAAACTGGTAATCAAGTTTATGACAATTACCCCCCCTTTAAACCATTTACAAGTAATGTATACCTAGTCGGTATAATTAATTAAAATGTTTAACGATAGTATATTCCAAAAGTTCTCGACTACACGCTGTTACATCGACACTTGTGAAAAATGAGAAACAAAGTAATCCATACTATCAGTTATTATTAATATCGTAGATATTCAATCACATTTCTTATATTATTTCACATGCAACACCCTCGGCTGAGGAAATCGGCTCCTAAGTTTTCGCGACCTTTTATGGACACTAGCCGGAAGCGAAACTCTTGTAAGGCTAAGGCCCATCGCATTACTCGTTTGTTAGTCGCCTGTTTCGTGTTTATATACAATAGGGGCTTGTGGTCAGTGTGGATCTCAAATTCTTGCCCATAAAGATAATATTCGAATTTTCGAGTCCCCCACACAATCGCTAAACATTCCTTCTCAATAGCAGAATAGTTACGTTCCCTGGGCAATAGCTTTCTACTAGCATAGGCCACTGGGAACTCTGTTCCTTCCACTTCTTGCATCAATACGCTACCCAATGCCCACTCGACTGAACACCGTCACCATGGCTTCAGCTACATCGATCGTACAGATAGACTTCAGAGGCACTGCTTCAGCATACCTAGAAGCATAATCAACAATAGTGAGGATATATCTGTGTCCTCGACCAGACATAGGATGTATCGGACCGACCAGATCCATTGCCACACGCTCAAAGGGAATTCCAATCGACGGCATCTTGCCTAACGGAACCTTAGGCACCCTACCCTTATCGATAGTTTTTTGGCATATATCACAGGAAGCGCAAAATCGGGAAACATCACCCGATATCCCCGGCCAAAAGAACTGCGTGAGCACTCTCTGCAAGGTTTTGGTGACACCAAGGTGTCCTGACAATAGGCCTTCATGTGCTACTCGAAGGATTTTCTCTCTGTAAACCTTCGGGACTACTAGCGTTAACGGTCCAGTCCCCCTTTCGAGATCACTACGATCACGCAACTGCCTACACAACCAAACTTTGTGTACTAACCAAATGTATTTTGTGTCTTTTGTATCATCCACATTTCGTGCTTTTTCCCACAATGGGGTAAGCGATGTGTCCTCCTTCTGAGCCTGACTCAGATCAGTTGTTTTAACTTCGGGAAGACTAGAAGTTACCTTAAGTTCCTTCAACCCCCTCTCGCTTTGTGCTTGGGCTCTCGTGGTGACCGCACAAATATCGCTGTCTGACCCTACAATGTCACTCTCTATCGAGTCCTCGAGATAACCCTCCTCGCATTGACTCTCCTGCCAAGAGCAGGGTTCGTCCTCCGGCTCCAGCTGAAACTTAGCTGCGTTCCTAGGCTGCCAGAGTAAATCGGGATCCCCTGGATCGCGAGCCGTAACGACATTACCAATCACCACATCACAGATAGGGTTCGGTATGCATAATGCATTGACTTTCCCGCACAAATAAGGAGAATCAATTTCAACTTCTGCGACCTGAAACTTTCGTCTAGTGTCGTCCATCAACACGACGGTCTGTTGTTCACCAGTGAACTGAGTCGACTTGACTAGATCAGCCTTGACGACACACGTACTACAGCCTGTATCCCTGAGTACCGACACCGGGATATCACCAGACAAACGACCCGATACAACAGGCAACTGCTTTATGAGTGAGTCGACTTCGTCACAAGACATACCCAACTCACAAACTCGTTCTAGCGATTCACAAGTTTCCTGCCGACATGCCAACACTTCGGGTTTTCTTGGCAACTCGACACAAGCTCCCAATCCACCTTTGATCTTAGTATCAGTATCCTCCACCTCCTTTTCAGGTTTACTTAAATGCCTACTACGAGGTCGCCAGACCCACTCTCCCTCAATCTCCGCACTGGCACACGGAGGAGTAGAAATCGGTTGACCCAGAGTAGCGAGGGCTTGGCCGGAATGGAGTTTCATTGGACAATTCCGGATGAAATGTTTGGGATCCCCACACTTGTAGCACCCTTTCACATATGGGTTAGCATTAGAATGCTTGGGTTTCCCTAACTGAGGCCCTGTTGACCGATCTATCCGATCACTTCCCGGCTGTTTCTTATCAAGTGGAATAGGTTTCGACCTTTGACCTTGATCTAGACCCTCTCCATTTGGACCTTGGCGCACAGACCTCGATGGTACTGTGAATGACGCCAATCCATGAGCGGACACATACCGTTCTGCCCACTTCACTACTTCTTTCACCGAATCACCATCTTTCTCCTTGATGTAAGTGATCAAGTCCCTATTGCAACATTCAATGAACTGTTCCTTCAACAATAATTCATATAGACCTTCGAAGGATTTCGTAATCTTCGAAAGATCAATCCACCGATCAAAAAGATTACTCAGTCTAGCCAGAAACTGTTCCGGAGTTTCACCCTTATCTGGCCTACTAGACCGAAAACTCCGTCGGAACCCTTCTCTGGTCAACCTGAATCTTCTCATTAAGACATCCTTAACTTTGAAGTAATCCATGGAATCACTCACACTCATGCGATGAACAGTATCAAGAGCTTTTCCCTTTAGTAAGGAGCTTAGATAAATGGACCACTGATTGGATGGCACGTTTTGACACTTTGCTACCATCTCGAATCGTGAGATAAACGCATCAAAATTGTCCTTATCCTCATCAAACTGGGGTAGATGGAAAACAGGACTGCCTGTCCCAAGGACCGGGTTACCATGACCCGAATCTTCTGCAGATTCCTGCTTGATCTTGAGACTAGATTCGGTCAATCTTACTTCCTTTTCTATCCTCAATTTCTCTAATTCGAATTCGTGAGCCCTCTCACGGTCGGCCTTCATCCTTTCAGCTTCGCGCTCAGCTCTCTCGGCATCGCGCTCAGCTTTATCTCTCTCGGCCTCGCGCTCAGCCTTAGCTCTCTCGGCCTCGCGCTCAGCCTTAGCTCTCTCGGCCTCGCGCTCAGCCTTAGCGTCCGCCGCCGATTGAGAGACGTAGGAGTTTAAACTCCCTCCCTCAAGACCCATCTCTCTGCCCAAGGCTATAAAGGCCTTACGTTCCTCCACGAGATTAACTCCTGTCATGATATAATAGGACTAGGCACCGGGCAGTTAGGTAACCACAAATGGCTTGATTGCCTACGAACCTCCTTATATAACGACTGAGAACCTCGCCTTCACCTGTATAATTCCCGTGGCAAGGGACCACACTGCCCGAATGGGGATTCGGCAGGACCGACCACGGCGGCCTACCTCTCGTACCGCAGTACCGTGAACGCAAACACTAGAGCTCACATCTACCCTAGTTAGCAACCACCTACACACAGCATCTTGCTGTATCGCACCTAGGGGATTTCCGATTACGTCCACCCAGCTTTTGTAAACGCTGGCCAAATTCACGGGTCTGGGCAACCCAAAACCCCGTGCACGTCCACTAGGGCTACGCTAACCTACACCAAGATTAGCTACATACGTCACAAATAACAGACGTACACACCTATGGACCGTTGAGTGTCAATTGTACATGTATGCATGTAAAATACTGGTATCTACCAAATCGGGGTCAAACCACTACCGCTATGGCGCTCTGTTTCAGAAAACACGGATCCGCAACCAACTCAGCACCAATAGCCCACACTCAACACATGGAGCAAACGACAGCGATGGCTCCACCGAGACTACCCACTAACATAACCAGGAACTAGCTAATATCGACACAGACAACCCTCAACGACGCTACGTCATTTTGTAAAGAAAACAGCACAAAAGGGGGCAGGATCACATAACCAGGCGACAAACAACTCGTAATGAAACGGCCTACCTTTACTGGTCTCGCAGTCCTTGCTTGAATATCCACGCCAAGTCGGGTTAGGCCAGGAGCACATTCCAGCTGAGAGTGCAACTACCGAAATCTACAAGCAAGCGTGTAAGTTTCATTAGACATTCGCTTTACTCAACACGTCGCGTACAATTTAACAAAATCTCGGCGGAACCTCCAGAAATTGTCACGACGTGAACAAAAAAGGTCTCAATGCTCATTAATAATAATAATATTTAATATGACATAATATTGGCAATGTATACCTTAGATACAATGGGGTGTTATATTTGCACGGTTAGCATGGTTTGGGGCAAAGTCATAGTCACTCTCCTGACTGCTTCTGGGCAGCAGTGATGTGTCCGGGTGGATCACAGACTCCAGTTATGCCGACGCCGACCGGAAACAGGAAAACTGCTGTCGACCTAGGTGGCTGTTGGTGGACTGTCGCGGCACTGTCATCATCGACGAACGGAGATACCACCCCACTACAAAGGGGCGTCTCCAGGCGGCGCGGTGATAGAGTCCACTGGTGATAGCGCTACCACGATCTGGAATGCCCACAGGAAACGGCAGAGTCCAGAAGCTACAAAGACGTAGCCGCCTAGCGCCCTAAACTCCGAAGCGCTCGTAGGGATCGTCTTGACGACATCGGATGTTCTGTCGTCGCCTGTCCTGAGGTAGTCTGTCCACTCCGATGTGGATGCAGTACTTATACCGATGGCCACTCGGTATAAATACTGAATTAAGGACATTTCCAAAGAAATCAGAACGTTTCCAAAGAAACAAGAACGTTTTCAAAGAAATAAAGAAAGTGTCCAAAGAAATAAGAAAGTTTCCAAAGAAATAAGAAAGTTTCCAAAGAAATAAGAAAGTAATGATCTGGTGTCATTTTGTTTCAGATTGCTGGCTAAGTACGCGAGACCAAAAGGCACTAGACTGGGTTGACGAAACAGAAGCTCAAGATATGGAGGTGGTGCGACTGGATCATGTGCCATTTGGTAGGGCCCCTGAGGGGGGGTAGCCATGTCGCGTGTCGATTTTAAGAAAAAGGTCCATGTCGCGTGTCGATTTTAAGAAAAGGTCCATGTCGCGTGTCGATTTTAAGAAAAGGTCCATGTCGCGTGTCGATTTTAAGAACAGTTCCATGTCGCGTGTCGCTAAGTCTTATGTCGCATGTCGATTCTAAGAAAACCCCAATGTCGCGTGGTCGATTTTAAAAATCGCCGTGTCGCCGTGTCGAAAAAGCCCCTATGGGGCCCTTTTGGTGAGAGGCACCGATATATGACATACGTGTGAGATATATAAACTATTCACCCAGCCCGTATTAAGCAACTATTCTATACTCCAAGCCATTGACATCATGGATTCCATAACCTCGGATCCCATTCCTACAGAAATGTTCGCGATAGCCATGACTACTGCGGACGCCAATACCACTTTCGTCTCCGGAAGCAATCAAACCACAAGCGTAGATATCCCCGCCGCTGAAGAAATGTCGCCGTTTACAGTTTTTCTGATTTTGATTGGCTGCCTCGGAATCGCGGGAAATCTCTTGGTGATCGTTGTCATGGGAACGTCTCGCTCGTTAAGGCGCAAGGTGCCGAATATTTTCATCATCAATCAGAGCGCTGTCGACCTGGCGGCTTCACTATTCCTCCTGGCTTCAGTCCTGGTGGTGGATGGGGATGCGCCGGTGTCCCTGGACTTCTGGGGTGAGCTTAGGTGTCGGGTATGGCGGACCAAACTGCCTCTGTGGGGGATGATGTTGTCGTCCACCATCAACCTTGTGGCGGTCACCGTGGAGCGGTACCTGGCCGTGGTCCACCCCTTCTTGACGTACACCCGCGGCGAGGGGCGGCATCTCTCTATGTGGCTCACACTGGCCGCTATCTGGATCCTGGGCCCTCTGTATAACGCCGCCTTCAAGGTGCCGACCACCGGGGTGTCTGCCCAGGGGAAGTGTCTCGTCTATGACCTCTGGCCCGACAGTCTAACCAGAAAAGCCGTCGGCGTATTGACCATCACGCTTCAGTTCATTCTCCCTCTTTGCCTTCTGGTCTTCTGCTACTCGCGCATGGCCTGGGCGATTAATACCCGTATGAAGGTTAGAGTACACGTTCAAACTAACACCAACAGTCTTAGAGCGGCGAGTAAGAGGTTGTCAGTATCAGCCAAGGTCACCGCCGGTTCGCACGACCCCGTGGCTATGATCGCCGCTTCGAACGTCCATAATTGTACCGGAAATGGACGACAACCCGGAAATGCTGTGACGCACCAGGTGGCGGAGACAACGGGCGCCATGTTTGGCGGCGCGTCCACAGCACTGCGAGTACCTTCGACTCGGCCCGACGATACGTTAGGCCCTGAAACCGGAAGTCGCGCCGGCTTGGGACAGGCGTCCGTCATGGCGGGCGCCCCGTCACGCAGGTCACGTGTCAGGGAGGCGCCGGAAGCGAGCCACCCGCCGCAGCAACCCACGCGAAAGACATTTCCCATGAACTCGGCCAAGAGAAACATTATACGGACGCTCGGCACGGTCAGCATTGCATTCGTCTTATGCTGGTCGTGGAACCAAGTGTACTTCCTGCTGATAAACCTAGGTTACGAAGGTCTCAATATGACCAATCATTTCTATCACTTCACGGTGGCCAGCGTCTTTGCCAATTGTTCAGTCAACCCGCTGGTGTACATGGTTCAGTACTTGCCATTCAGACAACGTCTCGGCCGTCTGTTGAGGTGTCGGTGGGGCCAGGTCCACCCAGAGCCCATGGGGATGGATGCCTAAATACGGGCCACAAGTCGGCGATTGGATCTTCCGGGTTCGACGAGGTACATACGTCATTAGTCAGTTATTGATGTCTTTCAGATGGCGCGCAGCAAATGTTAATATGATTTCGGCGAAAGATTCTTTTTCCGTATGTTTTCTGAAAATTAAGTGGTATGGGGTAATTTCCTTTTCTGAGCTCGGATGACCTTTTAAATTCATTGTTTCGTCACAATATGCCAATATTCGCCGCGAAATGTTTGTTGTGTTTAATCCGTAAAGCGTAAGAGGACGGGGTAGACACAGAAACCGCTGCTGTCCCTCTATCAATCGGTGCATGGTAAAAGAGGCATTTTAATTGTAGAACTATGATATCATGTATATATATATATGACATTATAGCTCTACAATTACAATGTCTATATATATATATATATATATATATCGGTGCATGGTAAAAGAGGCATTTTGTATAACTATGATATCATATATATATATATATGTATATATTCGGGGACGAATGCTGCCACCGTCTTGGGAAGAAACTTCAATTTAATAATCACAATAAAACTGGCATAAATAAAAAACATGATAAAGCTTCTCTTAAAAGAACAGCGAACGTTTCTACAGTCAACACGTGAGAAAGGTGTTTGTTATATTGCGTGGTACGTACTGTGGTGCTATAAAGCTCAATTCAGCAAATTCGCCAAATGTACCAATTAATGTCCTACATCAGGTCATAATTGTAATGGACTAAAATCGTCAGTACATGCTGCTAGCACTGAGAAGCAATAAGACAATGTTTTTTGATATTTCATTTAAATTTAGGGATATAGTACTACACCAGCTGAGAAGGTATCAATGAGAATGTATTATTGCGAAGTTCAAGAGTTTTGCTTTAACATGACATGTTAGTATGAATTACAGGCAGGAATGGGGAGGAATATGTGGTATCACACCAGCTCGTAAGGTAGCACATCGGGGCATTATGCTAACTATTGTTATTGTCATTGTAATCAATACGTATGTATTTTGTATCGTCTATGAAAATAAAGAACCCATAAAACGAAAACAAAAAACGCCCAGCGTTGTAACGATGCCTCATGCACACCCAAAGGCACCGTGTTGCACTCATCACAACTCCGACAGGGGTACTAGAAATTTCTTGGTGTATAAGATATACGGTGACGTGTCTTTTAAAAAAACTAAATGTCCATCTCCTTAATAAAATTTCATTAATAATGTATTACTGCAATTAATGATGCAGGAAGAAAAATACTAATCAATTAATAACAGTAGCATGGGCGGATCCAGGGCGCCGCATGGCGGGGGATGAGGGGTCAAGGGGTCCGGACCCTCCCTTATGGAGGAAAAAGAACGCTTTCTGAGGCGGTGGCAAGTTTAATAGACCTCCCCCCCACTTTCAAATTCTCAAATTCCTGGATCCGCCCCTGAATTAGTAATATATTAATACAATCAATAATATATTAATACAATTAATAATATATTAATACAATTAATAATATATTAATACAATTAATAAGTTTATTAATGCAATTATTAATTCTATTAATACAATTAATAATTCTATTAATACGATTAATAATTGTAATAATACAATTAATCATTTTATTAATGCGATTAATAATTTTATTAATGCAATTAATAATTGTAATAATACAATTAATAATTGTAATAATAATACAATGAATAATTGTAGTAATACAGTTGACAATTCTATTCATATAATTATTGATTCTATTCATACAATTACTAATTCTATTCATACAATTAATAATTGTATTCATTCAATTAATTATTCTATTCATGCAATTAATAATTTGATTAATACAAATATTAATTATATTAATGCAAATAATAATTCTATTGATACATATAATAAGTAGGACGCCTGAAGCTATATAAGTCATATTGAGACAATGTGAAAAGTCAAGGCAGAGATGAGCCATGTCTCCGGGAGTGCTAGTGATATTTTTATTCTGCATAAACATATTCACATGAAAGTCCCAACCACGCACCCAACGCTTGGGCGGGCCCAGCGAAGCAAAGTCGAACACGTTATCTACTAATTAGGCCTCTAGATATGCAACCCCCGACGTGTTTAAGCCGTATCTAAATTATTATTGCATTGTGTATCTAACCTGCGTTAGGTCCAGACGGGTTGGTTCGCCATTAAATGAAATATCAATCATTCAGGAGAAGCAGCAGTTGGAATCCCATGGCGCATGCGCATTACCGGTAAGTACAACGCGCCAATCGATCGAATGTATTGTTCAATGATATAAAGGAGGATGTCATCATCGTTTGTTTTTCATGGCATATGCATTTTATGCAGTCTCAGCCGGTTATTTCCCAGACAGGGAGGCGGTCGTGCTGAAGCACGGATATCCATGTGTGGAACGTCGCTCAAGCGTATGTCAATGTAAAATATTTATGCAATCATTTTGCATACAGCAGTTCACCTCAGACCGCAAGACGAGTAGGAACTGGCAGCCCCGAATACAATCAGAGAGGGCCGCCCCGATAGCTCAGTGGGTTAGAGCGCTCGCATTGAGCGCTCTGGCCACCTGAGAACCAAACGGTACGTGGATAGGAGGTTTGAGCCCCGCTGTGGTCATGTCTGTGTGGTCGCAAGGTAAAGATCCCATGTTCTTCTGCACAAAGAGTAAAGGGTTACCCCCGGGGTCATGGCTCCACTCTCCCTGCTTTCTCTTATTGAGGCGTTATGACCAGATTGGCTAAAGCGTCCTGAATACACAGCCAACTAGAACAGTTTTGCAGCTCCACCAAACGCCACACATGTGTACGGTGTCGCTTCGTTATATATTATGCATGGAACTGTAATATAAAGTTACTGGTCAATTAGCGTAATACCTTAAAACTAGACACACCCGATCAACTATTCCAGGTTAATATTGATGGCGAATATAACGAAGCGACTCCCTCAGCGCTGAATAGAACATGGTTATGGCTATGGAATGACGGCCACGGGTATTGTAGCAGCTATAGGTGGTGTTTTTTTTAGAAAAAGACGGTAACCAGTAAGTCTTTGTTGTATTGAATTCATAATAACTGGAATATTAATTTAATCGGCGATGTTCTGTAACGGAATTACACATCAAAGGAAGTAGGTTTTTGTTTTCCGATGAATAGACTTTTGCTTTTATATGTGTTATCCTTTACTGTGGCTAGCTGCGATAGACGTTATGTAAAATGATAAATGTCTTGCAAAATGTACCGAACGAATAAATGTTATTTGTGTGATCTTGTGGCAATAAACTGATTATTATTACTGATGACTGATCGTCTCATGCGTACAGCACATGCGAGAGGGGGTGGGGGGGGGGGCGGTCAAGAGTGCGCGGAAAACTTGCAACCAGGGCTGGGAGACGGGACCGACATGAGAGGGCGGTTGGGGGTGGGGGGGATGAAACTAAAATGATCTCGGGGTCCACCAATTGTTATTTGACGTGGGGGGGGGGGCGCTATTTTACGGGTGGGGGGATGCACGGAAAAACGCCATTCTCCCTAAAAGAGGGGAAATTGAACAAAACGTTATTGATGGCTAACACACATTTTTAAAAATTTATCTTCCTGCCATCGTTTTCGAAACTGGTGCCAAATTGGCAGTACCTCACATCTCGTTAATTACACCGTTTTCCCATCCCAACAGCGGGTCTAGGATCATAACAGCGAAACCTACTACATGTACATAAGAGCCAGTCAAAATTTTTAATTTTAATGCTCTTGGGATTAAATTTTTAAAAATCACAATAGATACATATGGACAGCGACAGAGCTAGCAAGACAAATCAGATGACACCATTAGATGCTTTGGAGTAGGCTCTTTTAGCGGCATACCTGGACTGTTGGTTGGCTGATTGTACATTCAGGACGCTTTAACCACTTTTGGTCATATCGCGCAATGGAGAAGGAAGGGAGAATGGAGCCATGTGCCCCAGGGTAACCCCCTACTCTTTGCGAAGAGGGACACTGGTTCTTTTTCCTGCGACCACAGACATGGTCACAGCGGGATGTGAACAACCGATCCACATGCAACCCACCGAACACCTGGAGTGTTGGTTGGTGGTTGGCCGCTACACACCGGAAAGCTGTTTACGACACAGAACTCCACTAGCGACAGCCCAATGACGTACGTAGATTACGGACCGGATGAGAGTTCTGATTTCAATGCATCAACGTTGTTATTCGCTGACAGCTTCATGTGTGACCGTCACCAAGGCTAAAGTGATCCTGTCCGGAAAGCGACATACATGTATACATGGCGGAAATGAGAACAGGGGTCTTCGAGGTAATATGCGCACCCACGTAGGTGAGACAAATGACGGGAAACAACGGTAATTAGGGATAGCCCCGGCTACAGTTACGGCCCACGCATCCCTGGGGTGGCCTTAACCATAGAGTTACCCACCCAGTGCGACCATACGGCTTTGTACTCCGACCAGCTTGCGGCAAGAGGGGATGAGTAGGGAGGGGGCGGGGTTGGGGGGGGGGCGGTAGTAGCAACATATATTTACGTAACACGTGCCGTCCAAACACATTTTTTGTCACCAATCTTTCTTGTCATGGGACATAATTTTGTACATGGTCTTGACGTCCCCTCTGGCTTGCTGAGCCCCACACTGATCAAATGCATTGACATAACTCGAGCTTGTAGCATTGGAGACGAGCAACAGACCAAAGGGTGAGCAAGCGACAGAAATATACACGTTTGATGAATAAAATGTGACCTTCATTTCTCTTGTGAGAACTTTTTCTCTCAGTGGATATCTCTTTCCCGGTGATTATGAAGTCTTTCATCAACATGTAAACAGTTCGGAAGGGCACGTAGGAAGCGGTGGAAGTTTATGTGTTTAACTTCACCGTAACAGACGATTACACAATCGGGCGATGCCTATATAATGGCTGCTTGTAAATAAAAACATGCTTATGTACTACCTTACAGACATTAATAACATTAAAGCGTGAAACCATCTAGCCCAATTCTAGAAGACCACATCTGCGGTTCTTGATGGGTGAAATGATGCCACCTAGTGGGGTATCTTGGAAACAGATGTGACCTTGTGAGATGACACGCAGAATGCACTGTATCATCAAAAGATGCTGGCGGTTTCAGTTTCTTCCACCCACGGCTTGAGTGCTCTGGCCACTGGAGAGCATAACGGCACGTGAATCAGTGGTTCGAGCCCCGCTGTGGCCATGTCTGTGTGGTCGCAGGATAAAGATCCCATGTCCTTCTTCCCAAAGAGTAGGAAGTAATTAACCTCCCTTTTTATAAATCCAAAACAAACATATCTTTCTCAACAAGCGGTCATGTATTTTTTTCCTTACTCTCCATATTCCCTGTATAGCATAAGAAACACACACACATCACTGCAGCAACGTTACGTAGTGCAGCCTCACAACTCCTCCCCCCCCCCCCCAACCCTTTCCCCATCCCCGGGATTGTACCTCAGAAGGAAGCTGGGTTCATGTGGATGCAGCATACATCCGAGGAATCGATGTCCATACATTATGAGGCAGGAGTCAAGGCTGGATAGCGACAGCCACAGGGAAGCGTTCACATCCTGTGCCTTGCTGCGGATGCAGGATGCCCACATGGAGAGTAGGTATGGAGATAGCGTATATGGAGGGGCGGGAATACCTTTCCCGATATCCGCGATTGGCATCCAGGAATTCTTACAGATTAGCTGTTGGGAATTTCGGGGATCGTTATCCGTACAATTCCTGGTTCAACGCGAAGATCCTTTCCTATTTACCACGACCCATTATAGCAGTGAATTCCTCGATATTCGCGATATCCCCTTTAATCTCAGGTATTTTTCTTCGCGCCCTCTGACATCCCTTTAAGGGGAACCTCAGAAAGGGCATGATGTTTAAATAAAAATGAAAAAGAATTTATCACCAAAATCAACTGACAAGAGTCTCGTGAGATATAAATTGCATTTAGCTTAGTTTAGTTTATTAGTATGCCTAAAATAATATATTTAATACGCCTGATCTCCCGATACGAGAGGCCCGGTTAGTGCATATCACAGGATTCTGGTAGTTCCAGAACTAGAACAGGTACCAATCGAACGCGTGGAGTAGCTTGTTTTGATGCTAGAACAGCAGAGTCGGCCCAATCGAATACGCCCCATATAATGGATCTGCCAAAAGCCATACATAAGCCACGCGTCGTCTATTTATTTATTTTTATTTTTGCAATATGCAATTGAATTATTAGTGCACTATGAAATGGTGCTTTGATTTTACATTGGACAATGCACAATGCAGTTCTTAGTGTGCATCCTGATGGATTATGTGATGGGCAACACATGGATAATGGCAAGCTCCCCGCCCGATGGCGCTACGCAAGCTCCGCTTTTACCGCTGCTGTCGGCCAGGGGCAAATTTCAAGATTCTTGAAAAACGGACAAATCAGCTGTAATTTTTTGCAATATTATAGTTTTTAACAATCAAACATAAAAATAACGTGCTTTGCGTATTTAATACAGCAAAACACATCTTGTACCCTTTCGAAAAAGTTATAATTGTGACAGAACTCTTTCTTTTCATCACCTGATTTCAGGCGTTATTAGCCTAAGACTGGGTCCCAGCACTAATTTGTAGAAATGCGCAACGCATTTTTCCTATCAATCTGCGCAGCGCCGCCCTGGCGAGCGAGTGTGAAAATGCATTGAGGACGTAGGCGACAACAGAGATTTAATGGAGCCCTAGCGGAGTGAGTCGAAGGCAGAGAGTGGGATAAGGGAGGAAGGCGGGGGGGTGGGAGGGTGGGGAGGCTCATTGATGTCTAACAAGTCGACGGGCATATACGTCTCACATCGCATCCATTCACATCTACTCCCACTGGCGTCAGTAGCAGGGTGGGGCGGAGGCGACCCTGCCCCCAATGAGAAGCCGTGCAGCTAGGCGAGGCTGCTTGGCTCCATCCGACAGCCAGCTATACCTGCAGCAGAGACGCCACCCTGTGGGCGTGGCCAATCACAGCACGTGTTATATAAGGGCTGGGGTTAGACATGAGGGGCCAACAAGTCATTGTCACCAGATCGAGACATCGCGCGTGGAAATAATCACCATATCACGGACAAGTCACAACCCTGTCAGTCGGACAAGTAAATCACACCGTTTGTGGCTGTTGAGATTACAAAGACGATGATGTCCCATCAAGGTTTGTGACCCTGATTGCAAACCCTGCAAATCTTACTATGTATTGCGGTTGCATAGGTATGTAGAACCCAATATGCGCGAGGAAGTCAAGCTAACTAATTTTAATTCGGAAAGATAAAGCGAGCCAAGGAAACGAAACGCAGTCAAATCTGAGAGAAAAGCCTGCCCAAGCTTATATCATGCAACTGTTCTATATGCTAACCGTTCTATCCATACTAATAAAATGAAGCTGTCTGTCCCACTATGCCGCCGCATGCAAGAGCACATTGGCCCTAGCAGCCCCTTGAAACTATATCCAACCAAACCACTGCATACACTGCATGGTCCGCCTTGAATGTATCAGCATTGTCGCTCTTAGGTGTGTCAACGCTATCGCATGTGTCAACACTACCGCTGGGTGCTTATCACCTTATCCCGCGCATAATATCGCTTTCGGGTGCTTATCCAGCATGGTGACCATGTCTGCGGCGGGCTATCTGGCTTGGTGCCAACAGTAATAATATTTTCCCCAACGCATTATCGCCGAACCGTCATCAAAACAAACAAATCCCATACTGTCTCGCGTCCACAACTTCCCATCAGTAGCAAATTTTGTCCACGAAGGTACGTTAAATGACGAACAACGGGCGGGAAACAGCCCCTTTTTTTACTCAATCAATGTATGAGCTTGGGCCTTAGTTTTACTGGACTGATATTCGTTTATTAGCGTGCGTTAGCCGCAATTTGAGTATTCTGTACTAGATGCACAATAATTGCACATAAAGTGTTTAAATATCATTAACACTTATGTCTAGTTATTCAGTAGCTCCCGGTCTCAATTTATGTTAATATAATTATCGATATTATTTCCGCCCAATGTCTACCTTCTGCCTGCTACTATTTGACTTATAAAACAAAATACTGTCATACTGTTATTTCTTTGGCTCATTAGTACGAACGCTCCGCTCGCGGGGGCTCTTTCCTAACTTTGTCGCGAAACGAGTTTATTTTTGTCGGAAAAACAATAGGTCGTTCCAAACTCGGAGTTGCATCCCGAGTTTTCTTTCTGGGTTGAACGGGGGTGAGCATGGGAAGGGACTAAGGGGAGACGGGGCCATTACATATAGCTAGGTATATTTTGCCGCCCTAATGACCGCTTTTTTCGCCTATTTCTCTCTTTCTTCGGTGCAGTTACGTACATTTTCTCTCAATTTGGCCATCTGACACTGAAACTTTCCATTCGCAAGGAAATAAATGTTCTATATTCTCCTCACATCGCAATCAGCTCAATCCACAATATACGTTGCATAACTGTCATTGTCCCATTTGGATGCCATTTTTTTCACGAAGATATGGTATCTCCCTGACCACAAATCGCGTACCTTTCTCTCGCTCTCCATATACCATGGGCTGCACACACTCACCACTGCAGTAAGGTAGTGCCTCCCATCCCTCATTCCGTGGGGAAGGCTCTATAATTACGTGACACTGCTGCATGCGGCTAACCAGCTATGAAATCGCATAACACGGGGAGTCATGGCTACCTTTGAAGTCAACCCGACCGCCGCCCAAACAACAGGAATGACTTTTTTTTAGAAAAAAATAACTCATTCCGCGAGAAAGTTTGCAATGACTTTCCGAGTCAAGCTGACGAAACATACTATGCACTAAAAGTAAATTTTTCCTTCCAAAGAAATGAGGTTTTTAAAGAAATAAAAAAGTGTCCAAAGAAATAGGAAAGTTTCCAAAGAAATAAGAAAGTAGTGATCTGGTGTCATTTTGTTTGTTTCAGACTGCTGGCTAAGTACGCGAGACCAACAGGCAGTAGACTGGGTTGACGAAACAGAAGCTCAAGATATGGAGTTAATGAAATAGCTCAATCGAACTGCTCGACGTTTTTCTGTTGCAGGAGAAATAATTTCCAGCAGGTGGTGCGACTGGATCATGTGCCATTTGGTGAGAGGCACCGATATATGACATGTGTGTGAGATATGTAAATTATACATCCTGCCCGCATTAAGCAACTATTCTATACTCCAAGCCCTTGACATCATGGAGTCTATAACCTCGGATCCCATTCCTACAGAAATGTTCGCGATAACCATGACTACTGCGGACGCCAATACCACTTTCGTCCCCGGAAGCAATCAACCCACCAGTTTAGATATCCCCGCCGCTGAAGAAATGTCGCCGTTTACAATTTTTCTGGTTTTGATTGGCTGCCTTGGAATCGCGGGAAATCTCTTGGTGATCGTTGTCATGGGAACGTCTCGCTCGTTAAGGCGCAAGGTGCCGAATATTTTCATCATCAATCAGAGTGCTGTCGACCTGGCGGCTTCACTATTCCTCCTGGCTTCAGTCCTGGTGGTGGATGGGGATGCGCCGGTGTCCCTGGACTTCTGGGGTGAGCTTAAGTGTCGGGTATGGCGGACCAAACTGCCGCTGTGGGGGATGATGTTGTCGTCCACCATCAACCTGGTGGCGGTCACCGTGGAGCGGTACCTGGCCGTGGTCCACCCCTTCTTGACGTACACCCGCGGCGAGGGGCGGCATCTCTCTCTGTGGCTCACACTGGCCGCTATCTGGATCCTGGGCCCTCTGTATAACGCCGCCTTCAAGGTGCCGACCACCGGGGTGTCTGCCCAGGGGAAGTGCCTCGTCTATGGCTTCTGGCCCGACGGTCTAACCAGAAAAGCCGTCGGTGTATTGACCATCACGCTTCAGTTCATTCTCCCTCTTTGCCTTCTGGTCTTCTGCTACTCGCGCATGGCCTGGGCGATTAATACCCGTATGAAGGTTAGAGTACACGTTCAAACTAACACCAACAGTCTCAGAGCGGCGAGTAAGAGGTTGTCAGTATCAGCCAAGGTCACCACCGGTTCGCACGACCCCGTGGCTATGATCGCCGCTTCGAACGTCCATAATTGTACCGGAAATGGACGACAACCCGGAAATGCTGTGACGCACCAGGTGGCGGAGACAACGGGCGCCATGTTTGGCGGCGCGTCCACAGCACTGCGAGTACCTTCGACTCGGCCCGACGATACGTTAGGCCCTGAAACCGGAAGTCGCGCCGGCTCGGGACAGGCGTCCGTCATGGCGGGCGCCCCGTCACGCGGGTCACGTGTCAGGGAGGCGCCGGAAGCGAGCCACCCGCCGCAGCAACCCACGCGAAAGACATTTCCCATGAACTCGGCCAAGAGGAACATTATACGGACGCTCGGCACGGTCAGCATCGCATTCGTCTTATGCTGGTCGTGGAACCAAGTGTACTTCCTGCTGATAAACCTAGGTTACGAAGGCCTCAATATGACCAATCATTTCTATCACTTCACGGTGGCCAGCGTCTTTGCCAATTGTTCAGTCAACCCGCTGGTGTACATGGTTCAGTACTTGCCATTCAGACAACGTCTCGGCCGTCTGTTGAGGTGTCGGTGGGGCCAGGTCCACCCAGAGCCCATGAGGATGGATGCCTCAATACGGGCCACAAGTCGGCGATTGGATCTTCCGGGCTCGACGAGGTACATACGTCATTAGTCAGTTATTGATGTCTCTCAGATGGCGCGCAGCAAATGTTGATATGATTTCGGCGAAAGATTCCTTTTCCGTATGTTTTCTGAAAATTAAGTGGTATGGGGTAATTTCCTTTTCTGAGCTCGGATAACCTTTTAAATTCATTGTTTCGTCACAATATGCCAATATTCGCCGCGAAATGTTTGTTGTGTTTAATCCGTAAAGCGTAAGAGGACGGGGTAGACACAGGAACCACTGCTGTCCCTCTATCAATCGGTGCATGGTAAAAGAGGCATTTTAATTGTAGAACTATGATATCATGTATATATATATATATATATAAGACATTATAGCTCTACAATTACAATGTCTCTCTATATATATATATATCGGTGCATGGTAAAAGAGGCATTTTGTATAACTATGATATCATATATATATATATAAATATATATATATATATGTATATTCGGGGACGAATGCTGCCACCGTCTTGGGAAGAAACTTCAATTTAATAATCACAATAAAACTGGCATAAATAAAAAACATGATAAAGCTTCTCTTAAAAGAACAGCGAACGTTTCTACAGTCAACACGTGAGAAAGGATTAATGCACCTTTTCTATTACTATTTATGTTAAATATATTATTCTTTGTTATATTGCGTGGTACGTACTGTGGTGCTATAAAGCTCAATTCAGCAAATTCGCCAAATGTACCAATTAATGTCCTACATCAGGTCATAATTGTAATGGACTAAAGTCGTCAGTACATGCTGCTAGCACTGAGAAGCAATAAGACCATGTTTTTTGATATTTCATTTAAATTTAGGGATATAGTACTACACCAGCTGAGAAGGTATCAATGAGAATGTATTTTTGCGAAGTTCAAGAGTTTTGCTTTAACATGACATGTTAGTATGAATTACAGGCAGGAATGGGGAGGAATATGTGGTATCACACCAGCTCGTAAGGTAGCACATCGGGGCATTATGCTAACTATTGTTATTGTCATTGTAATCAATACGTATGTATTTTGTATCGTCTATGAAAATAAAGAACCCATAAAACGAAAACAAAAAACGCCCAGCGTTGTAACGATGCCTCATGCACACCCAAAGGCACCGTGTTGCACTCATCACAACTCCGACAGGGGTACTAGAAATTCTTTGGTGCATAAGATATACGGTGACGTGTCTTTTTAAAAAACTAAATGTCCATCTCCTTAATAAAATTTCATTAATAATGTATTACTGCAATTAATGATGCAGGAAGAAAAATACTAATCAATTAATAACAGTAGCATGAGCGGATCCAGGGCGCCGCATGGCGGGGGATGAGGGGTCAAGGGGTCCGGACCCTCCCTTATGGAGGAAAAAGAACGCTTTCTGAGGCGGTGGCAAGTTTAATAGACCTCCCCCCCCTTTCAAATTCTCAAATTCCTGGATCCGCCCCTGAATTAGTAATATATTAATACAATCAATAATATATTAATACAATTAATAATATATTAATACAATTAATAATATATTAATACAATTAATAAGTTTATTAATGCAATTATTAATTCTATTAATACAATTAATAATTCTATTAATACGATTAATAATTGTTATAATACAATTAATCATTTTATTAATGCGATTAATAATTTTATTAATACAATTAATAATTGTAATAATACAATTAATAATTGTAATAATAACGCAATTAATAATTGTAGTAATACAGTTGACAATTCTATTCATATAATTATTGATTCTATTCATACAATTACTAATTCTATTCATACAATTAATAATTGTATTCATTCAATTAATTATTCTATTCATGCAATTAATAATTTGATTAATACAAATAATAATTATATTAATGCAAATAATAATTCTATTGATACATATAATAAGTAGGACGCCTGAAGCTATATAAGTCATATTGAGACAATGTGAAAAGTCAAGGCAGAGATGAGCCATGTCTCCGGGAGTGCTAGTGATATTTTTATTCTGCATAAACATATTCACATGAAAGTCCCAACCACGCACCCAACGCTTGGGCGGCCCAGCGAAGCAAAGTCGAACACGTTATCTACTAATTAGGCCTCTAGATATGCAACCCCCGACGTGTTTAAGCCGTATCTAAATTATTATTGCATTGTGTATCTAACCTGCGTTAGGTCCAGACGGGTTGGTTCGCCATTAAATGAAATATCAATCATTCAGGAGAAGCAGCAGTTGGAATCCCATGGCGCATGCGCATTACCGGTAAGTACAACGCGCCAATCGATCGAATGTATTGTTCAATGATATAAAGGAGGATGTCATCATCGTTTGTTTTTCATGGCATATGCATTTTATGCAGTCTCAGCCGGTTATTTCCCAGACAGAGAGGCGGTCGTGCTGAAGCACGGATATCCATGTGTGGAACGTCGCTCAAGCGTATGTCAATGTAAAATATTTATGTAATCATTTTGCATACAGCAGTTCACCTCAGACCGCAAGACGAGTAGGAACTGGCAGCCCCGAATACAATCAGAGAGGGCCGCCCCGATAGCTCAGTGGGTTAGAGCGCTCGCATTGAGCGCTCTGGCCACCTGAGAACCAAACGGTACGTGGATAGGAGGTTTGAGCCCCGCTGTGGTCATGTCTGTGTGGTCGCAAGGTAAAGATCCCATGTTCTTCTGCACAAAGAGTAGAGGGTTACCCCCGGGGTCATGGCTCCACTCTCCCTGCTTTCTCTTATTGAGGCGTTATGACCAGATTGGCTAAAGCGTCCTGAATACACAGCCAACTAGAACAGTTTTGCAGCTCCACCAAACGCCACACATGTGTACGGTGTCGCTTCGTTATATATTATGCATGGAACTGTAATATAAAGTTACTGGTCAATTAGCGTAATACCTTAAAACTAGAAACACCCGATCCACTATTCCAGGTTAATATTGATGGCGAATATAACGAAGCGACTCCCTCAGCGCTGAATAGAACATGGTTATGGCTATGGAATGACGGTCACGGGTATTGTAGCAGCTATAGGTGGTGTTTTTTTTAGAAAAAGACGGTAACCAGTAAGTCTTTGTTGTATTGAATTCATAATAACTGAAATATTAATTTAATCGGCGATGTTTTGTAACGGAATTACACATCAAAGGAAGTAGGTTTTTGTTTTCCGATGAATAGACTTTTGCTTTTATATGTGTTATCCTTTACTGTGGCTAGCTGCGATAGACGTTATGTAAAATGATAAATGTCTTGCAAAATGTACCGAACGAATAAATGTTATTTGTGTGATCTTGTGGCAATAAACTGATTATTATTACTGATGACTGATCGTCTCATGCGTACAGCACATGCGAGAGGGGGTGGGGGGGGGGCGGTCAAGAGTGCGCGGAAAACTTGCAACCAGGGCTGGGAGACGGGACCGACATGAGAGGGCGGTTGGGGGGGGGGGGATGAAACTAAAATGACCTCGGGGTCCACCAATTGTTATTTGACGTGGGGGGGGGGGGTCGCTATTTTACGGATGGGGGGATGCACGGAAAAACGCCATTCTCCCTAAAAAAGGGGAAATTGAACAAAACGTTATTGATAGCTAGCACACATTTTTAAAAATTTATCTTCCTTCCATCGTTTTCGAAACTGGTGCCAAATTGGCAGTACCTCACATCTCGTTAATTACACCGTTTTCCCATCCCAACAGCGGGTCTAGGATCATAACAGCGAAACCTACTACATGTACATAAGAGCCAGTCAAAAATTTTAATTTTAATGCTCTTGGGATTAAATTTTTAAAAAATCACAATAGATACATATGGACAGCGACAGAGCTAGCAAGGCAAATCAGATGACACCAAACACCGAATTATTTGAAACCGGAATAACGAAATCTCCGGAATCACGCGTTCGCGCCAAAAATTTAAATGGCCTGGCCGACACGGGAAACCAGATGTGGTGCGATGCCAAGACAGCAGGCCGGAGTTACAATGTGGTAACCCCGGCCCACACGAGTTCAGGCTCGTGAGCAATGGGTAGGCCGCAGTTATCAGCGAACAACCCCGGCCCACTCAAACGGAGACTCGCAAGGAATGGCTAGGCCGTAGTTATCCGAGCCCATTCGAACCGAGGCTCGTGAGCAATGCCTGGGCCGTGGCTGTCAACCATTCGCTTACAGGAACTACAGCTTTATATTTGAATGAATATTAATTACTGACAATAATCAACACTGTTTCCTGGGTAATACATCGTATGGGTTGGATGCATGGGCTTGGGCCACTCGAACCGAGGCTCTTGAGCTGTGGCTGGGCCGGAGTTGTCCGTGGCAACCCCGGCCAGTCGCTGTCAATCATTCGCTTATAGGAGGTACAACTCTACATTTGAATGCATATTAATTACTGACAATAATCAACACTGTTTCCTGGGAAATACTTCATATGAGTTGGATGCATGGGGGGTTCGGTGTTAGTGGTGCGTGCGGTTAAACAAATGCTCGCATATGATTATACACGGTTTAATTTAAGACGATCATACTTTATTTTGATGAACAAGCGGTCTGGGATCTGTATCATACAATGTATTCCTATCATAACTGCAGACTTGTGACATGATGTTGGACAAAAGACTCCGACATAATTTGTTAGGGGCGGATCCAGGAATTAAAAAATGGGGGGGGTGGGTATATTCAAACTTGCGACTGGGGGGGGGGGGGCACGCCTCAGATAGCGTTATTCTTTAAAAAAAGGGGGAGGGGGGTCCACCAATCAACCTACCTCACAAAATGAAAGTTTGTACTTCTTAAACATAAAAACAACTCTGTGCTACACATATAGACCTCGTGGGTTTCTCTCTACTTCCCCGGCCCAGCGTCTATCCTCAATCCGCCCCACAGACTCCCTCCTCCCTCCTCCCTCCTCCCGCTGAGAAGTCATTCCAGCTTTGCCTGACGGCGTCGCGGTATTTCACACCATTGGTGACAGCTTTATCGTCTCCAGTTTCGTTTCGACATGCAGCGACAGTTCTGTGTGTGGACTCGCCTGCCTCTGCTAGACGGCGGTATAGTCGCATGGGCTATCGGGCAAGAGCGAACGGTTAAATTTGGCGCCCAAACTACGTTATGTCCATGATACACATAGCGAACTTTGGTGCTCGGTCGCAATATATCAATCAATGTAGGGGATGCAATGTAGAGGAACGACTGGAAGCAAGAAAACATCCTACACTAGAAGACTATGTATGTCTCTTTCTCTCTATTTATGCCTACTAATAGCTCCGTTTTTATCTCTATTACGTCTCTCCCTCTTTCCATCGTTGCCCATGTGTGTATCCCTTTCCTTCTCTCGATCTGTCTCCCACATTGTCTGCCCCTGCCCAATGTATGGTTCTCTCTCCCCCTCTCCACTTGTGTCTCACTATCACTGTCCGCTTCTAGGACAACATCCCCCCCCGGAAAATCCCCCCCCGGACAACTCCCACCCCCCCGACAATTCCCCCCCGGACAATTCCCCCCTAGGACAATTCCCCCCCGGACAATTCCCCCCTAGGACAACTTCCCCCCGGACAACTCCCCCCTACGAGACAACTTCCCCCCAGACAATTGCCCCCGGACAATTCCCCCCCAGTCAGTTCCCCCCCGGACAACGGCCCCCCCCCCCACTACAATCCCCCACCTGGAAAATGTTCCCCTTGGGCCAGTCCCCCCCGGCAAGTTGCCACCGGACAATTCCCCCCTGGACGATAACCACCCCCCCGACAATTCCCCCCCGGACAATTCCCCCCTAGGACAATTCCCCCCCGGACAATTCCCCCCTAGGACAACTTCCCCCCGGACAACTCCCCCCTACGAGACAACTTCCCCCCAGACAATTGCCCCCGGACAATTCCCCCCCAGTCAGTTCCCCCCCGGACAACGGCCCCCCCCCCCACTACAATCCCCCACCTGGAAAATGTTCCCCTTGGGCCAGTCCCCCCCGGCAAGTTGCCACCGGACAATTCCCCCCTGGACGATAACCACCCCCTGGAAACACACACCCACAAACGGACAAGCCCCCCCTCCCCCCCTTCTCCTTCCGACACGTGGGAATACTTCGGGAGGACATCCGGCAGGGATAGACACTGGCAATCATGGCGAAGTTTATGGTGGTTAATTATTTGAACACTTTCAACATGAACTGGAATATATAGTCAATAGCTGCAATGAAAAAAAATACTTCAGTCTCAGATGGGCACATCGAGAGGAATTCCAGATTTCTGCTCCGGGGATTGAGAGAAAAATGGCGACAAAAGTGGTCATTTGGGCGACACATATGTATATACCTAAATACATCTAGTGCCCCCCCCCCCTTCCCCGCCAATGGGGTGCGAGTGGTGTCTGAGAAA
Source organism: Arenicola marina (assembly GCA_964019135.1). Classification (NCBI taxonomy): domain Eukaryota; kingdom Metazoa; phylum Annelida; class Polychaeta; family Arenicolidae; genus Arenicola; species Arenicola marina. The sequence goes on along the minus strand of OZ025261.1, from coordinate 16,109,904 downwards.
ATATGTATTTCCTTCCACCTTGGCACGCCATGTGCGCAGCCACGAGTGAGGTAACACCCATATAAAAAATTATGGGCTTCTGCCCACGTTGTGACAAAAAGTCATATGGAGAACCAAATTTACTTCCGTCCAAACCAAACTGTATTTAATGTAACACATTTACTTACTAAAGTACCTAAAGTGCATTTGTTCAACGAAAGTTACTTTCGTCTTGACGACCAAGCGACCGCCGAGGCGGGGGGGGGGGGGGTGCGGGGGGCACTATGTATAGCTAGGTAAACAAATACGTATCACACAAATAACACCTTTTTTCCCCTGTTCTTCTTTCCCCTGAGCAGAAACCTGCATTTTCCATCGATGTCGTATGTACCCATTAGCTCTATCGTCCGTGGCTCCGCTGTATGTGTTGTTCGCTCAAAATACAAGCTATGTGTCCTCGCAAATATTAGACCGGCGCTTATTAGAGATCAGGACGCCTGACTGAAGTATTAGCCAACACATATACAGATATATATTTATATAGATACTTATATATTATAACTTATAATTAGCTAGTCTCGCTTAAATTTAATGCGGTCATAGGCATTGTTGGTACGTGTTTGCTGGGGCTTCGTTCGGTAATCCCCCCCCCCCACCCACCCTACATGTGTATACTACCCTGCGCCATAATGCTGAGTGCTGATAATGAAGGACATGTTTCATGAGTATTCAACCACCATGCATGCACATTAGCGAACCGTTGACCAGTTTCCCGCCCTCTGCACTGGCTGACCTGCGTCCGACGTCCATCTTATCTGGACAGAAAGGTGGCGGCCGGGCGCAGACGCGCCAGAGAGTACGCTACATGACACAGGGGTCTCTACGGGGCTGCGTTTCACGCGGCGTGGGGTGGGGGGGGGGGCAGCTATTAGAGCGTGTGTGTGGGTTCAGACGAAGGAGAGTTGGGGGAGTTGCGGGTGGGATGGGCTATTATAACGTTATTATGGAATGGGGCGGGGTGTGGAGGGGCTAAGAGAGCATCTGGTTTATGTTTCCTCCTGTTTATGTTTCCTCTGATATGGGTGTCAGGCGTGATCAAGCTACTACAGGAGTGAGTGCATCAACCCTGAAAGAAACTACTTATGAAATCATAGTGATGGTAGCTTTTGCCTAAGTAGGTGAAAATAAACCAACTGCACTATTTGCTTCAGTAACGAGAACAATATTTTGAACGGAAGTCAACATAACGTATGATAACAGAGCAATAGACTACGCAAAACTGGGATGTCATATATAGCGCCATCGGCCGGAAATATGCACGCTATGCGCGATATTTAGGGTTACGATTGTCGTTTTTTGTGCATATTGGGACCTCATGTTCTACATTAGACTGTGACCTCACTTGTTATAGAATAAGGGCCCAAATACATTGGGCGGCTAAAAAGTATTATTAAACATACTGTGAAATTGCTTGTTTAACTGGCTTACTTTAGCTACCATAACGCATTTTCCATTAACAACATTGACTTTCTTTGAACAAAAATTTGACTCTTTGAATTTTCATCTTTAATCAAACCTCATATTTTCCGAATAGGAACATGAAAAGACAGTGTTCTATCCAGAACATGTAAAGACAACTGTGTTACCCTCAAAATTACGGTTTTTTAATTCCCTAAGATCCACAACACCTATTTCCTATGTTCTGGCCCTACACAATGTTTATAATACTCTTCCTCATTGTCATTTATCATTTATTTAAAGCATGCAATACATATTCGAAGAAAAGGACATATTTTTTCCCTTTGCGATGGGTCAAATATGTAATTATTACAAGGATAAGCACCAAGGTCAATGGCAAGGGTAAGAAAACATTGCAACATGCCGTTTTTGTGCTTATTGAGACCCATTTTCGACATTTGACTGTTACAGTAATCTCATTTGGTCTAGGATAAGAGGGCCCAAATACACACATTTACCGGTCAGGAAGTATTATTAAACATAATGTGAAAAGTACGATAATGGCAAAATCTCTGCTAGGGCTGCTAGTTCCAGACAGATATGTTGTGGAGGGAGGGGCGGGGGTGTGGGAGGGGTATATAAGGAGGCGCGGCTGCCAGATGTCCTGATGCCCTCTTGGTGAGCTTGATTTAAGACATGAGGTAGGGTAGATATATAGTAATTAACTCAAACATGGGGTGTGTAGGTGCCTGGTGGTTAATGGAGGGCGAGAGGGATGGGGGGGGGGCACGTACGCTTTGGCAGCGCTTCAACCTGGCCGCCGATTAAGTTGGCCGCGGAGGAGTGTGGCGGAGGAGTGTGGCGGTGAAGGGAAGGGGAAGGGGGGAGGGGGGGGGCTAGGGATTAGCAGCATTAGCATGATGTAATTGAAAGGCAATGTGTTGTGTAATCGTGCATCCTGTTACTAGTGTTAGTGTCAGCTTAATGAATAGTTTTCACATCATCTCTTTTTTGTCTTGAAAGTAAAACCGCTTAATACCATCTCTAGCGAGGTCAAACGATTTCGCCGGCTGAAGTTTGCCTTCTGAGACAATGTACTACAAGCCACATTTTTCTGGCGTGATTCACCCAACCATACGATTATTGCACTCTCGCCTCAAGTATTTGTATTGGCCAACATGCAGTAAATCGGCGGCCAGTTCGCACGTACACTGACGGGAGGGCGGGGCGGGATGGGTGGTGGCACTTAACTTAATAGGCTGATAGCGACAGGCCACATGCGGAGAGGTGAAGTGGCCTGGGCTGGATACATTGTGGCTCCGCCACGCATCTCGATCCACGAGGCCCGGGTCTCAAAGAATATGAGAAACCCAATGGAAATAGGTGACACGGGCCAGATTTGAAAACAGGAAAACATTTCATACAAATCCCAATTGCTTAAAAAATCCCACTTGAAATAAGAAGGTGTTTTAACTAATTAACCAGTTGTAACCCATCTGACAGACCCGTGGTGGGCAAGTGTCCCGTCCTACCCATTGACCAGTTGTCAGCCATCTGACAGACCCGTGGTGGTCAAGTGTCCCGTCCTACCCATTGACCAGTTGTAACCATCTGACAGACCCGTGGTGGGCAAGTGTTCCGTCCTAGCCATTGACCAGTTGTAACGCATCTGACAGACCCGTGGTGGGCAAGAGTCCCGTCCTTCCCAATGACCAGTTGTAACCCATCTGACAGACCCGTGGTGGGCAAGTGTCCCGTCCTGCCCATTGACCAGTTGTAACCCATCTGACAGACCCGTGGTGGGCAAGTGTCCCGTCCTACCCATTGACCAGTTGTAACCATCTGACAGACCCTTGGTGGGCAAGTGTCCCGTCCTACCCATTGACCATTTGTAACCCATCTGACAGACCCGTGGTGGGCAAGTGTCCCGTCCTTCCCAATGACCAGTTGTAACCCATCTGACAGACCCGTGGTGAGCAAGTGTCTCGTCCTACCCATTGACCAGTTGTAACCATCTGACAGACCCGTGGTGGGCAAGTGTCCCGTCTTACCCATTGACCAGTTGTAACCCATCTGACAGACCCGTGGTGGGCAAGAGTCCCGTCCTTCCCTATGACCAGTTGTAACCCATCTGACAGACCCGTGGTGGGCAAGTGTCCCGTCCTGCCCAGTGACCAGTTGTAACCCATCTGACAGACCCGTGGTGGGCAAGTGTCCCGTCCTACCCATTGACCAGTTGTAACCATCTGACAGACCCGTGGTGGGCAAGTGTCCCGTCCTTCCCATTGACCAGTTGTAACCCATCTGACAGACCCGTGGTGGGCAAGTGTCCCGTCCTACCCATTGACCAGTTGTAACCATCTGACAGACCCGTGGTGGGCAAGTGTCCCGTCCTACCCATTGACCAGTTGTAACCCATCTGACAGACCCGTGGTGGGCAAGAGTCCCGTCCTTCCCAATGACCAGTTGTAACCCATCTGACAGACCCGTGGTGGGCAAGTGTCCCGTCCTGCCCATTGACCAGTTGTAACCCATCTGACAGACCCGTGGTGGGCAAGTGTCCCGTCCTACCCATTGACCAGTTGTAACCCATCTGATAGACCCTTGGTGGGCAAGTGTCCCGTCCTACCCATTGACCAGTTGTAACCCATCTGACAGACCCTTGGTGGGCAAGTGTCCCGTCCTACCCATTGACCAGTTGTAACCCATCTGACAGACCCGTGGTGGGCAAGTGTCCCGTCCTTCCCATTGACCAGTTGTAACCCATCTGACAGACCCGTGGTGGGCAAGTGTCCCGTCCTGCCCATTGACCAGTTGTAACCCATCTGACAGACCCGTGGTGGGCAAGTGTCCCGTCCTACCCATTGACTAGTTGTAATCATCTGACAGACCCTTGGTGGGCAAGTGTCCCGTCCTACCCATTGACCAGTTGTAACCCATCTGACAGACCCATGGTGGGCAAGAGTCCCGTCCTTCCCTATGACCAGTTGTAACCCATCTGACAGACCCGTGGTGGGCAAGTGTCCCGTCCTGCCCATTGACCAGTTGTAACCCATCTGACAGACCCGTGGTGGGCAAGTGTCCCGTCCTACCCATTGACCAGTTGTAACCATCTGACAGACCCTTGGTGGGCAAGTGTCCCGTCCTACCCATTGACCAGTTGTAACCCATCTGACAGACCCGTGGTGGGCAAGTGTCCCGTCCTACCCATTGACCAGTTGTAACCCATCTGACAGACCCGTGGTGGGCAAGTGACCCGTCCTACCCATTGACCAGTTGTAACCATCTGACAGACCCGTGGTGGTCAAGTGTCCCGTCCTGCTCATTGACCAGTTGTCAACCATCTGACAGACCCGTGGTGGGCAAGTGTCCCGTCCAACCCATTGACCAGTTGTCAACCATCTGACAGACCCGTGGTGGTCAAGTGTCCCGTCCTGCCCATTGACCAGTTGTCAACCATCTGACAGACCCGTGATGGGCAAGTGTCCCGTCCTGTCCATTGACCAGTTGTAACCCATCTGACAGACCCGTGGTGGGCAAATGTTCCGTCCTGCCCATTGACCAGTTGTCAACCATCTGACAGACCCGTGGTGGGCAAGTGTCCCGTCCTGCCCATTGACCAGTTGTAACCCATCTGACAGACCCGTGGTGGGCAAGTGTTGACCAGTTGTAACCATCTGACAGACCCGTGGTGACGTCCAAGGGGCCCATCCTGGCCGGTAATTAATTATCGTCAATCTAAGAGACCCGTCACCCGTAGGGTACATTCATGGTGTTCATCCCTACCGTAGACCCTTTCGTAATGTGGTTTATGATTTAACCGTTGTCCGATATAGAAGCCGGAGTTCAATCGCCATCCGAGGGATCGAATATGTAGCCATTGGGTCCAATACTGAATCTCGGAGTCGAATCAGAAGCCCAGGGATCCAATCAAGATCCGAGGGGTCTAATAAGGTACAATTCTGATGTCAACGGTCTAATCTAGATCCGTATGATCGAACGGGATCCGGTCGAATCGAGATCCGTAGGATCGGGGTCGACCCTAGACATCCATGGATCCCGATTCGACCATGTCGAATGCAGCATCTGGATCCCGATGTGCTCGACTCCTTCCCGATTCGATCCCTCGGATCCCAATTCAAACCCTCGGATCCCGATTCGACTCCGGAACCCGATTTTACCATACTTGTCTGTCCTACCACTCCCGAGTGGCCCCTTCGGACCTCGATTGCATGCTTTAGATCCGATTGTACCCTATGAATCCCGATGAAACCCTACCTATCCCTATTCGACTGATCGGATCCCGATTCCACTGATCTCGATTTGCACATCAAATACCTATTTGACCCCTCGGATCACGATTGACCCCCATGCTCTGCCGGATCTCCATGTGTCTGCCGTCCCGGGTCATTAGCCAATGATTTTGGCGTATGTGTACACCGGAAATATTTGTACAAATGTCTAATTCTACTTGGAACATGTCAAAATGAATTGCGCATGTGTACAATTGATTTGGACATATATGTGCACACATTTAAAGATATTGGCAAAGGCTTCACGTTGCCTAGCCGACCCTGACCATGCCACCCTTTTCTGGCTTGTAAATGGCTTTTGCAAATTGAATTTCCCGCCATGTTTTTGGGCGCGCGGCAACAGACCGTTGGCTGGGGTCGGTGCGTCCACCAGTGTAACCTACATCAATGTGCGCGGCGTCCGTGAATGGATCCAGCCCACTAAATAACCTCGTTCCATGGAATGCTATGTATTTAAGTTGCATGTAGTGACAGTCACATCAAGTCGTCTGGTTCAGATCACTTCACACCTCGCGCTAATCTGGCAGCCTCAAAAGTAGCCTGCCCAGCATTGCTCGTACCCACATGCGCCGCAAAGCGACGAGTGAAAGGGGGGTGGGGGGACATGCGGAGGGGGTATTATACAATATTTGGTTCAGTTCACTATGAAACGAAAAGCTCTATCCAAAGGAAAGTGTATACGTGTTGCGGAAATACATTACATTAGGTTAGTCACCTGGAATCGAACATCCACGTCTTCGAAATTGTTTGGTTTGGCCGTAGAAGCGTTCTAGCTATTGATTTGGATGATTTGTGACGTTTTAAATTAACCGCCATCAGTGATGAACAAGATTATGTGTTAATGTATAAACAGCCGGGTGCATGCGGGCCTGTAGGACGTCAGCCGCCAGCCAGGCTGGGCTGGGATCAGAGCTAGGTCAGGCTGACTGCCTGCGTATCTGGATTGTTACACGGGCCGGGCTAATGGATCCTGCAGTCGCAATACGTGGGGTACTTTGTCTCAGGTGTCGCGCGCGACGAACCTACATTTCAATTGCTAAAGGTCCGGACTTTCTCTAACACTAGCCGCCTAGCGTCTAGCGTTCGTAGTAATAAGCGAAAGAAATAACAGTATGACAGTATTTTGTTTTATACGTGAAATAGTAGCAGGCAGTAGGTAGACATTGGGCAGAAATAATATTGATAATTATATTGACATAAATTGAGACCGGGAGTTACGGAATAACGGGACATAAATGTTAAGGATATTTAAACCCTGCGCAATTATTGTGCATCCAGTACAGAATACTCAAATTGCGGCTAAAGCACGATAATAAATGAATATCAGTCCAGTAAAACTAAGGCCCAAGCTCATACATTGATTGAGTAAAAAAAAATGGTTGATTGGGTTAAAAAAGGGGCTGTTTCCCGTCCGTTGTTCGTCATTTAACGTAGTACTACTACCTTCAGTGGATAGAATCTGCCTGACGTCCTGGTTGGATCTATAGAATTGACGTGTAGTCCGCTTAACCATCCTGTAAAATTGGATCAAAGATCAAAAAGATCAAATCAATTCAAATAGGCATGGTTCCCCGGGCAGAGTTCGTTCACTTGCTACTGATGGGAAGTTGTGGGCGCGAGACAGTACGGGATTTGTTTGCTTTGATGACGGTTCGGGCGATAAGGCGTTGGGAGAAATATTATTACTGTTGGCGCCAAGCCAAGTAGCCCGCCGCTAATCACCCGAAAGCGATATTATGCGCGGGATAAGGTGATAAGCACCGAGCGGTGGTGTTGTCACATGCGATAGCGTTGACACATCTAAGAGCGACAATTTTGATACATCCAAGGCGGACCATGGTTTGGTTGGATATACGTTCAAGGCGGCTGCTGATCCCAATGTGCTCTTGCATATGCAGCGGCATAGTGGGACAGACAGCTTAATCTTATTAGTATAGAAATGCAGGGTCTCGCAGCCTGAGCCTAGCCAGGCCTGTCTCCGGATTTCGTCGGCCCGCTGGTTTGAACACCGCGATCATCAGGAACGGACCATATTATGCTACTAGCCGCCCCGCTCGCTCCGTTCGCGGGACGTCTAGCGTTTGTAGTAGGTAATAAGCGAAAGAAATAACAGTATGACAGTGGGCCTATTTTGTTTTATACGCCAAATAGTAGCAGGCAGAAGGTAGACGCCCCTTTTCTATTGCAAAACGAGAATGCAAAGTGCAAAACAACCCCATTTCCTATATCTCATTTGCATGTGGTGACTCGCGCCCTGAAAACGGACAACCAGGCAGGGTGGGGGCGGGTGTCGGGGTGTGGGGGTGGAGAGTCGGGCGACCGCGTGCTAGCGTGGCCTTGAAAGTTACAGACGGGTTGACTGCTGCTGCTTGTAGGGTGCGAAAGCGTACACACGGCGAACGACTGAGTCCCGCCATTTCGGTACCAACGGAGGGCATAGAACTGTTAGATAGAGTTAGGACAGATATCAAATCTGGCGCCCCAAGCCTCCCTACAAGCAGCTTCGGTGCTCGACCCCAAGACATCAATCAAGCTAGGCGCAATGTTACCAAGCCTGCCTATAGATATAAGCAGACTGTGCGCGCCCCGTGATAAGTTAAGAGAGTGGCCTGGCAATATAGATGGACCCCGTGAGGAGGGGGGGGGGGCATTATTACACACAACTGGTGGGGGGCGGGAGGGGGGGGGGGGTGGTCCCCGGGTGCCCCTGAGAGGGGGGCGGGGGCCATTATTACACACACCTGGCGGGGAGTCGGGGAGGGGGGAGCCCCTGAATGTCTGAGAGCGGACATTAAAAAAATGTTGTTGTTTGCTAAACTGATTTTCCGATATATGTGTTCTAGTCCTAGATTGGAAATAATTTCGAGCGATTAATAGCCGGATGTAGCTATGTATATACAGGTGCTTTTGAAGCCAAGCTCGACTAATATGTTTTGTCTCCTCATTTCCCAAACATCAACGCCATACGGCACTGATGGGTGAATAAGATCTTTCATTTTACGCGGGAGACCAAGATTAAATATTGCTATCATCAGCGCCACCTGGAGTTGTCGTAACACATACGAATTATAAGACATCAGCCCAAGTCCATGCATCCAACCCATACGATGTATTACCCAGGAAACAGTGTTGATTATTGTCAGTAATTAATATTCATTCAAATATAAAGCTGTGGTTCCTGTAAGCGAATGGTTGACAGCCCCGGCCCAGGCATTGCTCACGAGCCTCGGTTCGAGTGGGCTCGGATAACTACGGCCTAGCCATTCCTTGCGAGTCTGCGTTTGAGTGGGCCGGGGTTGTTCGCTGATAACTGCGGCCTACCCATTGCTCACGAGCCTGAACTCGTGTGGGCCGGGGTTACCACATTGTAACTCCGGCCTGCTGTCTTGGCATCGCGCCACATCTGGTTTCCCGTGTCGGCCAGGCCATTTAAATTTTTGGCGCGAACGCGTGATTCCGGAGATTTCGTTATTCCGGTTTCAAATAATTCGGTGTTACCATTAGATGCTTTTGGAGTAGGCTCTTTTAGCGGCATACCTGGACTGTTGGTTGGCTGATTGTACATTCAGGACGCTTTAACCACTTTTGGTCATATCGCGTCAATGGAGAAGGAAGGAAGAATGGAGCCATGTGCCCCAGGGTAACCCCCTACTCTTTGCGAAGAGGGACACTGGTTCTTTATCCTGCGACCACAGACATGGTCACAGCGGGATGTGAACAACCGATCCACATGCTATCCACCGAACACCTGGAGTGTTGGTTGGTGGTTGGCAGCTACACACCGGAAAGCTGTTTACGACACAGAACTCCACTAGCGACAGCCCAATGACGTACGTAGATTACGGACCGGATGAGAGTTCTGATTTCAATGCATCAACGTTGTTATTCGCTGACAGCTTCATGTGTAACCGTCACCAAGGCTAATACATACATGTATACATGGCGGAAATGAGAACAGGGGTCTTCGAGGTAATATGCGCACCCACGTAGGTGAGACAAATGACGGGAAACAACGGTAATTAGGGATAGCACCGGCTACAGTTACGGCCCACGCATCCCTGGGGTGGCCTTAACCATAGAGTTACCCACCCAGTGCGACCATACGGCTTTGTACTCCGACCAGCTTGCGGCACGAGGGGAAGAGTAGGGAGGGGGCGGAGTTGGGAGGGGGGGGGGGGAGGGGGTCGGTTGTAGCAACATATATTTACGTAACACGTGCCGTCCAAACACATTTTTTGTCACCAATCTTTCTTGTCATGGGACATAATTTTGTACATGGTCTTGACGTGCCCTCTGGCTTGCTGAGCCCCACACTGATCAAATGCATTGACATAACTCGAGCTTGTAGCATTGGAGACGAGCAACAGACCGAAGGGTGAGCAAGCGACAGAAATATACACGTTTGATGAATAAAATGTGACCTTCATTTCTCTTGTGAGAACTTTTTCTCTCAGCGGATATCTCTTTCCCGGTGATTATGAAGTCTTTCATCAACATGTAAGCAGTTCGGAAGGGCACGTAGGAAGCGGTGGAAGTTTATGTGTTTAACTTCACCGTAACAGACGATTACACAATCGGGCGATGCCTATATAATGGCTGCTTGTAAATAAAAACATGCTTATGTACTACCGTACAGACATTAATAACATTTAAGCGTGAAACCATCTAGCGCAATTCTAGAAGACCACATCTGCGGTTCTTGATGGGTGAAATGATGCCACCTAGTGGGGTATCTTGGAAACAGATGTGACCTTGTGAGATAACACGCAGAATGCACTGTATCATCAAAAGATGCTGGCGTTTCCGCAAATGGAGACCTCAGTTTCTTCCACCCTCGCCTTGAGTGCTCTGGCTACTGGAGAGCATAACGGCACGTGAATCAGTGGTTCGAGCCCCGCTATGGCCATGTCTGTGTGGACGCAGGATAAAGATCCCATGTCCTTCTTCCCAAAGAGTAGGAAGTAATTAACCTCCCTTTTTATAAATCCAAAACAATCATGTATTTTTTTCCTTACCACTCCCCCCAACCCTTTCCCCATCCCCGGGATTGTACCTCAGAAGGAAGCTGGGTTCATGTGGATGCAGCATACATCCGAGGAATCGATGTCCATACATTATGAGGCAGGAGTCAAGGCTGGATAGCGACAGCCAAAGGGAAGCGTTCATATCCTGTGCCTTGCTGCGGATGCAGGATGCCCACATGGAGAGTAGGTATGGAGATAGCGTATATGGAGGGGCGGGAATACCTTTCCCGATCTCCGCGATTGGCATCCAGGAATTCTTACAGATTAGCTGTTGGGAATTTCGGGGATCGTTATCCGTACAATTCCTGGTTCAACGCGAAGATACTTTCCTATTTACCACGACCCGTTAAAGCAGTAGATTCCTCGATATTCGCGATATCCCCTTTAATCTCAGGTATTTTTCTTCGCGCCCTCTGACATCCCTTTAAGGGGCACCTCAGAAAGGACATGATGTTTAAATAAAAAGGAAAAATAATTTATCACTAAAATCAACTGACAAGAGTCTCGTGAGATATAAATTGCATTTAGCTTAGTTTAGTTTATTAGTATGCCTAAAATAATATATTTAATACGCCTCATCTCCCGATACGAGAGGCCCGGTTAGTGCATATCACAGGATTCTGGTAGTTCCAGAACTAGAACAGGTACCAATCGAACGCGTGGAGTAGCTTGTTTTGATGCTAGAACAGCAGAGTCGGCCCAATCGAATACGCCCCATATAATGGATCTGCCAAAAGCCATACATAAGCCACGCGTCGTCTATTTATTTATTTTTATTTTTGCAATATGCAATTGAATTATTAGTGCACTATAAAATGGTGCTTTGATTTTACATTGGACAATGCACAATGCAGTTCTTAGTGTGCATCCTGATGGATTATGTGATGGGCAACACATGGATAATGGCAAGCTCCCCGCCCGATGGCGCTACGCAAGCTCCGCTTTTACCGCTACTGTCGGCCGGGGGCAAATTTCAAGATTCTTGAAAAACGGACAAATCAGCTGTAATTTTTTGCAATATTATAGTTTTCAACAATCAAACATAAAAATAACGTGCTTTGCGTATTTAATACAGCAAAACACATCTTGTACCCTTTCGAAAAAGTTATAATTGTGACAGAACTCTTTATTTTCATCACCTGAGGACGTAGGCGACAACAGAGATTTAATGGAGCCCTAGCGGAGTGAGTCGAAGGCAGAGAGTGGGATAAGGGAGGAAGGCGGGGGGTGGGGGGAGTGGGGAGGCTCATTGATGTCTAACAAGTCGACGGGCATATACGTCTCACATCGCATCCATTCACATCTACTCCCACTGGCGTCAGTAGCAGGGTGGGGCGGGGGCGACCCTGCCTCCAATGAGAAGCCGTGCAGCTAGGCGAGGCTGCTTGGCTCCATCCGACAGCCAGCTATACCTGCAGCAGAGACGCCACCCTGTGGGCGTGGCCAATCACAGCAGGTGTTATATAAGGACTGGGGTTTGACATGAGGGGCAACAAGTCATTGTCACCAGATCGAGACATCGCGCGTGGAAATAATCACCATATCACGGACAAGTCACAACCCTGTCAGTCGGACAAGTAAATCACACCGTGTGTAGCTGTTGAGATTACAAAGACGATGATGTCCCATCAAGGTTTGTGACCCTGATCGCAAGCGCTGCAAATCTTTATATGTATTGCGGTTGCATAGGTATGTAGAACCCAATATGCGCGAGGAAGTCAAGCTAACCATTGTTTAATTCAGAAAGATAAAGCGAGCCAAGGAAACCAAGCGCAGTCAAATCTGAGAGAAAAGCCTGCCCAAGCTTATATCATGCACAGAACTGTTCTATATGCTAACCGTGCTATCTATACTAATAAAATGAAGCTGTCTGTCCCACTATGCCGCTGTATGCAAGAGCACATTGGTACCAGCGGCCGCCTTGAACCTATACCCAGCCAAACCACTGCATACACTGCATGGTCCGCTTTGGATGTATCAACATTGTCGCTCTTAGCTGTGTCAACGCTATCGCATGTGTCAACACTACCGCTGGATGCTTATCACCTTATCCGGCGCATAATATCGCTTTCGGGTGCTTATCCAGCATGGTGACCATGTCTGCGGCGGGCTATCTGGCTTGGTGCCAACAGTAATAATATTTTTCCCAACGCATTATCGCCCGAACCGTCATCAAAACAAACAAATCCCATACTGTCTCGCGTCCACAACTTCCCATCAGTAGCAAATTTTGTCCACTGAAGGTACGTTACGGGCGGGAAACAGTCCCTTTTTTTACTCAATCAGCCCCTTTTTTTTTACTCAATCAATGTATGAGCCTGGGCCTTAGTTTTGCTGGACTGACATTCGTTTATTAGCGTGCGTTAGCCGCAATTTGAGTATTCTGTACTGGATGCACAATAATTGCACATAAAGTGTTTAAATATCATTAACACTTATGTCTCGTTATCCAGTAGCTCCCGGTCTCAATTTATGTTAATATAATCATCGATATTATTTCGGCCCAATGTCTACCTTCTGCCTGCTACTATTTGACTTATAAAACAAAATACTGTCATACTGTTATTTCTTTGGCTCATTAGTAGGCACGCTCCTCTTGCGGGGCCTCTTTTCTAACTTTGTCGCGAAACGAGTTTATTTTTGTCGGAAAAAAATTAGGTCGTTCCAAACTCGGAGTTGCATTCCGAGTTTTCTATCTGGGTTGAACGGGGGTGAGCATGGGAAGGGACTAAGGGGAGACGGGGCCATTACATATAGCTAGGTATATTTTGCCGCCCTAATGACCGCTTTTTTCGCCTATTTCTCTCTTTCTTCGGTGCAGTTACGTACATTTTCTCTCAATTTGGCCATCTGACTCTGAAGCTTTCCATTCGCAAGGAAATAAAATGTTCTATATTCTCCTCACATCTCAATCAGCTCAATCCACAATATACGTTGCATAACTGTCATTGTCCCATTTGGATGCCATTTTTTTCACGAAAATATGGTCTCTCCCTGACCACAAATCGCGTACCCTTCTCTCGCTCTCCATATACCATGGGCTGCACACACTCACCACTGCAGTAAGGTAGTGCCTCCCATCCCCCATTCCGTGGGGAAGGCTCTATAATTACGTCACACTGCTGCATGCGGCTAACCAGCTATGAAATCGCATAACACGGGGAGTCATGGCTACCTTTGAAGTCAACCCGACCGCCGCCCAAACAACGGGAATGACTTTTTTTAGAAAAAAATAACTCGTTCCGCGACATAGTTTGCAATGACTTTCCGAGTCAAGCTGACGAAACATACTATGCACTAAAAGTACATTTTTTCTTCCAAAGAAATAAGAACATTTCCAAAGAAATGAGGTTTTTAAAGAAATAAAAAAATGTCCAAAGAAATAAGAAAGTTTCCAAAGAAATAAGAAAGTAATGATCTGGTGTCATTTTGTTTGTTTCAGACTGCTGGCTAAGTACGCGAGACCAACCGGCAGTAGACTGGGTTGACGAAACAGAAGCTCAAGATATGGAGTTAATGAAATAGCTCAATCGAACTGCTCGACGTTTTTCTGTTGCAGGAGAAATAATTTCCAGCAGGTGGTGCGACTGGATCATGTGCCATTTGGTGAAAGGCACCGATATATGACATGTGTGTGAGATATGTAAATTATACATCCTGCCCGCATTAAGCAACTATTCTATACTCCAAGCCCTTGACATCATGGAGTCTATAACCTCGGATCCCATTCCTACAGAAATGTTCGCGATAACCATGACTACTGCGGACGCCAATACCACTTTCGTCCCCGGAAGCAATCAACCCACGAGTTTAGATATCCCCGCCGCTGAAGAAATGTCGCCGTTTACAGTTTTTCTGGTTTTGATTGGCTGCCTTGGAATCGCGGGAAATCTCTTGGTGATCGTTGTCATGGGAACGTCTTGCTCGTTAAGGCGCAAGGTGCCGAATATTTTCATCATCAATCAGAGCGCTGTCGACCTGGCGGCTTCACTATTCCTCCTGGCTTCAGTCCTGGTGGTGGATGAGGATGCGCCGGTGTCCCTGGACTTCTGGGGTGAGCTTAGGTGTCGGGTGTAGCGGACCAAACTGCCTCTGTGGGGGATGATGTTGTCGTCCACCATCAACCTTGTGGCGGTCACCGTGGAGCGGTACCTGGCCGTGGTCCACCCCTTCTTGACGTACACCCGCGGCGAGGGGCGGCATCTCTCTATGTGGCTCACACTGGCCGCTATCTGGATCCTGGGCCCTCTGTATAACGCCGCCTTCAAGGTGCCGACCACCGGGGTGTCTGCCCAGGGGAAGTGCCTCGTCTATGGCTTCTGGCCCGACAGTCTAACCAGAAAAGCCGTCGGTGTATTGACCATCACGCTTCAGTTCATTCTCCCGCTTTGCCTTCTGGTCTTCTGCTACTCGCGCATGGCCTGGGCGATTAATACCCGTATGAAGGTTAGAGTACACGTTCAAAATAACACCAACAGTCTTAGAGCGGCGAGTAAGAGGTTGTCAGTATCAGCCAAGGGCACCGCCGGTTCGCACGACCCCGTGGCTATGATCGCCGCTTCGAACGTCCATAATTGTTCCGGAAATGAACGACAACCCGGAAATGCTGTGACGCACCAGGTGGCGGAGACAACGGGCGCCATGTTTGGCGGCGCGTCCACAGCACTGCGAGTACCTTCGACTCGGCCCGACGATACGTTAGGCCCTGAAACCGGAAGTCGCGCCGGCTCGGGACAGGCGTCCGTCATGGCGGGCGCCCCGTCACGCGGGTCACGTGTCAGGGAGGCGCCGGAAGCGAGCCACCCGTCGCAGCAACCCACGCGAAAGACATTTCCCATGAACTCGGCCAAGAGGAACATTATACGGACGCTCGGCACGGTCAGCATCGCATTCGTCTTATGCTGGTCGTGGAACCAAGTGTACTTCCTGCTGATAAACCTAGGTTACGAAGGCCTCAATATGACCAATCATTTCTATCACTTCACGGTGGCCAGCGTCTTTGCCAATTGTTCAGTCAACCCGCTGGTGTACATGGTTCAGTACTTGCCATTCAGACAACGTCTCGGCCGTCTGTTGAGGTGTCGTTGGGGCCAGGTCCACCCAGAGCCCATGGGGATGGATGCCTAAATACGGGCCACAAGTCGGCGATTGGATCTTCCGGGCTCGACGAGGTACATACGTCATTAGTCAGTTATTGATGTCTCTCAGATGGCGCGCAGCAAATGTTAATATGATTTCGGCGAAAGATTCCTTTTCCGTATGTTTTCTGAAAATTAAGTGGTATGGGGTAATTTCCTTTTCGGAGCTCGGTAGGACCTTTTAAATTCATTGTTTCGTCACAATATGCCAATATTCGCCGCGAAATGTTTGTTGTGTTTAATCCGTAAAGCGTAAGAGGACGGGGTAGACACAGAAACCGCTGCTGTCCCTCTATCAATCGGTGCATGGTAAAAGAGGCATTTTCATTGTAGAACTATGACATCATATATATATTAATGTACATTACATTACTGTACTCGTTATATATATAGAAGCCTTGAAGTACATTGTTTCGGGGACGAATGCTGCCACCGTCTTGGGAAGAAACTTCAATTAATAATCTCAATAAAACTGGCATAAATAAAAAACATGATAAAGCTTCTCTTAAAAGAACAGCGAACGTTTCTACAGTCAAAACGTGAGAATGGATTAATGCACCTATTCTATTACTATTCATATTAAATATATATTTGTTTGTTATATTGCGTGGTACTGTTGTGGTGCTATTAAGCTGAGAAAAGTTTGTTTTCGTGCGCTGTAACTTTTTTTAGTTTTCTCCTTATCACCATAGGCAATGTGGTATTATTCGTATTTTGTTCGAGGTATAATTGTCAGTGCCTGTTTTAGGTTTGATTGAGAAGCAACAAATCAAATCAATCTGCTGTAAAACGCATGATACCATCGGTTTATCATATCAATGTCCACGAGCTGATATTACGAACATCATGGAGTCATCGTGTGCTAGATAATTATGTGTATCCGTAAGGTCTATTGATCGACTCAATCAGTAAGATCTAAAATTGTATAATATTGCTTGCAGGTTGTATTTTATATGGTAAGACTGACTGCGCCATCTGCTCCGACAATACAATGCGTTGTATGATGTCACAGCGTTAATAATAATCGCATTATTATTATATGCGTCTTTGAGTAGAACAACGAAACGCAGCCTTGGCTGGTGCGTTGACAAGGCACAATTGAGCAAATTCGCGAAATGTACTAATTAATGTCTTGCAACAGGTCATAATTGTAATGTACTAAAGTCGTCATTACATGCTGCTAGCACTGAGAAGCAAGAACACAATATTTTTTGTTATTGCATTTGAATTTAGAGATATAGTACCACACCAGCTGAGAAGGTATCAATGAGAATGTATTATTGCGAAGTTCAAGAGTTTTGCTTTAACAGGACATTTTAATATGAATTAACGGCAGCAATAAGGAGAAGTATGTGCCAGCTCGTAAGGTAGCAAATGGAGACATTATGCTAACTATTGTTATTATGATCAATACGTATGTATTTTGTATCGTCTATGAAAATAAAGAACCGATAAAACGAAAACAAAAAACGCCCAGCGTTGTAACGCTGCCTCATGCACACCCAAAGGCACCGTGTTGCACTCATCATACTAGAAATGCTTTGGTATATAAGATATACGGTGACGATGTTCATCTCCTTAATAAATTTCCATTAAAAATGTATTACTGCAATTAAAAATGTATGAAAAAAATACTTATCAATTAATAACAGTAGCATGGGCGGATCCAGGGCGCTGCATGGCGGGGGATGGGGGGTCAAGAGGTCCGGACCCTCCCTTAAGGGGGAAGAAGAACGCTATCTGGGGCATAGATTACCACCCCGCAGTGGCAAGTTTTAATAGACCCCCCCCCACTCCTTTCTAATTCTCAAATTCTTGGATCCGCCCCTGAATTATAATATATTAATACCATTAGAAGTATATTAATACAATTAGTAATATATTAATACAATTAGTAATATATTAATACAATAAGTAATATATTAATACAATTAAAAATATATTAATGCAATTAGTAGTGCAACAATGCAATTAATAATTATATTAATACCATTTATAATTATATTAATACAATTGATAATTATCTTAATTCAATTGATAATTATCTTAATACAATTAATAATCTTTTTAATACAATTAATAATTCTGTTAATACAGTTAATAGTTCTGTTAATGCAATTAATAATTATATTAATACAACTAGCAATTCTATTCATACAATTAATGATTCTATTAATACAATTAATAATTCTATTAATACAATTAATATTTCTATTAATAAAAATAATACTTCTATTAATCCAAATAATAATTTTAATAATACAATAAATACTTCCATTAATACAATTAATACTTGTAATAATATAAATAATACTTCTATTAATACAATTAATGCTTCTATTAATACAAATAATACTTCTATTCATACAAATAATACTTCTATTAATACAAATGATACCTCTATTAATACAATAAATACTTCTCTTAATACAATTAATACTTCTAATAATATAAATAATACTTCTATTAATACAATTAATGCTTCTATTAATACAAATAATACTTCTATTAATACAAATAATACTTCTATTAATACAATTAATGCTTCTATTAATACAATGAATACCGGATACTTCTATTATTACAATTATTAATTCCATTAATACGATTAATAATTCTATTAATACAATTAATATTCTATTAATACAATTAATATTCTATTAATACAACTAATATTCTATTAATACTATTAATAATTGTATTAATACCATTAATAATTATATTAAATACAATTAATAATTCTATTAATACAACTAATAATGATATTCATACAATTAATACATAAATTCATACAATTAATAATTCTATTTCTAGAATTGATAGTTTGATTAATATAAATAATAATTCTGTTAATACAAATAATAAGTAGGACGTCTGAAGCTATATACGTCATATCGAGACAATATGAATGGTCAAGGCAGAGAGGAGCCATGTCTCCGGGAGTCCTAGTGATATTTTCATTCTGCATAAACATATTCACAACCACGCACCCACGCTTGGGCTGGCCCATAGCGAAGCAAAGCCGAACACGTTATCTACAAATTAGGCCACTAGATATGCACCCCCCGACGTGTTTGAGCCGTATATAAATTATTATTGCATTGTGTATCTAACCTGCGTTAGGTCCAGCATTAAATAAAATATTAATCATTCAGCGCAAGCAGCAGTTGGAAACCCATGGCGTATGCGCATTACCGGTAAGTAGAACGCGCCAATCGATCGAATGTATTGTTCAATGATATAAAGGAGGATGTCATCATCGTTTGTTTTTTCATCGCATCCATACGCATTTTATGGAGCCTCAGCAGGTTATTTCCCAGACAGGGAGGCGGTCGTGCTGAAGCAAGGATATCCATGTGTAGAACGTCGCTCAAGCGTATGTCAATGTAAAATATTGATGGAATCATTTTGCCTACAGCAGTTCACCTCAGACAGCAAGACAAGTAGGCAATGGCTGCCCCCGAACACAATCAGTAAACAGAGAGGGCCGCCCCGATAGCTTAGTGGATTAGGGCGCTCGCATTGAGCGCTCTGGCCACCTGGGAGCCTAACGGTACGTAGATAGGTGGTTTGAGTCCTGCTGTGGTCATGTCTGCGTAGGCGCAGGGTAAAACTTCCATGCTCTTCTGCGCAAAGATTAGGCGGTTACCCCCGGGGACATGGCTTCACTCTCCCCTCCTTGTCCCATTGACGCGATATGACCAGATTGGCTAAAGCGTCCTGAATATACAGCCAACTACAGCAGTTTTGCAGCTCCAGCAAGGGCCACACCTGGGTACGGTGCCGCTGCGTTATATATTATGCATAGACAAGTAATATAAAGTAATGGGTTGGTGTTCTTACGTTTCATGGCACATTTATGAACATGGCACAGGATTATTGACATAAATATAGTAATTATGGTCAATTAGCGTATTACCTTAAAACTAGACACAAACATCAATAGGGCATGTCAGTTCTCGCGGGTTCTACTTCCGGCCTGGCATTTTGGGGACAAACAAACGAACACGTGCTTTTTGTTCAGTGCGCAGCCTGACTCGCCCCCTGCGTAACAATGGATACCGCGCGCAGAGGGCTGTCATACTAGTTACGACATAAGACGTGGAACCAGGCAAGGTGCGCGGCCGGCGAGGCAAACAAGGGGTGGGTCGCAATTCGTCTTTCGTGCGACTTAAATAAGGAACTGTTAACTTTTTCGTGTCGATATGTTGGTAGATGACACTTTGATCATGTCATTTTTCATAATACTGGCCACATTCAGCAAACTAGGCGCACAACAGGTAGATGATTTCCCAATGTTTATACTGATCTGGAGTGATCGGGTGACAGGTATGGACAGCCTTTGCCGTCAAAATTACAGTTTTTTTCTATCCTGAATGCAACTACCATTTAAATAGGCAAATTTGCAAATTTCAAAGGAACAATGTTGTAAATTTACTGTGCTAACATTATCTTTCTAAATTGCTTCAGTTCTGTTACATTCATAGTTGTGATGGGTATTTTGACAAACGGTTTCATGAGAACCACAAAATAGAGCAGTACTGTCACTTTTCCATTTCCACAGAGTGAGCCATCTTATATGTACTTAACGGCTTGCCGGTATAATGCTTTGGATCAAATAGATTGTGTAGCATTTCTAAGTTAACCTGATGCGGCAAACTTACTATCCAAGAAGTATATACATGTATGTAGTTGACTACAGTCATACCTCAGTTTAACAGGTCCTTTCACATAAGCTAGCAAAAATAGATAATCTATGCTTCCTCTATATGGGATTGGTGGAATTAAGCTTTAATTTATAAAACAAAAAGTTTTTAGATGTTTATAGGTGGACACTTGTGTTGATGAAAAATATTAATTTGTATAGCTGATGTGCCTACGTTCAGCTTACTGATAGCTTTACTTCTGCATAAATCTTTAATTTCCTTTTTAACATTTCCTTTCAATTTTGATTAATTAAATTACCCTTTCTTTTGCTACCTTTGACATAAACACACAAGGACGCAAAAACTATTTTAAAATTGTGGCATCTTTAAATATATGGAGATTTTCATCAAGATTCTGCAATGTAAAACATACAGAATCAATAATAATTCAGTGTATAACCTTCACTACTTTTTTTCTCATACATTGCATAAACATGATGATAATAAATCAAAGTTTCTATTTGTCTTTTTGCATTGGGTTTGCTTCTATCATATCAGTTTAATTGGGTTAACAACATATGGTATAAAATAAAATCTGCAGGTATTTCAAATGTAGCAGTACAAAAACTAAGTTAAGATACAAAACATAAGACACCCTTATATATATAATTATATCTTTTTCATACCGGTAACTTCATCAAATTCATAACATTTCCTTTTAAGGTTGTCCAATTCATTTTGATTAAATTACACCTTTCATAGCTACTTTTGTCCTGATGTCTATACATGAAACATATAATAAAGAAACAAGAGAACAACAAACTATTAAAAATATTGATAGCACTAAACCCATAAGAAATTCAATAATATAATGAAATTGTGGCTGGTTTATATATAAAGACATTTCTATTTTACCACCATAAACATAAAAAATTCCAATAAAGGGATCATCAATATATATGTTACATTTTGTTAGATCAATTTCATCTCCTATTTCTCTTGCATTCAACTACAGTAATGACAAGGGCACATTCCTTGGTTAATAAATCCTGCGTACCATAATAAATATAACATATAAGCTTTTTCAAACCTCTCAGTTGATACAGGTATATTGTATTAGATTGTGTTCCATCAATGAGAATGTAAAAAGGATAAATTTGTGACTTTTAAAATAAAATGGGACATTATATGGTTTCATAGGATATAATAATCATCAACTTTGTTCTACATTATGTCAGCCCGGGGTGACAAATATTGTTCATGACATTTGCAACTTGAGACAATTTTATTTAAATGGTGCTTCTGTTAGGGTTGTAATGCAGTCTGTAGACTTTTTTATTTTGTTCAAAGATATATTAAGTGACCTGCAATCCACTGACGTCTACAGTGGAATGAATGATGCATAACTCTGTAATGATAAGATGTCCCTTTTAGATTTTCCGACCTAATTTTGATTAAATTACACCTTTCTGGCACTGTTGCGCTAATGTCTATATATATGATATATATTAATAAAACAAGAAAACTACAAACTAAGAAAAATATCCATAATAACAAGTAGCACATAAGGACACGAGTAACATTAAACATTTTTGGCAGGTTTATATATATATATTTTCATTTAACCAGTATATATAAACATCACAAATAACAATAAAATGAAACTAATCATCAATATATATGAAACATGTTGTTACTTTCATTCTTTTCTCTAACATTTAACTACAGTTGTGACAAGAGAACCAAGATATTGCTTTGCTACTAAATCCTGTGTGTTGTAATAAATAAACTGGTGTCGTATAATCACTTTTTCAGACTTCTGCTCGGTGGCTATAGTATATATTATAATGTGTTCCATAATTTGAAAAGACCAGTTTACAACATTTAAAATATAACTAGACATTACAGTTCAGTAGGCTATAATAATCAACTTTCTACTTTCTGTGACAAACATTATTCATGACATTGGCAATTTCATCAATTTTCTTTAAATGTTCGAGAGTTTTATGCAGGCTGTGAACTTTTTCATTTCTTCATAGATTTAGTTGACATTTGCATCCACATACTTTGTACTCTTGTTTAATTGATATTTACATACTTTGCAATGTTTTATTGGTATGTTCACTTGAAACCAAAATTTGACAAATTGAAAAAAAATTAATCAAAGATAAAAACATATGTAAGGATATATCATATCCCATATTCTTAAATCTATATCTATGTGTAATATATATCTGACAAAAATGTAGGTACATTGTACACATTATTTGACAGCAAATATTTGCTAAATACAAAGGGCATGATTGAGGATTCTTATAATGTCACAATATTTAAGGTAATACAGTCAAGTGTTTCTTAAATTTCATAATGTTATTCCCATTCAAAGCTTTATTTAAATAAAGGTTAGTTATAATTTGTCAAAACCTTCAGGATTGATTTCTTGGTTTGGACAAAACTGTAATAAAAGCATTTGCGGTAAAATAACAATTATAAGTAATATTGAGCTCAAGTGGCTCTATCATATCTGCTCATAAAATCACCCATATGCGTCAGCAGTATGATTATAAGAAACATTCGATTGTTCGTCAATTACCAACTTTGAAAAATATAAATCGATATGTCGAAACAATAGCAGTTACACTATTTTCGCGAATTATGGTTTATTCCGCTTGTCATCTGTCATTCGGCCGTCGGCAACACCGTCAGGCCAGCGCAAATATTGGGTCTTCAGCGGGCTGTAGTGCGCCAAGTTTACTGACCGCAGTTATTGATACGGCAAAATACAAGTTAAAAGTGTCGTTCAACAATATATTGTCACTAGATAGTTAACAGGTGCTTATTTAAGTTGCATACAGGTCTAGAAGGGACCCACCCTTTTCTCGCATCGCTCACCGCGCAGTTTGCCTGGGTCCACGTCCTAAATCGTGACTAGAATGACAGCGTTTTGATTCGTCAAGCAGGGAGCGAGTGAGCTGCGCAGTGAAAAATTAAGGTCGCATATAACGTCGTTGTCCCCAAAATCTGATCTCGTGAGGTATCGCACACATAAAACGAGATTCACTTGCATGCCCTATTAATCCAGGTTAATATTGGTGACGAAAATAATAAAGCGACTCCCTCTGCGCCGAATAGAACATGAATATGGTTATAGACCGTTCCAGATACCCCTGGCGACATCTATCGTCAAAAATAGACACTGCGTGTTACGGGTTAGAAAACAGATTCTCGCCTGCGTTTACCATGCATGCCTATGGAGCTCGGGTTCAGGTGCCCGGCTCAACGTTTGTTTTGCCGGGGATAGATTGGTTCTATGGCATTGTTACTCACAGAACAAACAAGATGTCTCTATAAACTTCCTGTAAGTATTACATTATATAATGGAATGGATAGAATGTTGGTGTTTTAGGCCACTTTTGTGCACATACAGGCTAAATTGGGCCAAGGAACCTCCCGAGACGATGAAGGATGAAGGAATGAAACATGCCCCAGATTAGGTGCCCGAGCCCGGATTCGAACCCAGGACCTATTATATATATTATGGAAGCACAGCCTATATTTCACCAGATTAAGTACAGTTTGACAGTCCTTTCTGTTAGGCCTCCCGTTCGACATTCCTGGTTGCTACGCAACAAGGCTTGAGCGACTCCAGTGCACTCAGATTTGCATTGACAAGACAGTGACAGCGAGAGTCCATATGATCACTTTATAACAAGTTATAATCAACACACATCGGGTACCAATTTATGTATTCTGTAAAATATGTTCCTTAGTTGGATTTTTAATATATCTAGATAAAATCGACACCAGAACGATTATTATTTCTGCATTGCAGAACATCAGCAAACCGGGAATATGGACACTTTCCACGGACAGCGCGTAGTCACAGTATTTCCATTCGCCGGTTGGTATTTATATCAGCCGTTACCTCGGCTTTTATGCCTCAATCTCGTTCTTAAAATGATATTATTTGATAGTCAAGATATTTATCTGTACTAACTGGGTTTTTTTTTTTAGAAAACACCATGTTAACCTATGCTCAACTGTTGAAAATGATGGAGCTGTAAATCAGTACTCGCTTTTGAATGCTATGCAGTGCAGAACGAGCTAGAGTTCACCCGAAACACGCCAGAATTTCCCCTGGAACGGTCTATTGCATGACGATCACGGTTATTGTATCAGCTATCAGCCTTAATTATAGCAATATGCAGCAACTTCAAGACTATTTAGTCATATACCCCACATAGCAGAAGAGCGTTTCAGGAGGCATTTTCTAAGGTACTTCTAGTGGAGATATTGCGTGCAAAACCCGTACGACCAAACCCGTAAGTTTTGCGCCAAGTGACGTAAATGCAGGTTCCGGTTTAATTACTAAATACAGGGAGGTGAATGGTTTATGCAAATATTCAGATGAATTGTTTTTGAGAAACAAGGTAACCAGTAGGTGTTCGGTGTGTTGAATTCATAATATTTTGGAATAGAGTTTTAATCGGCGATGGTCTGTAATGAAATTACAACACTGACCAACTCCATACCAACATATACATTAACCTCCAGTCCACCAGTTAGGAACTACACATCAAGAGCAGTAGTATGACGGCCCGTCTCCTGCGAACAGCGCGTAGGAAGAAGCAAGGGGGGGGGGGGGGTGGGGGCAGGTTGGGTCAAGGTGCAAGGAAGACTTGCGACCGGGGCTGGAAGACGGGCCGACCTGGACGGGGGGGTGGGGGGGGGGGTGAAACTAAGATGACCTGGGGGGGGGTCCACCAATTGTTATTCGACGTGGGGAGGGGGGGGGCGCCATTTTACGGGTGGGGGGATGCATGGAGAATCGCCATTCTTCCTCAAAAAACGGAATGATGAAATTGAGCAAAATTTGATTTTAACAGTCTTTAACCTTCACTTCTTTCAGGGGGGTGAGAGCTAGGCTAAACCCATTAAACTTCCATTTGGCTTAGCTTGATGGCTAACACACACTTTTTGAAATTTATCCTTCTTCCATCATTTTCGAAACTGATGCCAAATTGGCAGTACCTCACCTCTCGTTATTAACACCGTTTTCCCTCCCGAACAGCGGGTCTAGGATCATAACAGCAAAAGCTACTACTTGTATAAAAGAGCCAGTTCTAAATTCAAAATTTTAAATTTTGATGTTCTTGGGATTAAATTAAAACAATTTACAATAGATACATATGGATAACCACAGAGCTCACAAGGCAAATCTTATCAGATGACACCATTAGACGCCTTTGGAATAGGCTCTTTTAGCGGTATACATGGAGTGTTGGTTGGTTGACTGTATATTCAGGACGCTTTAGCCACTTTTGGTCATATCGAGGCAATGGGAGAAGGGATAATGGAGCCATGTCCCCCCGGGGTAACCCCCTACTCTTTGCGAGGAAGGACATTGGGTTTCTATCCTGCGACAACACAGAGACATGGCTACAGCGAATCGCGAACCACCAATCTGCATGGCGTTAGGTGATCAGAGCACTCAAGCCGAGCACTTAAAAACCCACTGAGCACATGGAGTGTTGGTTAGTGGTTGGCAGCTACACATCGGGAAGCTGTTTACGACACAGAACTCCACTAGCGACAGCCCCATGACGTACGTACATTACTGACCGGATGAGACCTCTGATTTCAAAGCATCAACGATAATATTCGCTGACAGCTTCACGTGTGACCGTCACCAAGACTAAGGTGATCCTGTCCGGAAAGCGAGATACATGTATGCATGGCGGGAAGGAGAACAGGGTCTTCGAGGTAATATGCGCCACGTAGGTGAGGCAAATGACGGGAAACAACGGTAATGAGGAATACCCCCGGCTAGACTTACGGTACACGCATCCCTGGGGTGGCCTTAATTAACCATATACGTCCCCACCAACGTGCGACCATACGGCTTTTTACTACGACCAGTTTCCGGCGCGACGCGAGCAGTTAACTTCCGCCAAGACAAGCGGCGAGTGAGCGGGCGATTCGAAATTTGTTGTGTGAGAAAAGATGGACATGTCATGGAACATCGAGTCTGTTGAAAGATATTAACGGTGCTACCCAGTAACATAACATCTATGGAGTTAAAAAATACTGGATTTGGCGGTGAGTGTTGCTTAGTTTGTTTCACAGAGATGAGGTGAGACGGCAACCCAAGGCGTTCCGCGGTCACAGGCTTGCTTGGCACTGTGGCTGTAGACGGGCCCTGTCAGATTTTTGCCCGTCCTACAGCCACAGAACTGGGGCTACGTCTGACCCAGCTTCGGTTCAACCGTGTTGCCTCTCGACTCACGAATCTCTTCAGAAGTCCGGACATCCTGGATCGGTTTGGTCATGTCAACGCATTCTGTATTGTTTTCCAGACTCCACGGACTGGGAAGCCTCATCGGCGTCATCGTCAGTTTCATCCAAAACTTTGACTGTTGAGTATCCTTGCATGCCCGATAAAGGTAGTCGTGTTGTCTACCGTCTCTTTCGCCGGGCGAACACTGGCCCGATCGGCCACAAGCACGGCATTGTGCCTCATTGTGGCCGTAATGGTAGACTGTACCTACGTCGTATTCCAGCAATCCACAGAGAACTTGAATGAGCGGGGCAATGAGGGACTCACAATATGTAAATACATCACTAGTTATCATGTCAACTTTGTTTCAAAATATACTTATTTATCTCTTTATTCGCAATGTGCAACACATCTCGTTCCAAATCTCCGTACATAACCCCGGGACTCGTCATAGCCAACTGACCCCTGACCCGACCTACCTAGAAGCTGACAAACCTATCATAACGCATCCGTACATATCGTAACACACTTCCCTTCAGGGTCCCTTCACCACTTCATCGCTGCTACCAGAGATTGGTGGGAACTTAACAATAATTTTCACATCTTTGGCTGACACGGTCTTTGTAGCATGTTCGAAAGTTTAAAGTTGCATATCGAGCTCTTTCCCGCCAAAACTAAAGACGTCACAATACAAATAGGAATCAGTCCTTGAATCAGATTTCTTGTGTCTATACTTCACCCATGCCAGATTGCCGAATAGAGTCTCTTGGCCTTGCCCGTGATATCAATTTACCACAAGTTTTTAACTTAGTGGTAAACGTCATCAGTTTGTGTGCTTCGCGATGCTTTCTTATAAGTAGCAATGCCGCGACAGTGTTCTGTGGTGTCCCGAGATAGACACGTTTGCCACATCACAGCCGAAACGGCGATGTTTATCACGTTTATGAATTTATAGAATGAAACAATCAACCTTTCTGCACATTTTGACATACATTTCGCCTGGGCTTAGTTTGGGCAGGAAAGAGCTCGATATGCAACTTTAAAATGATGTGATGTGATGTAATGCAAAATAGAGGACATCCTGAACTTGAGGCCTATAAATGTGTACAGGGATATGATGTTGTATGGACCATGCCCCAGACTCAGGTGCCGTGATACGTACCCACGACATGTTGATATGCGGCTCAGTCTGCTTAACAACTTAGCTTCCGGTACAGCTCTGGACGCCATACAAACATGATTCAGATTAAAAACAAAATGTGGTTGAATACTTCAAAATCCCATAAACTTTAATAGGGGGTGATGGGTGGTGTATTCACTCGCACATTTCCCCCAAACGGTTGGAGACATAGTCAGTGATGTGTTTTTTACCCTAAGATATGTCGAGTACATTAAATTAACACACTTCTGAGGGAAACACTTCGGTCCAAATGAATGTGGCACCAGTGCATGGGATCATATGTCCATCACAAAACGTTGTGCCTGGCCACCCAGGTCATGCAATCACGTTAGTTCCCTGTCTTTTTGCACCGCTTATTAGTGTATTTCTTCCTCGGTGTAGCCTATGCAGTGCCTCTCAGTACAGCCGAGCTTTGTCCTGTTCTGAAAGCTACGCCCTCAAAGCAGTCCGGCTAACCATAACCCCAGACGTCACTCGATCCATCTTTCGTATAATTATATTGACAGCTTAGCATAAAAAATATCTAATAGCGAGAGTTGGCAAAAAAAAAGAGACAAAAATGCAAGCTAACGCTAATTAGTGTTAAAAAAGGTGGAGGGATATTTGTTTCGACACTGTCTGCCTTCAACATACTCCGCTAGGGGCTGCGATAAATATGTTGCTGGCTACTTCGTCATCTGGTGCAAAAGAAATGCTGATCATAATACGTACGCTGTATCAGGAGAACAAAGGAAAGAGTTTGCTCTTACTTATAGCTATGCACTGGGGCACAGGGCAATTTACTGTACGACGTTTCTTTTGAAAATTATAATGGATTGACAGCTTTTTATGACTTTTATGCAATTTGATCCCGGGCGACATCGTTTGTCTGTGCGCTGGGAATAGCTTCTAGCTTCTGGTTTGAGTAGGGATCAAGGTGATTCTGCACTGCGGTAGAAAATAAAACAATGGGACCGTTGCATGAAAAATACCAGATAAAGCGTGGTTGGCGTTTCCCACGGCTATAAAAACTGCCAGATCTCGCACATCTTCATGCTTGAAGATCATCCATTATGATTATTTTTAATTTACGAAGAATACATGAGATGGAAAAAACATGAGGCAGGAATTGGTAAAACCGTATCATTTATTAGAACGAAGGAAAGTACGATAATATTCTAGCCCGAAACTGCAATACCAGAACAAGCCTGAATTAGCCTTCATCACATTTAACCCACATACCATATCAATCATACAATAACGTTGTCTAATTCGATGCTTTAACCCATGCACCGTGTCGAATAAAGGAATAACTGAACATAACTCATAGTACATATTTTAATGTAATGCGTACTTACAAAAATTACAAAAGTACAAAAGATACAAAACAACGGTGCTTGTTTACGACATGCACAATCATACTTTTTAAATAGTTCATGATAGCTGACAAAACTCAGTATTAATCCCCGCGGTTAGCATCCAAGAATTTATGGAGATTCGCGATTAGCCCTGTCCCTATTTACCGCGATTCGTTACAGCAGTCTGTGAATTTCGCGATATTTGCATTCAGTTTTGAGCAGATATCTTCCATATTTGTCTTTCCGATTTCTTGGGGAGTCGACATTTCTCCCCGTAATGGTTGGGTATTCGCGATTCAGAGTGGGGTACCCCCCCCCCCTCGATAAAGGTATAACTGGGACGGTAGCCGGACGACTAAGGGTTCAAGAGACTATAGATCACTAGATATACGATGATCGTGGCGAGGTATCAACATGACGATGACCAGATCATACAACGATAATATCACATGTAATGAACATACAAGAAGCGCTAAAAACGCTTTGGAGACACAGATTCCTCCGCCCCCAAGCGTTGGCAGATAACGGACACAATCAGGCTCAACTAACTTGTCAATTACAATAAAAATCCATAGCATGAACATCATATTTCAAATTGTGGTATGGTGCCCTAACCAATAAACCATGGAGCCCCCCTCCACTTCCACTCCCCACGTTGGGGTTTAATGACAATCACTTCCGGATAATGATCGGAGTGTTTGTCAATGGAATATCAACTAACATACATAGCGGGATATAGAACAGGGGAATATTATTTTGAATGTGTAACATAAATAATAGGTAATTTTTCTATATATCCGAGTAGTCCGACAAATAATACACTATTGGGGCACTAATGTCCCAAAGACATTGTTCTCAAAATCATATTGCGACATTTGTCGGCGGTTAACGACATTTGTCGCAAAATCGCAAATTCCCCGACGACAAATGTCGCAAAGCGTTCACGACAAAAATCGCAATTGCGTAGTTTTAGTTCTTAATGTCAAGATTGCTTGCACGATTTAGGCAAAACATCATTTTCGACAATCCGATACTATTACGCTACAATGACCCTTTGTCTGAAAATTGCTATCTGGTAAGAAATAAGTTTTTTTAGTCATTTATGTGTTCCGATATTGGCAAGCGTGAAGTCGTAGTCACACCAATTGTGTGGATTTTGTCGGTTAGTCGCGTTACATCAGCCCTAGCGATAGCGGCAGATTGGTATATACTACAAGGTGTGAGGTAGACGGCCTCTGTGTCGTGAGGCTAGATGCAGCAGTCGTTATTTTGGCCCTTTGGCTGCCGGTCCGGACTACAACTTACAGGCCAAGTCTTGTCAGGCAGGCCCCTGCCTTTATCAACTCCTACTTTTTCTTGTCGTCTGCCAAGGGTTATCTCTGACTGTGATGTTTTCTTCCGGTATCGATTCCATATGACATTTATTGTAAAGCTATAGCTGAGGATTCTTACATATTACTTAATTTAATGATTTAATGCCAGCAGGATATGCTCAGCTGCTATCTGGAAGTACATCTAGATATTTGAAACTAATTTGTAATATTTTGCATTGAATAAATGACGTTTCTGTCATTGTTATTTTGTATTTTGGCTCAATGATGGATTTCGTCCTAACATCCAGGTTGCAAGTCATAGACACGCGAATAATCTGCTGCGGTTTTCTCCAGCGTGTCATTCGAGACCAATGTATGTTTTATCCGAGCGCGCTAAAAATATCACAGGCTGTAGTTTTATTGTGCAGCACGGAAATGGCTGCATTGAACCAGTGGCAGCAACATGCAATCTGCATCGTTTTATATGATCGATTGCCCAACTAAGTTAGCTTCGGTTTTATAGCGGTGGGCCATTCATTCTACGGCAAAGCCGTCATGGGTTACAGGCAGCGTAATAAAAAAAATCACAGGCCTATTTTCAGTGTGATACCCTGTGATTCACCATGGTCTCTGCAACGCAACCATGGCGTGAGCAAATATTCTTGCAGCAGTGCGGTCGCTACATAATGTGGGTAACACAGACTGACCAAAACAACTAATGACTTGGTTTCAGAAATGTGAACACATGTGTAATGCCAACGATATTTCAGTTATTTGACGAACCAAAATGACAATTACTATACCGATTGTTTACCCAAAGTGAAACTAATAGCGTGCCCATTGCCTACCCGGAATGACGTCTACCATGCCCATTGCCTTCCTGGAATGACGTCTACCATGCCCATTGTATGCCTGGAATGACGTCTACCATGCCCGTTGTATGCCTGGAATGACGTCTACCATGCCCATTGTTTACCTAGAGTGACGTCCACCATTCCCTTCGTTTACCTAGAATGACGTCCACCATTTCCTTTGTTTACCTAGCATGACGTCCAGCATGCCCATTGTTACCTGGAATAACGTCTACCATGCCCATTGTTTGCCTGGAATGACTACCATGCCTTTTGTTTGCTTGGAATGACGTTTACCATACCCATTTTTTGGCTGGAATGACGTCTACCATGCCCGTTGTTTGCCTGGAATGACGTCTACCATGCCCATTGTTTAACTAGAATGACGTCTAGCATGCCCATTGTTTACCTAGAATGACGTCTACCATGACCATTGTTTGCCTGGAATGACGCCTACAATTCCCTTTGTTTACCTAGAATGACGTCTACCGACTACGTCTATCTTATACCGAATCATAAATATAAGACAACTCAATATACAAATGTGCCAACAATATATATACTTATGATACTGAGCTTCAGTATATTATACTACACATTTGATTTGTATGACATTTGAATTGATCAGTTCCTTTGTTCGTTCCTCTGAGATAATTTCCGTTCCTTGGGCTATCGCCGCACAACATGTCACATACTGACGTCTCCACGTCTGTTCTATTTCCATTTCACACCGTTCAGCCAGTAGGTATCCATGATCCCTTTTCCCTGAGTGGAAAATCAAATGGTTATACTGTAAGTTAGCGCGATTATAACCATGCATGCTGCCATGCTAAAATTGTTGTATTATTTTCAAGCAATACATCCTTTAAAACGGCGTCTATCATCACCTGACACAATAAAAAGCCGCTCGTGCCTGTGTAACATAATATTTCCTCAGCGGTGGTATTTGAGCATATATGTATACTGGGGCGGGGGGGGGGGGTCGTTTTCCCAGATCACGAAGAATACATTTCTTCATTCCCAGGTGACGATGAATTAAAAGCAGAACTCTCCGCATGCAACGAAAGGGCAGATACACGATACTAAATTGACGATTTCCCGATTCAAGGTTATTTAATATTAACATTCCCAGTTCACGATTAATGAAAATCCTTGATCATGGCGATCGGCTAATACCCCATTCCCAGTTCATGCAGAATTATTTCCCCCTATTCTTGTGCGTTGAAAGCGAGGCGAAAAGCTATAACTCCACGAGGTGGTTATCATGGAGTCTCTCCATGGCTCTTCGTGGCAAAAATGGCAAATTGACTATTTAATTAATTGCTTTATTTGACACCAGTGACCTGGCTATCCTTTGTTGTTACCTTAATTTCTATCGGATCCCGCTCTTCTATGATAAATAACTGACTGGCATCCAAGATCGTCTGGGTTGCTCCACTCATATGGATGCGCAGGGCTGAAATATATCATAAACACTGTAAATTACAGCGACAGCGATAGAAACAGCGATGGCGACAGCCATAGCGATAACTACAAATTATAGGCAGATGCTTTCCATCCGCCACAGCAAACATAGTACATGACGTTGGTGGCATTTTGTGCAAATAATACACAGATTAACACACACACTCCTACGTACGTCACAAGGCAAGGCGAAAGATGTCTCCCACGTTGCCTAGTTTGTGTAGACCTTGTAATTATTGAATGTGAAATACAATAATCACGTTCGCCTGTCCGATCGTCAGTCCTGATTAGACCCCTTTATTTTTCTCCTGTGTGTTTCAGTTCTTGCAATGATCCGTATTGTAGCTCAAAGCAAGCTGCGCAGGTGACGCTAAATGGCCCCCATGCCTGCCCCACTAACACCCAACGAGAGTATCTAGGGATCGCGAGGGATGCATACGTATCCCTCGATTGTACAAACAAGGCACCAGTCCCCCTCAGCCACCTGCTCACTCCGGAAGGCGCTCCGTTATAGCTCGGTTGGCGCGTACTTCCTCAATACATTTGCACACTCTCGACCACCAGGGTGGCGCTGCGCAAGTTTATAGGACAACCGCGCTTCGTACTTCCACAATTCAGTCCCTGGGGCCCGGCCCATGCCTAATAACACATGGTATCAGGCGAATAGTTCGCTCTCAGTTATATTGTACTTAAACTGGTACACTGACTTAGTTAGGATAGTTATGTCTATGTATGTTTTATGTTCGAAAACAATGTGCAAGAAATTATAGCATATTCTCAAAAATCTTAAAATTTGCAATAAAACCGACTGCAGCGGTCTGAGCGGAGTAACACCGAATATAATGAATCTAGAAGGGGTAAATGGTGGCACGCGACACGGGCATATTTGAATTCGACATTAACCTCTAAGTTACGGCAATGATGATTTGAAAAAGTGACATCGACACAGATTTTGTAGAAAAAAAAACGACACTGATGATCTGAAAAAGCGACATCGATACAGATTTTGCAGAAACAAAACGACACTGAATTTAGTCAAAAAGCGACACGGAACAAATTGACATTCGACACAGAGAATTTGGAAAAATCGACACTGGAGATTGTACCCCGCTTTCAGACCCCTAATACATGAGTTTGGCGAAACCAATGTAAATATATGTATTGCCAAATCGTGCGTCACAATTACACACTACATATACCTTCGTCCTAATTCTGTATTATAGCAGCGCCGGGCACGATGCAATATTATATATATTGGGATTTGAGCATATCAATGAGGATACCAAATACATGTATATCACCTTTTCCCGAAGATTCCATCCTGGAGGCTGTGTTGACGGTGTCACCGAACAAACAGTAGCGAGGCATCTTGAGGCCCACGACGCCGGCAACACAGGAGCCTGGCGACGGGAACCAGTAGTGGTACAGTGTACAGTACATGAGGCTAGCCAATGGAGCTAAACGCATCCCTTTACTGTCTCAAAAATTACGTTTCCGATATAGTTGAGTTACTTCAAAAGTAAATAAACTTGTACTTGTACTTGTAGGATTAATTCTGTGTCATAATGATTTGTAAAACTAGCGCTCTACTACTAATACAAATGATATTGCTAATAATATATAATCAATAGTGGTAATAATAGTGATCTTTATATAATACAATAATTTTAACAATGTTAATACTAATAATTAGCAACAATGTTATCTATTTTACATCAGTTTCAATAACATAAATATCTTTATACAATTATGGTGTTACATAAATAATAACATTAGTGATATTATCAACAATACTATTATCATATTAATACAATAATTAATAATATAAGTAAATACTAATAAAAGGCATTCTTAAAATTAATAATAAATAACAATCAATAAATAAATATATATAAAAAATTGTAATAAACAAGAAGCTTGATAAGAGCACAGTTGACACCAACCTGTGTGGATACCAATCCGGAGTTGCAGCTGTTCGTCCGGCCTATGCGAGATCCGGAAGCGGCCGATGGAATCCAGAAGAGCCAGGGACATCAGTGCTATCTCCTGGGCGTGCTTGATGCCGTTCCGGATCGGAAGGCCCGAGGCCACCATGTACGCGTCGCCTATGGTCTCCACCTGGATCAGGATTGGTAGGAAAATCATCTTTTAAAGTATTAGAGCAATATGACATTTCTACCTTACTGGTCCGGGGGCTGGCGCGGCAGCTCAGTGGGTTAGAACGCTCGCATTGAGTGCCCTGGTCACCTGAGAGCCCAACGGCACGTGGGTCGGTGGTTCGAGCCCTGCTGTGGACATGTCTGAGTGGTCGCAGGATAAAGATTCCATGTCTTTCTTAGTAGGGGGTTACCCCCGGAGACATGGCTCCACTCTCCCTTCCTTCTCCCATTGACGCGATATGACCAACAGTGGTTAAAGCATCCTGAATAACCATCCAACCTTACTGGACCGAGTACATGTAATTGCATATACCTGACGATAACGTAACGCTTAAATCAAGATTCTGTAATCCAGGAGGGTTATTTGGGAGCATAAGCTTGGCTTTGAAGGCATGAAGGCAATCCAGAGAAGGTAGCGTCGGCTTGCCAACCAACACAGCACAGGGGCGGATCCATGTTGTTGGAAGGGAGGATGGGGGTCCCTGTGGATCACGTGAGGGGGATGTGGGATAGCCAAATCAAAATAGAGCACAATTTGCACCAAACAGGGACACCAATCGTGGGCGCTGAGCAACACATTAATAGTGAACTTCATACTCTAGACATATGAATGCCAGAGATATGATATAGTAATATACGGGAAGGAAAACTTCGGTTCATTCATGGTGACCTTAACTACGTGACCTTATACACGTCAAACTTCTA
The DNA here is from genome assembly GCA_964019135.1 of Arenicola marina. Taxonomy (NCBI): domain Eukaryota; kingdom Metazoa; phylum Annelida; class Polychaeta; family Arenicolidae; genus Arenicola; species Arenicola marina. Next base: position 16,074,060 of record OZ025261.1, on the reverse strand, counting down.
TTTACCTTAAACACGTCAAACTTCTATTTACCTTATACACGTCAAACTTGTATTTACCTTCTACACGTCAAACTTGTATTTACCTTATACACGTCAAACTTCTATTTACCTTATACACGTCAAACTTCTATTTACCTTATACACGTCAAACTTCTATTTACCTTCTACACGTCAAACTTGTATTTACCTTATACACGTCAAACTTGTATTTACCTTATACACGTCAAACTTCTATTTACCTCATACACGTCAAACTTCTATTTCCCTTATACACGTCAAACTTTCATTTACTTTATACACGTCAAACTTCTATTTACCTTATACACGTCAAACTTTTCAATGGTGGAATCAAATGCGGTGTAGAGGTCGTTGAGCATGTTGACCACTTGAAGAGGGGTGCTGCTGGCTGATAGGGTCGTGAACCCCACAATATCACTGAAGAAGATGGTAACCTGCTCGAATGTCTCGGGCTGGACGCTGCGGCCATGCTTCAGCTGGTCCGCGATAGATCTGTGTGCCCACACAAGCGTGAGGCGAAATAAACACATGAGTTGTACCAGGACATTTTGACGGGCTTTCCAGTGCGCAAACCGCTGCATTAGGGAATCCAACCAATACATACGAGTAAGAGTGTATCTATTCAAATAGCAGGAGGCATTGGTTAGTGATTCGCAGTAAAGTTTGATAACGGGCGGCCCATTCTGTATCGATAGAATTGAATTAATTATGCTGCGCCAGATATTGTCAAAAATGATAGAATAGAACTGATCTCGTTTTCCTGCACGTTTAAAGGTAGATATTTCCATATTTGCCAAGCAGTATTAACGTTCTAGTGGGGCCTTTAAGGTTGAGGGCCGGCGGTGGGCGGATTCAAAGCATTTCACCGGTATTTGTTTTCATTTGTCTGCAACTAAGTGTATTGATTACGGGTCCACTTCTTTATATCAAGAAAAGAAGTACAATCCATCACGATGTATTCCACGAAACGCTAGGTTTTTTTTTCAAAGAGCAGTCGACTTTTGATTCTACGCCCCCAAATACAGAAAAAATATCAAAATTTGATTATTGTTTTGACAAAATTGGCCGAACGATTTTGTTGTTGTCCTGTAACCTGTTTTTCTTTTTTACAGATTTTCAAATAGATTCATAATTAATACTAAATTAGAGGGAAAAACAGTCTGACGACATGTCCCCGGTCGTATTTGAGCTGTGACCTTGATTACCTCGGGAGGATCTGCAGAATAAGCTGCTCCGTCTTCCGTTGTTCCTGAGCGAGCAGCGCTGTCCGCTCTGCCACGAGATTCTCCAGATTGTTAGCGTAGTGCTCCATTCTCTTCAACAGGTTGTCCATCAGACTCACGGACTGACCGCTAGATGGCGCGCGTCGGAGATTGAGCATTCATGATCATTATATTTGAGGCGGTCATTTACATGTGATATTAATAACGTCTTGAAATGCATAATGCTTACAAACAAATTAGTTCGATCTACCCGATATATCGGCATCAGAACTGTAAATGACCTGAAATATATGTAGAAACATAACATATACGGACACAAAGCCGTATTTACATGAACATGAATTGTGTTGTGTTACCTCCTGACAGATTCCCAATAGGTAATTCCAATGTTAGCCAATGCTTGTCAGCAAGACGTAAATAAACTACTCTTTTATATGCACTTTAGGAGCACGAAAGCCCGGAGGGGGGGGGGCACTCTTGTACCAATCTGGTGTAGGGGGAGGGGGGGCACTCTTGTACCAATCTGGTGTGGGGGGTAGGGGGGGGGGGGTTCCGTGACTGCCTTGATGCCTGAGAGATAGCGAATATTTGTGATGAAAAAGATACCCCTATAGAACCGACAATTATGCAGAAAAAGATACCCCTATAGAACCGACAATTATGCAGCATAAGATACCCCTATAGAGCGGACATTTATGCAGAAAAAGTAGCGGAGGTTTTAATACTTGTGACGGGGGATGTGAGGGGGGGGGGGGCTGAAAAATTTAGTTCATAGAGCAGGTTGCCGCAAAAAAATAGCCGTTCCGAGCGAATTTGGGCGGAAACACGCCCCGACCGGGCGGATTTTGGCAGTGGAAGAGTGAGGGGGGCTTTACCGGCACTTTCTGGACAATATAACGCCATAGCGCATACTTATTTGTCATACATATATCCTTAAACGTGCGGGGGAGAGGGAGGAGGGGGGGGGGCGGAGGCACAACAGAGATCAACACATAGGTAATAAATTCAATTACAGATTTTAAGGAATAAATCTAAACTAACTGATTCATTGCCTTGACGCTGGTCCGAATCTTGTCGAAGGTCGGTCTCTGGTCTGGCTGTTCGTACAAACACTGCTCCATCAGCTGTTTCAGCTCTCGCCGACATATGTCGCGCTGTACCGTAGGACGAAATGGCGGTCGCTCTCCCGTCTTCACCATGTCACACATCTCTGAGAGGCCCGACAAAAACAAAATAGGCGATTAGATATCGCCTCGAAAACAATCGATATAAGGGCGCTACCCTCACGTCTTACTGCCGGATCGACTATGCCGAGCCCAAATTGCTATGATTAATCATCGAGTAATACGTACAAGCTGTGTGGCAAAAATCGTTAACGCCGCCATGAACAGGAACTATAGGCCCTATATCACGGGAGGGTTGTTTTACTACCGGTAATTGGAAAACAACACACCATGCCTCGAAGCTCGCCTCGCGACGTCTCTCGGCTGACATTGGTTACAACAGACAGTGTTGAATGGTACAAAAACGGAGGATTGTTTTTGGCCTTAGATGCAGTCTTGCAAGGCAGACCGGGTAGAGGCGCTGCCATGGCTGAGGAAAAGTCTCGCCATGAGCGTATTGCCCTGGTATGTAACATGATGCCATAATGAAACGGGTAATGACTACTTTAGGCAGAAACATAAAACCAAATCATACGTGTGTACGTGAGAGCTGTGTCCTTTGATTCCTGAGCCACGTGACTCGCGAAGACATAATAATGGCGCCCAACGAGTTTCCGTTTCCGCCTCTTGCCCTGGACAGATTGTTCAACGTATATGTAGCTCTTACAAAACTGCGGGGCCCATCCTCTTGAAATTACTCCAACCGTGCGTAGTACATAATAACTGATATTTTCCTTCTTCAAGGTCAAGATCAAGAGGAAATCTTATATGAGATTGGCCTTCCCTGTATAGTTCTTGTTAGGCGGTCATCTTACCTTTTGTTGTATACCTGTCCCGCTCAGCCTCGTACGGCACGCCTCTAGTGATAATCTCGCACAGAACAATTCCGAAGCTGTAGACGTCACCTTTCTGAGTCCCTTTCAGTGGCATCGGACCTCTAATTAGCTCGGGGGCTCCACATAACATTCCTGTAGAGGATAAACGATGGAGCGTTTGTCGTCAGCAAGTAGTTAGGCATTATGCATATGATAAAATATGGTTCATAAAGTACGTCGTAATAGCTATAAAATAGGTTTTCATATGTTAAATGGTATAAACGTCGGCCCAAAGGGGAGGCGGGGGGGGCGAGGCCAGGTCGGCCCCCACATTGAGGGCCCCTGAGGGGGGGTAGCCATGTCGCGTGTCGATTTTAAGAAAAGGTCCATGTCGCGTGTCGATTTTAAGAAAAGGTCCATATGTCGCGTGTCGATTTTAAGAAAAGGTCCATGTCGCGTGTCGATTTTAAGAAAAGTTCCATGTCGCGTGTCGCTAAGTCTTATGTCGCATGTCGATTCTAAGACAACCCCAATGTCGCGTTGTCGATTTTAAAAATCGCCGTGTCGCCGTGTCGAAAAAGCCCCTCTGGGGCCCCACATTGATCCGCCTCTGGCAGTCATTAGCCGCACACTTACGCTCATAGCATTGGCTCTCGGATGTGTAGTTGCACAAGGCGTCTTTGCCGTAGAAGGTAGGCAAGCCGAAGTCAGTGAGTTTGAGGACGAATCGACTGTCGACCACACAGTTGGACGAGCGCAGGCGGCCATGAGACTGGACGTCAGAAGCGTGAATGAACAGCATCCCCTAGGGAATCAGTGAGGAAGGAGTTTATACGCTACAGGCTTCAAGGTGCGTCCATTCGCTGGCGCCGTCTATTCTTTGGCGCGATCGTTAAAGTGTTATTAATAAAAGCAGTCCAGGTGTCTCCGCTATATGAATGGCGCACTCACTCCATTTCGCAAAGAAGCCTCTCCATAGGTATATCTGTACTTATGCTTATCTTATATCCTAATCCCGTTGTTTTAGTAAATATATTCCAGAAAGGTGAGGGCTTGTCAGGTTAAATCTATTCTGCTAATCTTCTTCTAATCTACATCGATGGTGTATCACCTGAATAATGTCCTCCATCAGAGACCGGCGAAAGTCTGTATCGAGGCGAATACTGTCGTTCAACAAAATATCCTGAAAGCGTGAAGAAGAAAGCTGCATATATATTTTTAAATCGTGACCTATCAGGCCTGTTGGCATTTATTCTTGGTTACGTATATTGTGCATGCTTCAATGTCAAACAAGCCTCACAATGTAAGGACGTAAACAGGTGTGATGAGATGGATGACAGGCATCTGAGAACTTCATGGAACACCCTAACAGTATTTGGAGGTATGAATATTTCACTACAACAGTTGTCTTACGATAGCTCTCACAATATTCTCTTGTACTTGCCACCAACGTAACTTCGTTGCAGTTTTGAATCCAGCAATTTGTTCATATGCCTCGTTAAAACGTTTATTGTTTTTCTGTTGTATACTCCTTTAATTATTGGTAATCAATATTTAATATGAAACGATTATAGTAAACCTACAAGATACATATCACTTTCCAGTTTAAGGTAAACAACCAGCGTACTGGGCAACTTAAATCTATATCAAGTATTTCAAAAGGAAAATCCACATTGAAGCCTTTACTCTGATACAGGCCACTGTTGAAGGAGCACATACCTGCAGCCTTTACTCTGATAACGGCCACTGTCGAAGGACCACATACCTGCAGCCTTTACTCTGATAACGGCCACTGTTGAAGGAATTCACATACCTGGAGGCTTCCTTTGGCGCAATATTCATGGACGATAATCACTTTTGATGGATCCAGGGAGGCGCCAAGGAATCGGACTACATTTTCGTGCAGCGACATTCGTCGCTGGCGACAAGGGGAGAGAAAGACATTCGTTTGCACACCCATCTACTGCTCTTAGCTCTACAGGTCGAGCAAACCAGTTCCTCGAAATCTGTTTATCAGGTAGCTCTTAAACACATAAGAATGTTTGGACGGCTTGAACAAACACCGGTTTACTAGTCCTCATTGTAGTTTGAGCGCAAAGACAACATTACGATGTTCTTTAATTTTTTAAATTAAAAATAAAAACCAAACAAAAAAACTAAAAAAATTACGATCTTTTGTGATGCTAAAATTATTAACCGCCGTATAATGGAAAACAATGTTTTTTTTCATATGGTGTCTCACCTTCTTCACTTCGACCAAGAGCTCTCTGTTGATAGTGATTGTGGTTTCCACCTCTCTCAGGGCCACTGTGTTTCCCTACGGGTCAACGACAACGCGATATATACTTAATGACAAACCTAGTCTGAATACAAGAACGGAAGCCCCGTAACAGAAAGATACTGATTATGCCCTGGCGGCTAAACTATTGCATGTTTCAGGATATATTTTTGATTACTTTATTTCAATTACTTCATCAAATATCGATTACATTATGTAAAATGAGCGCTCATGCTACGGATTTCGCTGCATTCATGAGGATCCCTGTTTGCGTCTTAACAGTGTGATCATGTCAGTGTTAACACATGATCATGATCAGGTCACGTGATCTCGTGATTCAGTAATTGAGGCTCTTTGGCTGTTGTTAAAAAGGCTTGATTAAAAAAAATATGTATATCATTCAGTATAGATAACGGAGTATGCAAGTAAGCCACTAGTTATTGTTTTTTTCCTGTTTTGTTTTTCGTAAATCGGCTCTCAATAGGCACATGAGCCTGTTGTTCAGCTAGTTAGGCTTATCGCCAGAAGGGCGTTTTTGGTGCATCGTTTTACAAGCGCACGGAATCTCAGCATGATCTCAAATTAAATGCTAGCCGAATAAGTGCAGAAGACGCCATGCGCCCACACGGTCGTTTAGTCGTCCATTGCTATCCCAATAAGTGCTTAAGGCGTCATGTACCCACACGGTCATTTAATCGTTCAATGCTAGCCAAATAAGGGCTTATAACGTCATGTACCTAAGTGGTCGTTTAATCGTCCAGTGCTATCTCAATAAGTGCGAAAAAATCACCTATGATCCCCTCGAGCGTGGCGTAACCTACCTGGTACCGACCGACTGTTCCAAAAACTTGTCCGTCAGCTGGCAGACCGCTGGAACCTCCGATGCTCTTGCTGGCCTGGAAGCGTTTTGCCGAAATGGTAGGTGACATTCAATGCACTTCTCCCCTGTCCCCTCTACCCCCGTCCTTCCTTGTTTCCCGTGCCCTCTCCCATCATGTTAGTGTTGGAGACGCGGCCTTTGCTTCCCAAAGGAATCGTAAACGTGCTGGACAAAAATTACCAACGGCTAAATAAATAATTCGATGGAAGGGGCTGTCTCGGATGTGTCTTCTTTTGGAAGTTATTCTATAAACCTTTTGTGTGGCCCTTATGTTTGTATCACGCATACCGACTTTCCGCCTCACGCAACCAGCCCGTCACGAGGAGGTCGCCTCGCCAAGCGGCTCGTGTCACATGGTTGTCAAATCGCCCACTAGATGGCGACACAACATGTCTGCGCCTAACGGGGTCTTCCCCGCGCCCTCCACTAGATGGCGACGCACGTCTGAGCCAGACGGTATCTTTCCGTCGCTGTCTTCTTGTCGCCGTGGTTGCGATCGTTAACAAATGGCTCACACGATGGCGCCACAATTCAGTTAACTACCAAATGGCTCACCAGAGGTAGCCACTGTTTGCTTTTTTTTACAGGTTTTGAAATGCACCATCTACCTTATGGACCGACCCATGTATTCCTTGGCATATTCAATGATAAAAAGACAATGCATAACAACTGTTGCCATGCCGACCGGCTTGGTTACCCACCAGGCTGACGTGGCTGATTCTGCTGCCCAGTGACAGGTGCTGGTTGGTCTTGATGGTGATCTGGTCGGAATTCAGGATCCACGACGTATCCCGTAGAGCAGCCTCCAACTTGAACCGTCTACATGTGTGGAGATGTCGAGGGATGACAAAGGGACAAGGGTTGATATGTGACAACTACATATGTCTAAGGTTTTTCTGCTTGAAACAGGTTTTTCTGCTTGAAACTAGGGAATCGCTTCACAACCGTACATCAAGTCACATTTGATAGAAAAACTGAAAGGCCGGCGAGAAGTGATCAGGGGCGGATCTAGGAATTTGCCAAGGGGGGGGGGGGGGGGGGTTGCTCTCTGAAAACTTGCGACGAGGTGGGGTGCCCTCTAAAAACGTGCAACCGGGGGGGGGGATTTTGGTGCACCCGTTGCAACGATCGCATCGAAATGTATCTTTAAGTAAAATGGTATGAAATGGCTTCCGCCTACCTGTAGACGACGAAGGCTGTCACTCCGGCGAGTACCACGGTGCATAGGACGCTGATTAAAGCAATACTGATAGGCGACATCGGTTCTGGCGAAGAGTAAGACATCCATGGTTATTTGGCTTCGAAAAGTTATAGGAAACTTTTAAAACTTTAGAAAAATCGACCCTCCATTCCATCAAATTGTTTATATAATGAAATATAATGAAAAAGTCGTGACTTGCAGTTAAGTGACGTCAGTTAATTAGCCTATATGATATTAAATTAGATATTAGATTTACCAGGTTTCTGACAGATGATGTTGTCGTGCTTGTAGCCGCACCGCGGCTCATTCAGGGGTGGGTAGGCTACCCGCCCGGCCCAGTGCATCGCCCTGCCCTCCACGGGGGTATAGCCAGGACGGTCACCCCAAAAGTAGGCCACCGGCTGCAAGACAAAGTCAATATCATTCTATAACGAAAGAGCAGACGAAATCGACCACCGGCTGCAAGACAAGGTCAACATCACTTTTTTAAGCAAAAGAAGACGATAACAAAGTCAATATTAATCTATCCGACAAATACGACAACCGGTGGAAAGCCAACGTCAGTAACATTCTATAAGACAATAGAAGACGAAATCGACCCCCGGTTGGAATTCCAGGTAAGTATCACTGGCTCCAGCATGGAAACAGAAATATGCAGCTTTGACAGTTTATTGATATTACTTCTGAGATTATGACATTTAAGTCACTTACTATGAACTCCCCGGTGACAGGATCCATGTCGAGAATTTCGAAGTTGGTATCCCGGTCCCCGTTGTTATCTAGGAAGACATCTCCAGTGACGCCTATGGGGAGATTGGAAACTTCCAATATTATTATCCAGGCAAGAATTTCATCCAGTTTTCCAGGTTTCCATGGCTTGCTTTGTTTCACGTGTGCACATGATTGACAATGAGTCCTTCAATTGCTGACACGTCATATATTCTTTTTTTCGTCTAGACAGTGTCAGCTCTCACCCTTAACAAGAATCGAAGGCCCTCGAAGATGGACACTAAATTAACAGCATGGGGACAACATTTCGGGACATTATCTGGGGGGGGAGGGGGGGGGGCTATCTGCCCTAGACACACTTTGCTGGATGCTGACAACTTCAAATATTCGCGCTTTTGCAGCTTTGACAGCCGGCCATCCAGCGTATGCGAAAGGGAAATGGGACGTGCTTCGTAAGATGTGTGAGTGTAAGTACATTACATGAGAGACTTCGGTGTATTGATATTATATTTGGATGCGAAAACTATGAATATGGAACACAAATAACTGGGTTCATATTTCGGGTATACCGATAGCGCTACGCCGTATGTCAATGACATGTACATACTGGTGATGTCATTCGGTTTACCTTGGGAATATACCCGGGCTACCGAAGAAATGCAACTTCTGGCCTCAAATTATTGCAATGACAACTTGCAGTAGTGGTCTGCCAGGGCCGTATTCATAATCGCTATTTAGGCTACGCCAATAGACCTAGCGCTCAGTGGAAGTCTTGTCGAGCGATTGTCGGGTTCAAAACAAAACAAAACAAGTAGTCCCCCAAGAGTGAATTTTCTGATTTATGAAAGTGTTAAAATTATACCGAAAAGAGGCTTTCTTGATCAGGAGGACCACCCTGATGAGCTGGTGTGGCTATGCCAAGACTAAAATGCACTTTTACAGCGTACGTTACGTGTGGATTATGAATACGGCCCCTGAGCGGTTTGAACGCAGCCCCAGTTTGGGATCTTGGTTGTCAGGCTGCCAAATTTCGTCCAATATTGAACCGCATTTGGTATCGGATGCCGATAAAAGGGCTGTACATTCACTACGGGATAATGATCGAGACCCCACAAGACAGGGATAATTATGCTCTGCGTCAATGTTAGAGCATCAACGGCTTGTATGTGTTGCTTACCTTCTGGTTGTTTGCCGAGCTAAAGTATTGTGTGGGGTTTCCCTGTCACATGTAATCATAATCATCATCAATTGCATGTCTGCGCAACAGTCTTATCGAATAGATCACATCCATTATGGAGAGATCAATGTCTTAACTATATTATGATTTTATAGTTAGGAATGCCTGGACCAAAGCAAATAAACAAACTCCCTAGTTGCTGGAGTAAACGCCCGGGGCGGTTATTTTTTTTGGGCATACAATTCCCCGGGCGCTTAATAATTTTGTGTGCCGATTTTGCATTTCTTTAGTGAACGCGTTTATTTTCTATGTAACATGACATCATCAGAGGCGGAACTCGGCAAGAGGAATGTTATCGTCATCTTCATCATCGTCCTCATCCACGGCTAGCTCGTTCTCTGCGGCGGCTTCGGTGTCTTCCTCCACAGGCAGGGCATCTAGCAAGTTTTCCTCCTTGGCAGTTGCAGCTTTCTGCAGCTCACGTAGTATTTCAGCCTGTGACTCGTGAAGAATACCTCCCGGCTTCAGGACGATGATTGTATCCTCATCTTGTGAGTTGTCAAGGGCGTTGAGACAACGAACGATTTCTTGATGAGCTCAGTCAGCACTTTGTCCCGGGCTGCCTTGACCCACGTAGCCAGCTGTACACGGGTCGGGGTCTCAGGTTTCCGCCTTTTGCCGTGGGAAGGTCCCCCTGGGCCATCCAATCTTCATGCATCTCTCGGTAGAAGGTCTTAAACGGCTTATTCCATGAGACGTCTGGAGCCCAGAGGAGCGAAGTACAGCCTCCAGGAATAACAGCTGCCTCTGTTCCTAGCTGCTTGAGGACCCGCTTCATTGAGTCTTGAAGGTGGCACCTGTACGCGTCCCAGCACAAAAGGCGAGGGAAGAATGATAGGGATCCCCACACCCGGGGAAGGTGTTAGGTGGGAGGTAGTATAAGGCAGAGGGGATTAGGGATTAGGCGGGGGCTGAAGGACGAACCGATCAAACGGTTATTGTGTTGCTTCAGGCTAATTGGCTGGACACAGGTGATCTAGGGGAGAGCGGGGAGGGGCACGTACAAATTGATGATAATAAACGCTGTACCATCCTCCTATTTTTCGTTCGTATTTCTCGTCTCGCCAAATATATACCGGGTGCAAACATATTTGCGGCACACATAATTATATGCATGGTGATCTAGGTGAGAGCGGAGCGGGACACGTACGAATTGAATCCGAATGAAATATAGCGTTGTTCTAAACTGGTGTCCGCGATGTTTGACCACTCTTGCCCGCCCCCTACTACCTCCCACCTAACACCTTCAATGCAACAGATTGTCTATCTGAACGCGCTTACCTCCGAGGAAGCCATTCAATTGAGCTTGCATGTCAGGCCGCGACACTTTTACCCACCCCTACCCCACCCCACCTTTGTTCACAACACAATCGATTTTTCGAAGTTAACTCCCTGCCCACCACTACCTATACAAATCAGTAGGTGGCTATTACAAAGGCCAACAAGCGATAAACTCCTTCATATGAACTCGTCAATGTTAGGAAGCCACACCAAAGGGCTATCAATAGTGTTAGTGTTAATATGATCTTATATCACATAATATAGCTATAACTGTATAATACCTCGCATTGCAAAGAACCTAATGCAGTAGTAAGAATGTTGGCTCCCTGGAAGTTACTCAGCCCCCGGCGCTTATTCAAGCCCGGGCGCTTATTTTTTGTGTGTGTCTCATTGACCGGGCGCTTATTTTTTTTGCGTGTCTCATTGACCGGGCGCTTATTTTTTTAGTGTGTCTCATTGACCGGGCGCTTATTTTTTTGTGCCTCATTGTCCGGGCGCTTATTTTTTTCGTGTGTCTCATTGACCGGGCGCTTATTTTTGTTGTGTGTCTCATTGACCGGGCGCTTATTCGAACAGCGGCGCTTAATCGAGCAACTACGGTATCTTCACATGCACTCGATTCTTCGCGCACAAACCGCGCAGCCAGCACTCAAACGTGGACTACAATAAATGCCTACCATAAGGTCGAGAGCGGTGGGGGGTCAAAACAAATTCGTCGACAGATTTTTTTTGATTTTTTCTCTAGATAAGTATCATGTATGGATCTACCTTAAAATGTAATCAAAAATATATGTCACTTCACTAAAAAAAAGTTTGGGGCATTTTTGTCAAATTGGCTTTAACATGGCGGTCAACGGGAATATCCTATAAATGTGTTTTTTTCTCAATGTTTTGAAATCCCCTATAAAAACTGGTGGACAGACTTCCCCCCAAAAACTGCCTGCTGAAGCCTAGCGTCATTGTGAATACAAAAATAGCAAAAAAACGATATGTTACTGAACTAACTTTTGTTCTATAAGCTCTTTTGTAACCGAAATAGGCTATAAAATAGGCCAAAAATGACGAATTTTCACAATTGTGCCGTTCGGCGCATATATGCAATCACTAAATATCTTGGTATTTGCTTGTAATACATCAAATACATGCAAATTTGGCGGAGAAAATATTATTTGATGTGACATAGATTGATATTGGTTGCCACTTAACCCTAAAAAAAAAAAATAATTGAATTTAGTTCTGAAAAAATCCGCCAGGCGCCACCCGCTCTCGCCCTTAAGACGTTAATCAACTACCACACGGGGCGCCTCTAACAGTAGGAATGGAATGTTGGTGTTTTAGGCCACTTTTGTGCACATACAGGCTAAATTGGGCCAAGGAACCTCCCGAGACGATGAAGGATGAAGGAATGAAACATGCCCCAGATTAGGTGCCCGAGCCCGGATTCGAACCCAGGACCTATTGATCTGCGGTCTAGTGCGCTAACCACTACACCAGGGAGGCCCCCCTTCTACCAGTAGAAACCAGCAGTTGTGACAATGGCGGTGATGCAGGGGAAAAGGTGGACAGGGGGCTCGTCTCCCCCCTCCCCATTTGCTACACAATAGGCGATACAAGGCACGTGTCCCTCCCCTTTTGCTGGACAATAGGCGAGACAAAGCAAGTGCCCCCCTCCCCGTTTGCTACACAATAGGCGCTACAAGGCACGTGTCCCCCTCCTCTTTTGCTGGACAATAGGCGATACAAGGCACGTGCCCCCCCCCCCTCCGTTCTTTGAATATGTAGAATGTATCAAGGTCTCTATATATGCTTTAAAATGTCGTGCCCCCAGCCCCCCTCATTCACCCCGACCCCATTTGCACAATTCGGCATCTCCCACTACCACTTTGAGGTGGCCATTTATGTTGAGGTGGCTGTTTATATGTGTATCCGTTATCGGTAACCTCGTTAAATAAATAACGTTTATACACAGGCAAAAATCGTCCCACTGCCACTGGTCCAATGAAGACGAATATAAATAAATTGACCAGGGACAGAGAGGGTCAGGGAAAGTGGGGGCGCCCGGTAGCTCAGTGGGTTAGAGCGCTCGCATTGAGTGCTCAGGCCACCTGAGAGCCAAATGGCATGTGGATCGGTGGTTCGAGCCCCGCCGTGGCCATGTCCGTGTGGATAAAGATCTCATGTCCTTCTTCGCAAAGAGTATAGGGGGTTAGCCCCGGGGACACGGCTCCTTCTCCCATTGACGCATGAGGATCAAAAGTGGTTAAAGCGCCCTGAATATACAACCAACCAGGGAAAGGGTGAGAGAAATACACGACATTTAACCCCACACCGAGGACCGAGGAACGGCCCCAATCTCTACCTTCTATTCGCTCCGCTAGGGCTCCATTATATCTCTGTTGTTGCCTACTTCCTCAATACATTTTCACACTCGTTCGCCAGGGCTGCGCTGTGCAATTTGATGGGGAAAATGCGCCGCGCATTTCTACAAATTAGTACGGGGGACCCAGCCTAAGACTAATAACACACGGTATCAGGTGATGAAAAGAAAGAGTTTCGTCACAATTATAACTTTTTTGAAATGGTGCAAAATGTTTTTTACTGTATTAAATATACGGAGCTCGTTATTTTCATGTTTTATTCTGGAAAAATATATTGTTGCACGAAATTACAGCTGGTTTGACCGTTTTTCAAGAATCTTGAAATTTGCCACCGGCCGACAGCAGCGGTAAAAGCGGAGTTTCCGTTGCGCCACCGTGCGGGGGAGCTTGGAACGGCCCATGCTAAAGGTTACGGCTAATAGGGGGTGGTGCCGCGATGTCTGTAGCTATTAAACTATGGTCGAGGCGCACAGAGGTTATCACGTGACGGAACACGTTTCACAAGAGCGCCTCCGGACATAACCCACCTTCCACTCCTGCATAAAGGGCCGCATTCCCATACCATACGAAATTTGGTTTTATACCCAACATGACGCACATCAGTCTCACATGCAATAGAAATCCGACCATTTTCTCCGGTAGGGCTATAGTGAAGCGCGAGCCACCGTGCTTGAATTACAGCGATTTTGGTGAACCATAGGAGAAGGATCGGAGAAGAGAGGTCTTAGAGAGGTGTAAGGCGTCTGTAGAAATAATCAATTATCATCGTATCAGTTACGCGCAACTTGCCGACACTAGACCGAAGCGGCAACGTTGGCATTGTGTCTTGTGGCGTTGGGTTTCGGCCACATACACTGCACGTAGTCTTACTGCATTTATTGGGTCATTTTGGTAGCCATTTTAGCCTCCATTTCGGTGTGTATCTTGGTATCGAATCGAGTGGTCATTTTGGCGGCCATTTTGAATTTTGGCCTTGCATTAGGCACTGAAGACGAGTAAGGGATTGGCGGGTAGCGAGAGTGAGAGGGACATAGAGAAAGAGAGGGTTGGGTCGAGAGGGATGGAGCAGAGGGAGAGAGAGTGAGAGGAACGGAGAAAGGGAGGGTTGAATCGAAAGGGAGCAAACGGACTAATGAAAAAAAAGGGAGAGAGGCAGAGTGGGAGAGGGAGAGTGGGAGAGAGATGGGGGAGAAAGACAGACGGGGACAGAGACGGAAACGGGTTGAGAGGGAGGAAAAAAGAACGAAAGAGGCGGGGAGTGATATGGGGGAGGGGGCAGATACCGATACGGAGAGACACAATAGTCCCGGCATGGCTACAAGGCGTTTGTTAATGGATGTCGCACACGCATGTAGTTCCGGATTTTATGTCACACAACACAGACACATAATTGGTACTCCAGGGGGATCGAACTAAGGGTTTTAAGAGGTGAGGGGTGCTGAAAGACTTGGTAAAATACATAGGTAAAATTATATTTCTCAAAACTAAAAGCAGAATTATTAATTATTAGCTAAGTCAAGTTACAAACAATCCTCATTGGTTTAAACATATTTATTTAAACACGATTAGATAAACAGAAAAATCTGATGCAATCCTCTCGTGGGTATAAACGGGTTTGCTGGTGGACCGCTGGACAAATAAGTGGAGAAAACTTAGCAACAATGACATATACTAATATTTAAGGCTGTAGTCTAACAACTGACATCTAATAGTTACATTACACGCTAGCGACCAATTTTGTTATACTGTTTATATGTGCTTGTTTCGTCTAGATATAGCATCAAAGCGTCCGCTTTCTACCATAAAATTTTGAACCCAAATTTGAACTTCCATAGTAATACGTACATGCACGTTATCTGGACCGTGAAGAATCGAGTGTATATTATATGCCCTATGCGGAACAAGAATTGAAGACAACTGGCGTCGAGCTTTGACGTATAACGGACAACAGAACAAATAGTGATCAGCGTCTTCGTATAGATGCCCACACTGACATTTTAGTGAGTCTATTGCACAAAGCGGGCTACAACGCATCCTAAGCTGAGCGTGAATAATGGAGAATGCCCTGGTTCCCATACATTTCAACAGTTCAACTTTTGGTTTCGTCCCCGCTAGATGCTTTTTGAATTCCCCACCGTCTGAAATACTTCTGACCTCCAATGGCAAGTTGTTCCACAATTTAACCGTTGCAGGGAAGAACGATTGGTGGTGGGATACTGTAAACAATTTTATGCATTAGAACAATCTGGCTTCTGATTCGCCTCTGTGCCAGTGTTTCCCAACCCAACTCTTCATAAACTGTATTACGTCCCGTCCCCTTAATTGCCCACTGACAATTTTGGCAGCTCGGTATTGGACTTGTTCTAGCATTTCGACCTCGGCATCGCTACAGTTGCTCCACACCACACTTCCATATTCCATCGTTGGCCTGATAACAGTTTTATAAATCAGGTCAAGAGTTTTTCGATCCAGTTTCCACTGGATAGCGGTACAAGCAAGTCTACTCTGGCATTAGCTTTCTTAAGAATCTCTTTACTATTAAAAGACCATGACAAGTCATTTTTCAACGTAATTCCAAGATGCTTGTGAAAAGACACGTCTTGAATGGGTTTGTCGCCCAAATATAATGGTGGATTACCAGAGTCGCGCTTCTTGCGCGTTGCCAGCAAAGCCTCAGATTTTTCGGGATTAAAAGTCATTAACCACTTTTTAGCCATCCTTATTTAACAATCCTCATTCCCTATGCCTGCGCACTGTGGTAATACTAATATAATATTTGTATCTTTGATTAAATTACAGCCAATTGTGTGAAGGTAGTGAATTAGAACTTTTCCGACAACTGTCCTGATTTTGCATAATTGCACTGTATTATTCTTTTCTTTGTTATGGCCACTAGTTACATTTTTTAATTCATTTATGTATTGTACTTATTGTCTAAGCTTTTAAAAGGTTCTTTTAAAGGTTTAACGGTTCGCTAAGGCATAAAAAATTCAGCAGACGGTTTGAAATTGGATATACTTTCATAAAATAATAACAAATACAAAGTTCTTCTTCCTTAAACTAAGCGTCCAAGGCCAGAAGGTATTGCCCCACGGCTATTGCCAGCTTTTTTCAGATCCTCAGTGGCGGAAGTTGGGGGTCAATGTCGAATGTCGATTTTTCAAATATGATTGTGCCGCGTGTCGCCATTTACCCCTTCCAGACCCATATTGCCTGCTGAAGTCGACGTTTTCCCGCATGTTGCAACCTGTCTGGGTATGATGGCCTGCACTGACGGTCATTCCGAGGTTATGCCATTGGACGATTATGGATCCGACACTGTTCTTCGCCATGGAAGAGGCAGCGGTCAAGGAAGTAGGTCAGAGCTCTATCGATGTTCTTATCATTGGAACAAATTGCGTTCATTTGAGGATAATTTTGCCAACTGAGTACATATATATAAGGAGGATGGGGGTGACTTTTTTCCGTAATAATATACAATTGCCGTTCGTGATGATGTCAAGGGTTTAAAGCCGAGATCTAATTTTCGTGTTGTTGTTCGGAATATCTTGTTCTTCGCCGTCTTAAAGGTCTGTCGAGCTGACGGATGTATCGGGGTCATTGACTTTACGGCGACTTTCATGTATCCCTGCCCCCCCCCCACCCTTCTCCTACTCCCCCACCCCCATCCTTCGTCCTGTTGTTGTTGAGCCTACCTAGAGTTTTATGTCGGTGTCTTCGGTTTGTGTGTCTGTTTGTCTTGTCGCGCCATATCTGTCGAATGCCTTATAATATCGACTTCAAAATTAACAAAATGATGCGGAATGCAATCGTCAGACTAAGTTTGTATATGGGCCATGTAGGTCAAAGGTCAAGGTCACCTGAATTTTTCGAAATTCGCTTAACCATTAAAAGATAGGACCAAAAAACGGGAAAATCGCTATAACGTTCGCAGTTTCCATTTAATCACGCTGCAAATTAGTTCACAAATTGGGCCCATTAGTACCTTCTATCTCGTCTTTCATTTGTGCAAATCGCCCAAATAGTTTTCCCGCTAAAAATTCCCAAAGTTTAACATGGGACCCTACGAGAGCATTTTGGCGGGAAAATGGCCTCCCCAATTTCTCCGTGAAGGGGACATGTCAGACAAACGACACCTTGCGTGAGACATGACATTAGTATTTGGGCGCAAAGTACTATATTGATCAAGGTCACGCTTGCAAGGTCAAGGTCACAACAAGGTCAAGGTCACGAATCATGTTTTTCTTCGTAGCTCCGTTAATATTGGCTAGTAGATGGTTAAATTTGACCCGAATAAAAATGGAGAAAAATCGCTGTGCCTACATAAATAGATAGACTTTCTGTATGTCGTGGAATAGGTACCAATATTACTGACATCATGTGTGCCAAATACCATTCAAATCTGACCGGTGCTTTGCACGCAATAAAACAAAAAAATGTAACACGGCCGATCCCATTATAAAGCTTCAATACGCCAAATGACTCAAGGCGCGCTGACGTTTCGGCCTATACTCTGTCAGTAATGCATGTACATAGTCGGCACTCGCTATATATATTCCAGTTGCACTTATCCCCAGATTTTTGTCTCCTTTCTGGGGTGTTGGCGGGGGAAGGGGCGGGGGTGGGTGAGGGGGCGGACGCACGCACCCAGATGCGAGGCTCACCTGGGAGACCCGGCTGCAGCCTAAACAGAACAAGACTTATTTACCGATGTCAGCGAATGGCAATCTACCGCTAGGTGGCGTGTAAAAGTAAGTTATAAGCAAACACATCACATAACAGGATCAGCAAAAACGATTTGGCATCATATTTTAGATTACGTCGGGTGATTTGTGAATTTGTTCCTGAAATTACCCACAAAAAGTACTGTTGCGTTGTCTCAAATACCATTCCGACCTGGGTTCTTTGACACACAATCATGGCAGACGGTACGCTTTATTTATCACAACAGGCTGTTATGCTGTAAAACATGTGACGATCTCTCATTTGAACGCTCCCGAACAAGCCAGCGGTAAAACCGTTAACGAAGCTCGTGGCCCTCACTTACCTCTGCTCGGGGAGTCGGGTTGTGGCAGTTACGTTTGTACCTGGTTCGATCGTTGACCCCAGTGTAAGTAGATCAATTCGTCAAAAAAAGGAATAATTGGTGCAGGAAGCCGTGACATTTTGCAATTAAATCATCGAGGAGTATTTTGAAGCTCTTGGATATTAAACATTGGCGTCCGGCGACATTTCGAAAAAAAACGATCACCCATCTTTAACGATTTGGTGGCTGATTAACACAAAATGAACACAAAAAGAGGACATAGAAAGAGCGGATGCGACATAAATCACCGACGTAATCATAAGAGCAGATCAACAAACGTCTCAGTTAAAGCAACTTGGTTGCCGAAGGTAAATCCAGAACAGCTTAGATCAACAGTCAAATACTACGAAGAGGGTGAAAAGCCAATCCTCTTGCTGTTTATTTTGGAGAATAACTGTAACTAACCATGCGCACTTCAGACAAATGTATCAAATATCCCGGGTTGGGATTTAATGTTGAAATAACTAAGGCAGTCGGGCTCGAAAAACCACAAAAAAAGCAACGACAAAATATTCTCTCACCTTCCTGAGTGAACCGAGGTCTTCTTCAGAATTAAGTCATTATTGATTCAAGTCAAATCAATTTAATTATCATCGTAACTATGCTTGGAGCTTACAATAAAGCGCCTGGTCAAACTTGAAAAGGTGTTCATAAACAGCCCCACTGACAAGTATAATGGCCAGCCGGCAATACTTTCCTAAATAGAAAATAAATACAAATACAAAAAAATAAATATGAAATATGAAATATGGCGGACGGTTAATTTTGAGATACGCCATTGTAACCGTTCCAGAGAGCGCTGTATTCACAGGTAACATGCCGGCGGGACTTTATATTAAGTCTTTTTTATGCTACTATCATATAAGAATATCCCCATAATGTACAACCAAGGTCAATTAATGCTGAAATTAGGCGATGCGCGATTCGGTATGCCTCATTTCTTCAAAAAACTATTAAACTCACTCTGCCGGCAGAGGGCGCCCGTTCCTCACATCACCTCTGCCCCACGTCACCGCCCACCTCACGGTTGACCCCAACGGTCCTGGGGTCACAAACGGTTTTAGAGGGTTTTTTAGATTAAATATTGAATTTTCGATGCAGAATTTGAAAAAAATATACATTCCGTTGTCGAATGATCACAATGTAAGAGTTAAGTGAGAAATTATTTCAAAATAACACGGGGTCAAAGTTAAAACGCTTCACGCCTTTGACCTCGAACGCACTCGAAAATATAGTTCGTAAATAACAAGGCTTCAAAGTCATCAAACTCAAATGCATTCGTCAGGTATGGTACCAGTGGCACAGTAAATGCTAAACAGTGGTGTATTTGATGCCAAACTGCGAATTTATCTTCGGTTAGATTCATTTCAATTTTCGCGTAGAAAGGATAATTCTGATGGTTAAATTTGACGTGGGGCAGAGGGACTATGGCGCAGGCGTAACGCCCTCTGCCGGGAGATCGGATTAACCCCCGCTAACAGTGATACTGTCGTATCCAATTTGGTTTAACCCACCAAGACAGCACAATTGACAAGTAAAGTCGGAGGCGCCAATGGGAGAAGGAAGGGAAGAACGGAGCCATGTCCTCGGGGTAACCCCCTACTCGTTTCGAAGAAAGACATGGTACCTTTATCCCGAGGCTTCCCAGACATGACCAAAGCGGGGGTCGAATCATCGATCCACGTGCCGGTTAGGCTCTCAGGTGGCCCGAGCACTCAATACGTGAAGGCTCTAACCCACTGTTATCGGGCGGCCCTCATGGTCCAGCTGGGTATCAACGGGTATCGAAAGTCGACCTACAGCATATAAAGTCTCGTCGAGTTGGTCGTGTTCTTGAGGGGCAATGTTCACACTTAGGTGCCGCTTTCATATATCTATCTATAGCCACATTAATACCGGGCAAATGGACCTATATCTCGCACTGCATTTGAAAGGTGTAGATGAGGAGAACGCGTTAGAAAATCAGTCCTCTAGGTCAGGGTCAAGTGTGATGACCTTGATGGCACCTCCCCTCCCCTCCCCTCCCATCCCCTCAACCACCATCACCACAACCCACCCTCTGAAATAATGCATTACCCTTCGTCACCAACCCAGTTCAATAATGAAAATACAACCACCCCTCCCCCCCCACTTCCAGGCGCATACACAATTAAGTACACCCCCGGTACGTCCGGTGATTAGACTTAACCATAACAATACACTCGCCGTCATACCGTCAGGCACTCACAGGCAGAAGTCAGCACAACGCTTCTATTATTTACTTACAGACTCTAAGCAACCCCGTTTGTGGGTGGAACAAATTGTCGCCAGCACAGTTCTCCGTCGCATTAAGACCCGTCAGAAATGACACTAGATGTGTGTCACGTTAGGCGGGGAAGGATCGGTCTTCCACGCGGCCCTGGGGTAAAAGCTTCTTTGAAGCTGCCACATGCCTTCGGGCAAATCCAATACCTTGCATCGCTACCCTACATGGGTATCGCGCGCATACAAAGGACCTTTCGGTATTTAGTCAAGCGTTGCTTAGCTATTTGGCGTCCAGCCAGGTTATAACTGAACACGCAAAGTAGTGAATGCCTGAATCGATTCATTGGTGCTTTATTTGCATGCAAGAATATGGATAAAACAAAATGTGGCTACTGCACACAAGTGGACATATCAACGTCAAAAAATGACAAGGTATTGAACAGTCCTTCTTCAAACTGAAAATGAAATATGGTATAGGAGTGTGTAAATTTACGCGCCTGCTGTTTGCAATTGCAAACGATTTATGAAGCTTTTTGAATCAAGAGTTAATGTACTAAATGGTAATGCGGCGAATATATAGAATTGTTTTTATATTGTACATGCAACTTGTTTGTGCAAAAAATTAAAAGCACGTATTTGTATATTCCGTAAAATTATCGCAATCAATCAGAAACAGTTTGTAGTAATCTCTGTATTCCGCGTCTTGACATGGGGTGAACATGGGGTGAACAACAATTACTATCCAACCACCTCAGCGGGGACTCGTACCACGGGAGACCCCGTGGGTGGGGTATAAAGGTGATGGTTGACGTGCATCAAGAAAGACTGCTTGCACTCGATACGATATATTCATAGTTATATAAAGCTACCTCCTGGAAAAATGCACGGGTTGGATTTCGATATATATAAATAAATATGTATATATAGGCTTTCGAAATATAGACCTTCTGCGAGATAAAAGTCGTCAACAGCCATGTACATAATTAATAAGTGTCTCTTGGGGTAGCCTTGCGGGGGTAACACACCGCGATTGGTTAGACAGAGAGAGAATAGAAGGTGGTAGGACGGGTGTAGAGAGAGGAGGTGGGATGAGGGGGTGGATGGGGGTTGGGGGGGGGGGGGGGGCGCACAGTATGAGCGCTAATTCCCGGGGATATAGTTCGGCCTGACTTTTATGGGTCTATACGACGAGGTCCGTTATAGTGTTGTGTAACTGATTCACCTGGTGCTTGAATACAGGGGCTCAGATCTGTAACGTTATCCGCTCCCGAAAACAATGGACACAGTAAGCCTTGGGCACAGGATGCTATTGACGCACATAGTACGTAGCGCAGGTGAACAATACGATGTCTCATAATGGCAGG
Source organism: Arenicola marina (assembly GCA_964019135.1). Classification (NCBI taxonomy): domain Eukaryota; kingdom Metazoa; phylum Annelida; class Polychaeta; family Arenicolidae; genus Arenicola; species Arenicola marina. The sequence goes on along the minus strand of OZ025261.1, from coordinate 16,052,163 downwards.
TATGCCCCCACCCCCCCCCCCCCCCCGAGTCCTCAGGCGGACAAAAGACCCGCTGCCTGGGCGGAGACAAAAGGCATCGCTGAAGTCATAAATAAATCATACGACGTAAGTTTGCGGTCTTACTATTTGCAATCATGCATTGCAGAGTCAGAGTTGAAGCCAGTGAACATACATGCCAGTCATCATGGTGACAGCGGTAGAGGGCTCTTCATTTCTCTTGACAAACTTTTTTTATTATTCTAATTGGACTCTATCATTTAGATCCCCACCATTTTTGCATCAAATGTTGGTTCTCACCTTACCCCACAGCCCACCTCCACCGTCCGCCATCCTCATTAGTTACGGAATGAATGCATAAAAGCCAAGGCATACGTACCGGTAAAAGTCTGGTGCCACATCATCCGAGAAAAGTTGTAGCCACTCATATAACTTCCTCCAGCTTCTATGACGTCATACAATGTGTTGCCATAGTGAATGACTGCATCGTGGAACGCCCCCACGAAGTAATTGACCTGCAGAGGGGAAAAAGGGGAAAACATGTAGACCATAGATTGACACTCCAAGTCAACAGATGCCGGATGTCAGATCTCCGGTCGAGGACCTCAAAGGGCAACATCGGTCAAAGGTCCACGGTTACGTCATAGGTCCAAAACACATTTTCCGGGCAAAGCTCGCCTAATATTACAGATATAGACACGGAATTAGTGTCAACATCCTCAGACCCTCAATATATGTAACGCTACGGGCATCAACTTCGGCGTAGGATCAATAGTTTTCACGCTTCGGGCTCATTCGCGAAAAATCTAATTTCGAAATTAAAACGAAACTCTTTGATCTTAGGGCAATCGTTAGCATACTTAGCAGGCATATTAAGGGTGTCGCTGAGATACCGTATGTCAAAAACCATGGCGATCCCATTAATAGGGCTACTGTCCGTTTCCAAGGTGAGGAAATTCCCCATTATGAGCCATTGGAAGTTTTTGTCCCCCCGATTTAGAAGACTTTTGCCAGGTATCTCAACGCCGCTCAGCAGAGACATTAGGTCCGCCGGCCAGATGAAGCATGCCCAAAATCACGGCGATCGGACGCGCATTATTCGTTGCCACGCACTTCGGCTGTGATCCGCTACGCTGGGGCACACCCCTCCATTCCTGCACACACCCTCCCTCATCGAAAGCAACTACCGGTAGCCGACCCGCCGCCGAGTGCAGGGTGCCCTTACCGTCCCCCACCCCCGCCCCCCACCCACACCCTCGTGCCATTGCCGCATCCTCACTTGTCCATTGGCTTTGACTAAGCCAAATTTGCTCACATTATTACCTGACGGAATCTGAAAAAGCTGTATGCGTTGATTAACATTATGTATGTTTATTCAGTACTTTGGCTGGCCTCCAGCCCTGGTACAAATTACAAAAGCATTCAACACAAAAAAAAAACAACAACACAACAATCCAAGTCAATAATCATCTCATCCACATTAATACCCCTGTTGTTCCCTTCTGCTAAATGCGGCAATAATAAACTTACAGATTCCGTATAGAGTTTTCTCGTCGGTTGCGCACATAAGTCGGATAAAATTTTCTTTTGATGGGTATTTGTAAAAGCTCTTATTGATATATTTCTCCCTAATATCTGTATAAAGCTGACACTTAAACATGAAGTGGAATTGGGTTTCAATTTCGTCGATACAAAATCTCTGACAATATGGACACAATCTTTCTTCTCTGGGTATATTAAGTTGTCTGCCTCTCTCAATCATAAGTTTACCCCTACTACATCTGAACCAGCTATACACCTTTCTTAACCTTGCACTCGTTACCACTGATAGATATCTCTCTGGGTTTAAAAGGGTTTTATATAGACAATATTCACCAGCTAGTTTCATATTTTCACACGCATTTACATACCAATTTTGCGATAAAACATCTGTTAATCTCTGCTTAACTTCCCTCATGAAGTACAGATGGTCCCCAACCTCTTGACTTAACCAGACAAAACCAAATCCGTATTTAAAAAGCCAATTCTTCACTTGCGATGCCCAGTTCTTTTTTGTTCTGCCTACACTATCATGGCTACATAACATTGTATAGGTGGCCTTGGTCAGTGGCATGTGCAGTAATTTGACCCAATATTTGATGACTTTAATTTCACAGTGAAAGCGTACCGGCAATCGCCCTAACTCGCCAATAACTGCAGCATTTGACGTGGACCTGCTAACTCCCAGTATCCAAATTTACAAAAATTAACATGTACATTTTCTATATAGCCGATACATTCCAGTCCCCAGATTTCCGCTCCGTACGTAATAATAGGTAGGGTCATGGTATCAAAGAGGTTTAACATTAAACTCGGCTCCAAGCCACCACATTGATAATCTAAGCTTTTAATCAATGCCGCCACCTTCACTGCTTGATCTGCTCTGCGCTTCTGTGTGGCAGTCCAAACCATTTTCGGCGTCATTATTATTCCCAGGTAATTATAAAACGAGACACTTTGTATAGGTTGTCCAGATAAAGTCCACCTTTCATTATTTCGCACTGGGCCTCCATTCCTAAACACCATTACTTTGGTTTTGCTCATATTTACCGCCATGCCCCATTTTTCACAGTATTCCTCTAAGGTATGTATAGTTGCTTGCAGCCTACCGACGGTGTCCGCAAGGTTAGAGAGATCGTCAGCATACATCAATGCAACCAAGTTCGGGAACGTTTTGTCTACAAATACACCATTACAGTTATTGCGGATCAGCATGTCAAAATACTCATTCACATACAGGATAAAGAGGAGCGGGCTGAGGAGACAGCCCTGTCGAGTACCTAGCGTACAGGTAAAAAAATCAGTCAGGGGATTACGGCACTGAACACACGATCTAAGTTTGCCATATAAAGACATAAGCACCCTAAGGGTTCTTCCATGTAGGCCTTCTGATATTAATCTGTGCCATAGATGACTATGTGGGACCTGGTCGAAAGCTTTGCTGAAATCTACATATAGGCAATAGAAACGACCCCCTGGTTTACTTAAATATTTATGAATGACTGCCTGCAAGACATACACTTGATCAATAGTTGATCTCCCGTGCCTGAATCCAGACTGACACTCTGATAGCTTATCGTTAGCTTCGGCCCAGTCAATTAGTCTAGTGCTTAGGATCTTCATAAAGACTTTGCTTGTGGCCGCTAGTAGAGATATCCCTCTGTAATTACCCGGGTTTTCACACGACCAGGTCTTCAGTACTAGGAATATATTAGCATCAGCCCACTGCTGCGGGTAGTCACCGTTACTCATAAAATGGTCAAAAATATCTGCTAAGATCGGGCTTACGAATTCACTACTGTGCTTAAGTACCTCAATGGGAAGCCCATCCGGGCCAGGGGCTTTATTACAGGGTAAACTAGCAATGGCGGTTTCCACCTCGTCAACCGATATATCGTCGTCAAAAAAGTTTTCATAGCAAGCCGTCGGCCCTTCCACCTTGCACTGCAGACAGAAGTTGATATGGTCCGTCACTTCAGAATCAACCCTCTCTTGGAAGGTTGCTTCTGGCTGTTGTCCAGTATTGAGTAGAGTCTTAAAGTATTCCTCCCAGTCTTTAGAGCTTATCGGGTCGCGGGACTGAGATATTCCTCCCTTAAACCTTTTCACCGTTTTCCAGCATAGTCGACTATCGTGCATACTATTTCGTAGCTTCTGCTTATTTGCCTCATTAAAGGCTCTTTCTTTCTCCCTGCGTACCTTAACAAACCTGTTTGGCTAACTTATAGTTCTGGAGGTCGGAGTCTTCTCTGGTTTTGCGAAAGTAATTAAGTGATTTATTATTCCCAGCTTTCAGGTTATCTAGCTCCGCGTCCCAAAAAGTGGGATACTGGCAAACGTCTCGTCGTGTAAGGGCAGACTTACTCTTCATATGCCCGGCTGCATAGTCGTATAGTCGGGTTAAGTCGTTAACTGCGGCGTCCATGTCCCGTCTGTCAATGTCATCATATAAGTTTTCTACAAAGGTCTGTGCAACAGAGTCTGTAAGTTTGTGTAGAAAGAAAGCTTTACAGTCATCCCGCCACTTATATCGCTTTCGTTCCTTCAAAAATGCGGCGTCTTCCCCTTGCATCATAGCTTTGCATTTAATACTGAAACTCGGAGGAAAATGATCAGACAGGTCATCGGTAAGGACAGTAAATTGGCGAGAAAGGTTATTAAAGAGAGATGTCGAACATAGAACATAGTCTACCAGGCTTCTCCTGTTATGTGTAATACAGGTGAATACCCCTTCCTTGTCGTTAGGCGACCTCCCGTTCAACATATGGATATCATAGGTCTTACATAGACTGATGAGATCTCGACCAAAGGGATTTTCATCGGTATCTTGTGAATTCCGTTGGATATCAAATGCATCTGCTGGGTAGCAGTCCCCTACATCTAACACGAAATCAAGATTATCTTCAGTTATATAATCCTTCATCAGACCCGTTCGCGCATTAAAATCCCCTAATATACACCAAGTGTGATTCGGGTGACGAGCTGCAAGTTGTAGCATAACATGTTCAAGTATCAGAATACCGTCACCTTGCTCTTCATCATATGAAGTCGAGCCATCGGGTGGAAGGTAAGTACACACCATGATAACATCTCTATCTACCTCCAATAATTCTTTTCAGAGTAATAAACATATAACATATTTACAGTCTATCTCAATAACTGATACCAAGCGTGACAACCACTGTCTTACAAAGACAACAATGCCGCCAGGTGTACGGCCCCTCGCAGCTCGGCGGGTCCACGGCGTTGATTATATATATTATAATCGAACCACTATTTGTCAGTTGGACCATAGTGGCGGGATTCGAACCCAGGACTCATTAATTCGCGGTTTAGCGCTGATCTACATTGTTAGTGATCACATTGTTATGGGGTGTTGATCACAATGTAATTGGGTTCTTGTATCAAGCATGCCTCACGAATAGGTGAGGAGCCCCCGCCAAAGGGGCGGCGGACACATGCATGACCGGTTGATCTGCATCTCACACCACTTATCGCTACAACATTGCCGCTATACTACCCCCGCTATGACAGCTCCGCTATGACACCTCCGCTATGACACCTTCGCTATAACACCTTCGCTATGACCCCTCGGCTATGACGCCTCCGCTATGACACCTCCGCTATGCCGCCTCCGCGCCTCCGCTATAACACCTCCGCTATGACACCTCCGCTGTAACACCTCCGCTATGACCCCTCGGCTATAACACCTCCGCTATGACACCTCCGCTATGACGCCTCTGCTATGACCCTTCGGCTATAACACCTCCGCGATGACACCTCCGCTATGACGCCTCCGTTATGACCCTTCGGCTATGACACCTCCGCTATGACGCCTCCGCTATGACGCCTCCGCTATGACACCTCCGCTATGACGCCTCTGCTGTGACACCTCCACTATAACACCTCCACTATAACACCTCCGCTATGACACCTCCGCTATGACACCTCCGCTCTGACACCTCCGCTATGACACCTCCGCTCTGGCACCTCCGCTATGACACCTCCGCTCTGGCACCTCCGCGCCTCCGCTATAACACCTCCACTATTACACCTCCGCTGACACCTCCGCTATGAAACCTCAGCCATAACACCTCCGCCATAAAACCTCCACTATAACACCTCCGCTGACACCTCCGCTAGAACACCTCCGCTATAACACCTCCGCTATGACACCTCAGCTATAACACCTCCGCTGACACCTCCGCTATGACACCTCCGCTATGACACCTCAGCCATGACACCTCAGCTATAATACCTCCGCTGACACCTCCGTCATGACACCTCCGCTATGACACCTCCGCTATGACACCTCTGCTATGACACCTCCGCTATGACACCTCCGCTATGACACCGCCGCTATGACACCTCCGCCATAACACATCCGCTATGACACCTCCGCTATGACACCTCCGCTATGACACCTCCGCTATGACGCCTCCGCTATGACACCTCCGCAATGACACCTCCGCTATGACACCTCCGCTATGACACCTCCGCTATGACACCTCAGCCATGACACCTCAGCTATAATACCTCCGCTGACACCTCCGTCATGACACCTCCGCTATGACACCCCCGCTATGACACCTCTGCTATGACACCTCCGCTATGACACCTCCGCTATGACACCGCCGCTATGACACCTCCGCCATAACACATCCGCTATGACACCTCCGCTATGACACCTCCACTATGACACCTCCGCTATGACACCGCCGCTATGACACCTCCGCCATAACACATCCGCTATGACACCTCCGCTATGACACCTCCGCAATGACACCTCCGCTATGACACCTCCGCTATGACACCTCCGCTATGACACCTCCGCTATGACGCCTCCGCTATGACACCTCCGCAATGACACCTCCGCTATGACACCTCCGCTATGGCACCTCCGCTACAACACTTCCGCTATACCACCTCCGTTATGACGCCTCCGCTATGACGCCTCCGCTATGACACCTCCGCAATGACACCTCCGCTATGACACCTCCGCTATGACACCTCCGCTATGGCACCTCCGCTACAACACCTCCGCTATACCACCTCCGTTATGACGCCTCCGCTATGACGCCTCCGCTATGACACCTCCGCAATGACACCTCCGCTATAACACCTCCGCTATAACACCTCCACTATGGCACCTCCGCTATGACACCTCCGCTATGACACCTCCGCTATGGCACCTCCGCGCCTCCGCTATAACACCTCCGCTATGACACCTCCGCTATGACACCTCCGCTATGACACCTCCGCTACAACACTGCCGCTATGACACCTCCGCTATAACATCTCCGCTATGACACCTCCGCTATGACACCTCCGCTATGACACCTCCGCTATGACACCTCCGCTATGACACCTCCGCTATAACACCTCCGCTATGACACCTCCGCTATGACACCTCCGCTATGATTACCGCTGCAGCCGCAGCTCACGTTGCTAACCGCTATAAGTTCTAACGCTAACTGGACGCGTTGCGGCGCGGCGACGGAACTGTCGCGGCGCGGAAAAATAGGACAGTTGAGTTGCGCTTGGCTAACGCCCACTGCACGCGTCAGCGGAACGGCACCGGCGCGGTGCCATCGCGGTGCGGTCGAAGCTCCGAGGTGAGATAGGACATGTTTTATTTTTCGGTCGTCATTCGGCGCGCCGTCGACATTTCAGCCAAGCAGAAAGAAGAATGAAATTCAGTGCGATGCACATTCTCCAACCTGGCGGTAAAAGCTTCTGTTTCGGACACAAAGACGCGCGAAAGTTGGTGGAGACATGATACCAGATCCAGCAACTCCTGAAACTGCACTGGTGTCAATCTGAAGTAAATTTACGTCCGAAACCTCTTATCGTTTGCAATTTTTAGCTCCTGTATGAGCCTGTGTATTCTCCCAGCGCCAGTCTTCTTTGAAGAGTGCGATGAATCAAATACCTCTTCCTTCTGCGACGTCCTTGCGCTGCTAACAGCATGAGTGCGTCATCAGAAGAATATATCTTTCCTTTGCTTCAAAAATGCCGCTAATATCTAAAAATAGCTTAAGCCGTCAATTCAGACAGCTGCTATACGGTCACTCACCGCGCGACCACCGCGTGCAGTGGGCTACAGCCACCGCGACCGAACCGCGCCGCCTCGGTTCCGTCGCCGCGTCAGTTCCGTCACCGCGCCGTGAACGCGTCCAGTGGGCGTCAGCACTAACTCCTTCGCGCCACGGCGGAAGTCGATTAGCGCCTGAGCAATTAACACGCAGTGTACACGCCGAGATCAGAAAAAACAATAGTTAGGGTAACTAGCGTGAGAGTAGACGATAACCCCCCCCCCCCAACCCCCTGTTGTCCGGTCTTGGACCGTGATCGATATTGTCGGAAGGGGCGGGGAGGGGGGGGGGGTCCGGGGTGGTGGTGGTGGACGTGATGGCAATCCGTGTACTAGCGGCTTCCATGTTGACAGAAAAGTACCGGAAGGAAATAGCATTATTACACCTTGCCTGAGAGGGAACAGACGGTTCTTACCGCCTCCGCGAGGCTGCCGCTTTCCCCTTTTGAAGCCATCACGGGCATACTTATATATATATATATATATATACTGTTGTCACGGTGCGGACGTGATGGCCGTGAACTGAACGTGTCAGTTTACCGCCCTGATAGCGGTCTGTGTCCGCTTACTGCCCTGACAGCGGTGTATGTCCGCTTGCCGCCATGACAGCGGTGTATGTCCTCTTGCCGCCATGACAGCGGTGTATGTCCGCTTACCGCCATGACAGCGGTGTATGTCCGCTTGCCGCCATGACAGCGGTCTGTGTCCGCTTACCGTCATGACAGCGGTGTATGTCCGCTTACCACCATGACAGCGGTCTGTGTCCGCTTACCGCCATGACAGCGGTGTATGTCCGCTTACCGCCATGACAGCGGCGTGTCCGCCTACCGCCATGACGGCGGTGTGCGTCTGCTTCATGTCCGCCATTGTCATGTTTTAGTTAACGCGAAAAATACTTTGTTGATGAGTAATATTTTCAAGCCTCAAAGCTCATCATTACGGGCTAAGAATGAACGGTCCCCATGAGATCGGGACATTGGCGCACGGAATGGCGACAACAACGTTGTGACGGGATAAATTAGTAAAATGTGTAATATTAAGTCATTTTCTTCGAAGTGACTGAATCATGTATCCACCGGTTTCACTGGCGGATTTCTACAACTTCGAGATCTACAAACATGGTCGTCTGCAACGTCAGTCGGAATATGAAATGAAATATTAGTATCTTACTGCGCGCTTTTGTGCACATGAAGGCTAAACAGGGATGCGTTAAATATACAGACTATAATCAAACCATACTTCGTCGAATTTCACCTCTTGCGATCGTTCTCGTAATAAATGATCGCCTGCTGACACGAACACTGGCACAGGAGGGTTGGCAGCCAGGCGCTACCTTCACGAGTTCAAAGGAACTTTCAGCCTTGTAAGTCACCAAAGGGAGAGCACGACACCTGGCGGTGATACTGCCACGAAAATTGCCATGCGATCAATATCACGTTATTATATCCAGGCACGCTACATATGATTGACATCGGTGAGGGGTCTCAGTCGGACCATATCCACCAGGCCAAATAGTACTACCAACACTCTCTTATGGGTCGTGAAGACCTCCCAGAAATCCGAATGGACTCCAACAGGCCTTCATATCGCGCCTTCAAACGCCCTTGAATGTAGATGTAAATAGACTGGTCCAGGCTGTCAATCGTTCACTGACGTCACTGTTCCTTTTATCAAATCATGTGGTGGAAACATGTCTTCCACGTGCGTCAGGTCGGTCAAAAAAGTCGAGCAAACAAAGCAGCATGTCACTTTTGTTGTCAGTTTCAGAGATGAGTACTTCTCACTTGTACCTACCATCAGCTATGATTGTCAATTTCGTACTCACGACTAATGAAAAAGTACTCAAGTGTTGGCGGGGCTTTGGGCGCATTTCTTTGGGCCAGGTTCGGTATCCCGCCCCGGGCCCGCAACACGTGACAGGGAACTTCCGAGTATGCCGATAGGGATATGCCTATTCCAATGAAATGCACACACCGTTCACATCCGGTGCAAATTAAGGCACTGGAACCAACCTACTCTTCATCACCTTTCAATCAGCCGCCATCTTCTCCCGAATGCCCCGTGCTGTTTAGAACGGGGCACATCAGCATACCGAATGCATGCGTGCGCATCCATACTCGGGTGAAAGAAGTGTCGGGCGGTGAACCGATGCGTAATGTGCGTATTCGGTTCGCCGTAGGGGATACACCGGGGTACCAAAGAAATGCGCCCTTTGTGTCGGACTATGGGTCGGTCTATTATGGCCGTCCAGCTGATCGTTTACCAGCGGCAAGTTTGCCACAGAAGGTTATCGGTGCCTTGTGTCCATCATGTATACGATGAACGTGCCTCAGCCAGCGAAGGTGTTTGGTTTAATAGTCTAGATTGGCCGTGGATGACACTAAATAATCCTTATTTTCTTCTTCCATTGCATAATAGGTGCATATTACGCAAACAGCGAAAATAAACACAAGTGGGTTCCCTTTCTTTTTCGCCATGTCAAATATTGTCGTCATTGCCATGTCGACCGTCATCGGAAATAATGTTTGTAATTTGAATGAGACAGAACTGGTTCGGAGTAGTTTATGTAAGTACCTTGGTGTGTGTAGCAGTTGTGTGTGGCAGAGTCAAACCATTTCTACTAGCTTCGGCTAGAGGGATCACCCCTTTAGCCGAAGAGGTAGACTGGTTTACTTGAGATCGGGATATCGTTAGTTCGACTCCCGCTGGGAACCACACCGGTCCCCGCCGTTACAATGGAGCCCGGCCGATTGACTCTGGTGGCTGACTTTCCCTTTATTTCCACATTTGCGGATAGAGTTTCCGTAGCGGTAGTTGCCAGAGACTCATTAAAAAAAGAGAAAATCATTAGTGTCACCGACGAGCAATCACGAGCGGTGTCTTGAGCTTTGCATCATTACAGCTGCCTTTTTTATACTTGTAGTAAACGAGAAACAGGTACCTATGAGCAATTATTTCAAAGCCAGAAACTTGCCCATGCGCAGGATATAATATCCTGTGACAAGTATATAATTATGTGCATTTTTTCAAACTGGCTCTCATTACCATACCGTAGTATTATTTCTTACATATTGGATAATGTACTTCAACAAGAGATTTTTGTTCGAGAGCTGCATACGTGCTTTAATTACGTGCGGCTTCGAACTAAATTAAATTTTTTATTCCGCTCTTTTGTGAAGGATAAATTGTGCCATGAGGTCTTCTGCGACCATGAAATAGGGTTGGTTGCTAGTTGCCCCAGAGGAACGTACCCGCCTTCGAGAACCCACGACCTGTTGATCTGCAGCTCAGCCTGACCACCAACTGGGTCACGGAGACGTCCCTCCACGAAAACAATGGAACAATCTACCCCCCCCCCCCACCCCCAACCGTGACTAGGGTATTTTTTGCCGGGCCTTAGTGATACACATGGTGGCCATATGCCAACTTTAAGCCGCAGTTTAGGTTTCAATCCATCATTAACTCAGTCTGAGCTTTTCGTAACTATAAGTAAGCTCAGCAAACACCGGAAATTGTGGTTCCGAAGTCTATTTTCTCCAGAGTGTCACATTGCAAAATGGCGATTGCATGACCTTGACCTTGACGGATGTGTTTCCGTATGTAAGCGAGGTGGCTGTATTACGCAGTATCGCAGTAACGAATAGTATTTTTTCTTGTCTGATTCTGCTCTCTAGCCAGTAAAAGATCACGTGGTTTTTCAACCTGGCGTCCATTTCTCCTAACGTCACAATGTTGCGGCTAAGCCAGCTTATTTTATAACAACCGCGTCTTCTATATCAATGAAACGTTTTCGGGCAAAATTGGGCCAAGAAACCTCACAGTGAAAATTTGTAACCTATATTTGTATACCCCGCTATTTCGCCTAAAAATAGATGCAAACAGGTATCTACAATTAAAGTACGTATATGTAAAATTTGAGTAAATGCCGCTATGGCTCACATGTCAATAAATTTGTAGTATGTAGTATGAACGTGAGAAGACTAGGATCTTTAACGAGGAGAACCGACATCATGAACTAGCTCGAGGGGGACCACGCTTCCATCTATTCCATATAAGGAAGTTTGACGGAAAATACAACGTTAACTCGCCATCAGGCAAGACGCGTGGCCATTCTCTTAAAACATACATTCGAATTTAATGTACACAATGTAAAGAAATATAAAAAAGGAAATTTATTGGTATTGGACATAACGATGTGTGTCAATATATTCTTTAGTTAACGTATATGGACCTAATCGAAAATACCGAGGCAAGGCGCCGTCGATACTTTGATAGACAAAAATTGAACTTGACTCATGGAGGGTTAATTCCCCACACACAAGGCGCTTCACCTAGACTAATCAGCAGAAAAAGAGCCAGAGAGCAAGATTAGATTTTTCTCGTATCCACAGGCATGCACGCGGATGTGCAGTGGGCAGATATTAGATCAGGGTATAGAACAGATCACGCATTAGTTAGCATTAACGTTGACTTTTATCGGGCAGATAGAGGTAAAGGGTTTTGGAAATTTAGCGCATCACTTTTGAGGGGTTCTGAATATAGACGGCTGGTAGCGGAATATATTTTGCACACAATTGAAATGTACCAATTTCCGGCTGAGAACAATAGTACTGGCAGCAATAATTTGATAATTAACGATTGTCTTTGAAATGCTGAAGTTGGAAACCAGGAGAAAAACAATAAGCTACAGCAGTCATAGGGATTCTGCAACAGGAAGACATTAGTCTAGAGCGACAAATCAATGAACTTGAAACATATAATGAAGATAGTCAATCTGGTCAGGAACGATTAGATGAACTCAAATTTAAACTGGAACAGATGCGACTGCCGCGCAAGAAAGTTGTCCAATCACGGTATTATGAAGAAGGGGAAAAGGCTAGTAGTTTTTTTTTTAATTTAGAGAAACAAAATTAGGTGAATAAGCTTATTCATAGGTTACTTGTAAATGGAAAAGAAATCGCTAAGCAAGAAGAAATATTGAAGGAACAAATGCACTACTATGAATCTTTGTACAAAAGCAAGATGAGAAAAAAGCTGACTGTCATATGGCATCTTTCTTAAATATTGAAAAAATTAAACAAAATAAGCGTTGCACAAAGAGATTTTTGTGAAAGGGATATTGAGATGAACGAACTAGCAGAGGTTCTAATGCATAAGAAATATGATGGCACATGGCAGGGACCGGTTTCCTGTTACGTTTTATAAATTCTGTTGGGAAGATATAGGGCCGTTTCTATTAAGAAGCTTCCAGTATTCATTAGACTCTCAGACTCTCTGAAAAGTTCAAAATCTCCAAATTTGCAAAGAAATAGGACCCTTTCTCAAACTCTTTAACTTGACGAACTTGCGAATCTGCATTTTGTTATGAAAAAAAAAAAAAAAAAAAAAAAAAAAAAAATCCCGCTGAAAATGAAATGTGTCTGGAAAGAAACGTGTCCGAGATGTAGGTGCTAGAGTCCGTTCCCATGACTTGTTGATCTGCTGCTCAGCCCGCTGAGCAAATGAGCTATCGAGGCTATGCTGCTAGGGTGACTAATTTGCTTAGTTTTGTAGTCTTTAGTTGCAGGCCCATAACGTTGCCACATCACATTTGAACTTATACCAGTTATGCCAGGGCTACAAATGACAACATCAGCTGGTACGTACCAGTGCTACAAATGAGAGTGTCACGTATATATAAAACACAACATATAGCCGACAAAGGGGAGGAAGAGACCATGCACATACCGTCTCGTTCCGTGCGTCGTAATCAAAGCCAAACTTGTCCAGTGACCCCTGCTTGACCTTGGCGGCGAAGTCCTGGTACTCGGGTCCCCGTGGGGCGTACAGCCCGATCTTGATGAGGGCTTGGAAGGCCTCGAAGGCATCCTCGTCCTGGGAGTCACCGCGAAACCAGGAGTGGTCCCCCCAGTAGTCCCCCTTGAAAGGGAACAGCTCCACGTCCAGGAAGACGTGTTCCCCGCCGGCCACATACCCCAGGCCGTGAGCCGCCAACAGGAAGGCACGGACCGCGTCCCCAGGCACGCACAGGATGATCACTGGGAACATAAAACAACAAAGACATTGTGATGGCCGGAATGGGGTGAAAATCGCTCTTTCCTGTATGTAGCCTCAAACTAAGTGTAATTGCTTTCTGCCCTATACGGTATTTTGTACCGCACCGTTGCAAACAGTTGCGGCCCGCCAAATGGCAGAAAGTTAACTACAAAAAGGGTCAGTATAGGCAGCATGAGGTTTGTTCTGGTTGTGTTCTGGCTGTCCGAATTTGTCGTGTTAGCAAGCGACCGGCAGGGTTTCCGAACGTACATGCTGGATAACTGTAAGGGGCGCGCCACTTCTTATCAGGGGGGGGGGGGGGGCGTGTAGAAAATAAATTACCATGCAATTTCTTTATTTTTCACAAATTTATTGACATTTTATTTATTTGTTTGCATCTTTGTCATCAAATTATTTATTTCTTTAGACACCCAACAAGGAAATGTTATAAGGCATTTTTTTTTTGAATTTTGAAAGCAAGTTTTTTTTTTGTAGCATCTGAGAAGCAAACATTTTTTCCCCCAAATAGTCACAACAAACTATTTTTTTCTAATATTTTCTAGCCCCCCCCCCCCCTGATATGAAATGGTGCGCCCCTAAGTTAAAGATATTTCACTCCCTTGCCACAGTATCACTTGGAGTAATTCATCATTCCGGAAAATCGCTGTAAACATCCCTTTCTCGGATGTGCAACGCCCGTTATCGGCGGAAAATATAAGAGCAGTGGCTGGCGAAGGCAGAAAACTGGATTTAGGAATAGAAGCATATGCATATATTCACATATTTTATATTTATCAGGCAAGCCAAGATCTGTTAATGTCAATGACCGCTGTTGGAGTTCAATAATCCTCAGTATTATTGCTACGTGATAACATGGAACAACGACCGTTTGTTGGTGCGTGTATCTGTGCGAGAAAAAGGTTGACAGAAAGCGGCAGAAAAAAACGTAGCAGTCCACAGCAGAGTAGCATAAAGGGCGAAATTATGCGCTTCAACTTTTGCCATAGCAATCTCGTTCGTTGGGGCACTAGCCTTCACACAGAAAGATGTTCAGTTTTCGTGATGACACGCGTACCTAGGCGGGCACACGTCGGTATTGGATTTTGAGATCTGAGTCTTGCGTTCGGCGTTCTCGCGAGTCGTTTTAAGGGGCGCCCTCTTCTGGGAGATTTGATGCTAAGGCCGACGGGAACGCGGAGACGCTGGGGGCAGCGCGTGCCACGACGTGGAATGGCGGTGTTACGCAAACAAAAACGTCTCAAAAACATTCTGGTTGCCATGGCAAGGTGTTTTTTGCCTGCAGGATACTGATTTCATGATCACTATGCCTTCTAGGCGCTGATATGGCCTCAAAGATTGGTTGGTTGGTTGTATATTCAACACGCTTAACCACTTTTGGTGATATCAAATCAGTGGGAGAAGAAATGTAGAGTGAACCCATGTCCCCGAGAGAGCTGAATGCTAGCACTCTAGCCCACTGAACTATCGAGGCGGCCCACATATGGCGCAAAGAAGGCGACTGGCTCACCAGATTTGAGAACGCTTGTAAGCAGCTTGATGTCGGGCCAATAAAATTGCCTAACGCCCCGCTAATTCGCGCTATTGTTTTGTTATACCTAATGATCATTCGAGATGCAAGGTCGACTGAAAGGTGTTGTCGGTTAAGAAGTTCAGTACAAAATCAAGGCCGCTTCTATTTAAGAAAGATAGCCTCTTTCACGTGGCGACAATGTCCCAAAACACACAGAAGATGTTAATCACTGGACGGGTGATAGTGAGGAGGATCGAGTGAAGGCCGGAGACCCTTAAATATATGAATGTCGTGTAAAAAGGATGGGAGGCTTCCGCGCCCGCTACTGACTGATTCCCAATTTGTTAGAGACGAGCAACAACAGTCAAAACATTCATCAGATTAAGACCAACATTCATTACGTAACTGAGTATTCACTTTACAAGTGAGTATCCCTTCCACCCCCACCTCCATGCACAAAATGTGTTTCAGGGGCAGACGAACTGGTGCTTTACTGCGATGTCGCGAATTCTAACATGGAGGCTCGGATTTGATCTTCCGGGTGCAGTACGCAATGGTGACCAAAACACCATTTCATCTATTCACTGCTTTGACACCTCCCCCCCCCCCGCCGACCCCCGATCCGCCCACGCTCACTCTCCCTCCACCCATATGTCCCCGCCCCCGTCCCAGCCTAATTACATCCCCATACCATTGATAGATTGATGATAACGAGCACACAAAATATCTGCATCTCTGAACATTATCATCCGTACCCTTGGTTGATATGACCGACAATGCAGCGCATCTAATCTCATGCAATATATATATATATGGTTATTAGGAATCATGGTTGCACTCGATAACTTGCCAACACCCATCCCAATGATAAGTCACCCTGGCAACTGATTCCGATGAGCTGACAGCCACTAGTCATTTCGCGTTATGGTATATCTACTGGAACAATGTATCATCTACTTAATCTACATAAATTCCTCTGTTTATTGACCGAAACATACATTTCATGCATTATACATTTCGTTGTCTGCCACAGCTTAATACGGACGGGGAAGCACTACGATTTCACTTAATAGCAAGGCATATGTGTCATAAAGGCCGGGTTGTTCGTCCAAAATATAAAATATTGAGAGTAGCCTTTTAGGCTGTTGCGGGTATTTCGTGGCGGAAAAAATCTTTTTCTATGTCGAAACATGCTTATGTTGAGCAATTTGAGTCTGTTGGCCGTCTGCACTATCCCTTTTTTGTCGAAGGCTTTTCCAGTTCGGTTGTGTTTGCAAGCATTTGAGCCTACATATGACTATATCTTTTAGCCCGCCCTTCGCGTTGTAAGCCGTTTGCAGGCCCAGGGACTTCAACCGCCTGTACCCTGGAACCGCCGTTGCGGCTTTATGCAGATGCAGTTGCAGGCCCTGAGAGGCTGGCCCCTGGAGTACCCTAGAACCGCCAGTGCGTGCTAAAGCCTCTCTAAAAAGGGTCAAACGACGGGCTATTTGGGCCTGCGCATGCGCACCGCAAGAATACGCAAAGGCGGATAAATAACACGGGCGAGGTCATACATTCATCCTTAACTTTAATTCTACGCTATTTTTAACATGCATACCGTGTCATCATGGAAATTCATACCTCGTTGATCTTACCATTCATATCATGGTATCCTTAACATGTTTACGTCGTTATCCTGAACAGTTATACATCGTTATCTTTAACATTCAGATCTAGTAATCCATAACATTTAGATCTGGCTCTCCATGACATCCACAGCTTGTGATCCGCATCATTCTTACCTCATGATACTAAAATTTATGTTTCATTTTGCTTAACCACGATATAGCCTTACAGGCTGAAAGTGCCGTTAAAACCCAATCAAATCAAATCAAATCAAATATTTTTGCTTAACATTCAGACTTCATTTGGTTTAACATTCAGACTTAATTTGGTTTAACATTCAGACTTCATTTTTCTTAACATTCAGACTTCATTTGGTTTAACATTCAGACTTCATTTTTCTTACCATTCATACCTAGTTTAAAATCGTTTGCATTAAGCCCCAGTTTAATATTCTTAACATGTATACCTCGTTATCCTTAATATCCACACCTCATAATACTTCATGCCTTCTTTAATATATTTAGCACTTATATATATTTTAATATCCTTAATACCCATACCAATTCTTATATCTTTAACACATATACCTTGTTATCTGTAACATTTACATCATTATAATAAACACGCATACCTTATTTCAACCTTTGAAATCCATGCCTAGTTTAAAGCGTTAACATTCTTGTCAAATGTTATATCCTTAACATTGATACCGAGCTTATTTAATATCCTCAATATTTATTATTCTATTCACAATTTAGCATTGGTAACATTCCTACCTAGTCTAATATCCTGACTTTGATACCTAGTCTAATATCTTGACATTCAAACCTAGTCTAATATCCTAACATTCATGCATAGTCTAATACCCTGCCATTCATAGCTAGTCTAATATCTTGACATTCATACCCAGTCTAATATCCTGACGTAAAGAAATAGTCATAAATTCATACCTCGTGACACCTCGCTGGCCTCCCGCAAGATGGCGCTTAAGTCCGGCTGGCTCAGGCCGTAGTACTTGATGACGTTGGGCAGAAAGCCTCCATTCTGGAGCCCCACGTCCAGCGTCTCCCCCAGGATCAGCGCCTGGTCGTCATCCCGATCCATGACGATGGTGACGGACGTCCAGTTGAACTGACGCAGGACGCTGCCGACGACCTTGCGCAGGCGACACTGGCAGTAGGCGAAGCGGGTCAAGGTCGGGAATTCGGCCTTGTCCTTGAAGCGGCCGCTGTCTCCCAAACCTGGTTGGGTTAAAGTGTTCAGGTTTTAGTTCAACTTCTAGGTCATTCCAACGAAACAATACTAAATTCTTTATTATAAAAGAATACTGTTGTTTGAGTAACTTATCACCCAAACCTGAAGTTACAATTAAAGTGTTGGTGCCGGGTTGAGCTTTTAGTTTCGGGGGCCTCTCTGGTGTAGTGGTGTAAAGGCTTCCGTAAATATTCAAGTTACTTGGTATTTTGGTGAAGGGAGAAAACCAGTAGGTGTTCCACGTGTTGAATATATAATATCTGGAATAGCGTGTCAACCTGCGATGTTTTTAACGGGAGTACCACCACCCGTACAGCGCACAATTCCCTCTTCAAAGGAAAACCTACATTTACGTCACGAAACGACGAATGATCGCCGCGGACTATTTCTTGATGTTTTATTGTGCCATATGGGATAGTGGCTAATATTTCTATTAGCGCTCCAGAATAAACTGAACCGGTATTCCATTTTGACGGCGTAATATATTGGGATTAATATATTAAAAGTGCCCCTTAATCTAGCTAGGAGCTGGACTTTGTTCTAGTGAATGGAAATAAAATGAGCGGCAGTTTAGGTCCATTTTGTGCATACAAGGACTAAACTGGGCTGAGCAACCTAACAGGACGATAAAGACAGTATGGATGGAACATGGCCCGGTTTAGATGCAGGCCATGTCAGCGGTCTGGTGTACTAACCACTACACATAGGATTGTTTATTGAAGGTAAATAAATACATGTTTGTCATTAATAGGTTGCGACTTCTATTTCACTAAAAACGGATTCATCGAAGCAGTAAACGTGAATTCCGGCGTGTTTATGCATGGTAGCATTGCATCCTTCAAACCGCCGTTGCGTTGTAATGTGTAGCGCAACTGCCCACTGCATGAACACGCAACGGCGGTTCTACGGTAGTGTAGGTCTGGCTGATTACAAGATATAAGCGCTAATTAATCTATGATGTCACCCGATTGACATGCAAGCTTTGACGCTGTAAATAGCCATCTGTTGTCTAGGGGTGTATCGCTTTTCGATGAGTTCAATCAATCCAGTGAAAAGGGACAATCAGGATTCCATGGTAAAACCACGTAGATTTGCTTTTTGCGTAATTGCCTTCAAAATTCAATCATGAAGCTATAAAAAACCACCCAGCACATCTCTAAGCTCCTCTATTTGGACCTGTAAATACAGGGAAATAATAGGGGTTATACTTGTTTGGAAGGTGTTGCCGTCTGTCGCTGGTTTGACTGGTTTAAGTGCCGCACGCTTTATCTCATTTTGGTTGCATAATTACACACACATCAGTGGTTATACTACCCATTATGTGTAATAAAAGAGGCCATGAATAAGGGATAACATGCACGCCAACAATTAATAATCAACAACCTTTATTTTAACACAATAATTAGACATGGACTTCAGTCAGCATAGAATACCTTCATTACTATAATAACATGCTGAAATTCAGTGTTGGCCACACAAATAGCTTCTTTCACATTCAAATTTTATTTTTTGACCAAGTTTTCGATGTCCTCGTCACTTATATTCCGCAGAATAAAACCATTCATATTTTTTAGCTTGAAGTCACATACTAAATATCTTATTTTATTCATACTAGGATCGCGGCAAATACGTATTATACCCATGGGTCTGAGATATATGTCTTTTTATTGGATAGAAAATTCGACTTAATCCTTTTTGAAAACGTTATCGCTTACTCACACTGTAGAGCATCACGCCAAGGAAATAAAACGGACCCATTGACTTGCCACAGAATGCGCCCCTCCCCAATTATATATATATATATATACATATATATATGAATATATATGAGACTCACCGGTGATTATGGTGACACCCCAGAAGCCAGCGAGACGCCCCACCGGATCCAGGGCGTAGGTACAGGCGGGACCGATGAAGGCAATAACATTCTCCCGGTAATACAGCTCGGAAGCCAGACCTGTGATGAAATAATAATATGGTCATAAAGGTACAGAAACGTTTTTTGTTATAAATGTTAGATGAAGCGTTACTTGTTGTGGTTTGTAAAGTGGTAAAGTGACACTACTCTTCAGATTTCTTTATTTGATATTCTTTTTAGAAGAGAATTGGATTTCGAATCCCGGAGCAGCGCGGTTGCTATTTTAGAATACTTGTAATCAGACCTGCATTTTGATATATAGTATTATCAATAATATGCAAACAATGGCAATATAAGACCTGCCTACTCCGCCCCCCCCCCTTCCCGCACCCACACACACACTCCACACCCCACTCCGCAACCCACCCCCAGGTATGGGTCTATTGCTTCTTTGGTAAATGTAACAAGCCGACATCGCAGACATTGTTAACGGTATAAAAAAAACATGAATGTAATGTATCCATATTATATGTCCATTTATGTGGCGGTGATCACGCCGAGAACTATGACAAGAAAATGGGCGTGACAGAATGATAGCCCTGCCACGTGACGTATGTAGCTACTAGATTAGCATGGGGAATTAGCTAAGAGGCAACGATCCCCCGGCCTGGCAATGTCGACCTGACAATCTCGATTTGACAATCTCTACCTGGCAATCTCTACCTGGCAATCTCTACCCAACAATCTCTACCTGACAATCGCTACCTGACGATCTCGATCTGACAATCTTGATCTGACAATTTCCACTCTGAGACATCAGAGGAATGAGGAGTGTCTCCTCGGTTTTTGTGTTTGTGATATCGAGAACTCCCCGGTACCAACCAGCGGGGGAGACAGAGAGACACACAATACAGCCCGTTATTATGTATTCTGGGGACACTGATCATACGCAATGAAAAGGAGATACTTCGTGCCGCCTAATACAAATTTCTCAATAACCACATCATTAAGCCACTTAGGTTGATGTACCAGCTGACTCATTTTCACGATCTCGTCTTGCTTACTTGGGGCTGCTGGGGAGGCGATGGTAGCAACAATCAGCCGTGATTACAGTAACCACTCTTTATATAAACGTGGAGCCCGTGGTATGGTAGTGACATGTCCGTCGTGAACCACACTTAGTCGATGTTTTTTTTAGTTCCGACGAGCATTCTATCCTTTAGCATCGCACCAGTATTTTATGAATGAAACAACTCCCGCTTCTGCATTTCGATCGTTATTTTGGACTCTGAACCCGTTTCTTCGAATGCCCCAAGTTGAAAGATCTGAAAGTTCCTGTGTCAACAAAATGTAAACAAAGGAACATGCCTGGCCACCTGAACTAAAGTGCCGATTAGTCTTAGACTAACTGAATGCGATCGATGACTTTTCCTTCAAACAGTGACTACGATGGGATAGACGACAGGTCATCGATGCGATGACTGCGGTAAGCTGTGTTGGTCACAGATAGGCTTGTTTAGTAATAAGCGCAAATGCCGCGAAACAGTTCTTACCAACTTAAACCAAAACAAAAGCTGCAAATCCATCGTCTTTTTCGAGGACGGACGGATGCCAACCAAGACTTACCAGGAGCTTGTGCGGCGTCGCAGCTGGGGCCGAAGGTCTTTAGGATTGGCACCAGTCGGTAGCCAGCCGTCTTAAGCTTCACGTTGACAGTCTCCACAGCCAGGTCCACGGCCACGCCAGCCCTCTCCACGTCATAGGGGGCGCCACTGCCACGGACCATCAGGACGCCGACCTTGAGTTCGGTCAACGCAGACGACATTGGCAAGGTCATGACATTGAGACAAAAAAGGAGAAGCATGGCCACAGGTCCGCATGTCGGCCACTTTGAAGAGTCAGTCAAACAATATCGATGTTTCGCCATTTTCGCTTTTGTATATATATAAGTCGTTAAAATGAAGAAGCAATCAGTCCGTCAATTAAATTCCCCTGGGTCGCAGGATTGTGGAGTAGTTTCAGACGCCGAAACCGCTTTCCCCTCACAAGTCCTTTCATGAGGGGTGTCCTCTAAATCCTTTG
>OZ025261.1:15885067-16029964 GCA_964019135.1 Arenicola marina | reverse complement strand
AAAAGGCAATGGTAAACTATACCACGTTTCCGTTCTCCTAACGCGACACCCCCCTCCCCACCTCCCGCAGCCCCCACCCGGCCTTCTACATGCCCGCCAATACACATATGCATACCGGCTTTGATGCGCTTCACTGGCGCACACTCCTGCCCTTATTCACACCAACCCCCTACCTTACACCCCTACCCAATGTATGACTGGCGTTCCGCTGCTTGCTGCATGGTGCTCTTACCGTGAGCCGAGCGCCCCCCCCCCCCGCACCCCCCCCCCCTCCCCGCCAGGCCCCACCTGAGGTCGAGGTGACAGCGATGGCATCAGCATGGGAAGCTGCGAAACGCTGTAATTCCGTTTATAATTGCCTTTGTTTAGCTGCATTTGTTAGAGGTGAGCCCAGTGAATGGCGCATACCTTTCAGGGGAACCTCAGAACAGAAATGGGGTTGAAATAAACAATGAAAAAGGTTTTATATAAAGTCTCGCTCTTTCTCTATATATACATGGGCATATATGAATGATTTATCTTAATTATATATAAATATATAAAATTACCGTTCCAGGCACGACTAATTTTTTTCACAAAAAGGTTGATTCATTTCAGCCTTTATTTTTCAAAATAAAAAATTCGTCCCCGAACGAGGTTTTTTCCAACCAAAAATAAGTTCTTCACAAGTTCGTCGCGGAACGACCTAATTTTTTGGCCCCAAGTAATAAGTCGTTCCAAATAAAATGGCACACAGCTACACCACAGCGACACTACCTATTCTGACATCTGTCTGCGGTTATCCCTCTACTGATCACTACGGTTCAATATATACCGGGTATTACCACTGCCATCTCTACTGGAATTACACCAAATTCGCCAGTGGGGAATTAATAGTTCACATTTGCCAATTACTAATTCGCATTTGCTAACTACTAATTCGCAACTGCTAATTAATTAACATTTGCCAATAATTAGCTCGTATTGGCCAATTGAAAACTGTGGTGTCGGGAAGCGGGTAAGGGGTGACAGGCGGTGGAAGGGATGTGTTAACTCTTTGTCTTTTTGGGACGAAATGTGGCTGCTCAGCTGAAAGTTGGGTGGTCAGGTAGATGTGAGCAGGAGGGATGAAGGGAGGAAGTGGGGCTGGAAGTCCAGCGTGGGAGCTGCAGGGTCCAGTGTCAGTGGCGCCGAGGAATAAGCACGAAGGTACGGGCGTGGGGGAGGCGGGGGTGGGGGGGAGCAATCCCGCGGCCGAATAACAGGTAGGTAGGCGGGGAATGGATGTGGGCTGGGGGAGGGGGGGGGGGGCGTTATGTTATGAAATGGCGGTTGTAAATGGCAGATAGTTCCAAGAGAATGACGGGAGATGTGAATGTGACAGGGTACCAGGTGTTACTTAGAGACTGGGGCAAACAGTGGCAGCAGTCAAACCATGGAAAGGTTGGTATGGAGGCTACAGAGGCCTTAAAAGCGAAAAATACACGATGCATCAAAGATGGAAATGCCAGGTCTATTAATGGATTTCTGCGCGTCACTGCGTATGTCATAATCCATCAGAGACTCACCACGGCGGAAACGCGTTGGCGCGGTTTCGAATTTGACAGGGGAACGAACAGGTGCACATACGAATCGAGGACTGTATGAGGGACGGGTTATCTCTCCCAAATACAGGACTGATGGAAGCGGGGGGGGGGGGGCGAGGGGGCTCCCCGCAAATGAGGGAGGAGGCGCAGCAAGGGGGTCCATACCACACTGATAAATGTAATGCACAAAACAAGGCGCGACCATCCCTTACCCCCACCCCCACGTGCTATGTCAGATATGATGTATCATGTATCATACCAGATGAATATGTGATGATGTAATAGGTGCGTAAGTGAAGATCGAGTTAGGGTGGTAATCTATTCCGACGTAGCAGGGGTGTGGGTTCCCAATCCGGTGAGTGCATTGCGTCGCAAAGCGTAATGGGTATATATCGTGTTAATATCATTACCATTTCAATGTCGTCATCATGTCACGAGTTTTAGACCTGATCTATGTGGACTAACAGGTCGTCACTGATTAGGAATGGTTACATAGGTAAACTGGTATCCTCCATCTACTACAACAGCATTTCCTTCCATGAACCCGATACCCCGTCTTCACTGAATAAAA
The DNA here is from genome assembly GCA_964019135.1 of Arenicola marina. Lineage (NCBI taxonomy): Eukaryota > Metazoa > Annelida > Polychaeta > Arenicolidae > Arenicola > Arenicola marina. Next base: position 16,027,828 of record OZ025261.1, on the reverse strand, counting down.
CAAGAATTACTGTATGGTCTTTAGAAGTAAAAGGTCCTATATGTTATGGCTACGACAACAACAAATGATAATTCCCAATAAAACGTAGCTCCTGTTAACAGGTATCACCGCCAAAAAACATATTTGACAACGCTCTTACTTTACAGTGCCAGATATCGTATCTAGGCTTTTATAAACGATGTAAGACTTATCTATTCATACCTATCTCCATTGATCAACTCCCACATCATTGTTTACTTATCACTTATCACTTATTACTCACTTTGTTGTCTACAGTAACGGCCAAGATAATTTCAATCCCGCGGCCGAATAACAGGTAGGTAGGCGGGGAATGGATGTGGGCTGGGGGAGGGGGGGGGGGGGCGTTATGTTATGAAATGGCGGTTGTAAATGGCAGATAGTTCCAAGAGAATGACGGGAGATGTGAATGTGACAGGGTACCAGGTGTTACTTAGAGACTGGGGCAAACAGTGGCAGCAGTCAAACCATGGAAAGGTTGGTATGGAGGCTACAGAGGCCTTAAAAGCGAAAAATACACGATGCATCAAAGATGGAAATGCCAGGTCTATTAATGGATTTCTGCGCGTCACTGCGTATGTCATAATCCATCAGAGACTCACCACGGCGGAAACGCGTTGGCGCGGTTTCGAATTTGACAGGGGAACGAACAGGTGCACATACGAATCGAGGACTGTATGAGGGACGGGTTATCTCTCCCAAATACAGGACTGATGGAAGCGGGGGGGGGGGGGGCGAGGGGGCTCCCCGCAAATGAGGGAGGAGGCGCAGCAAGGGGGTCCATACCACACTGATAAATGTAATGCACAAAACAAGGCGCGACCATCCCTTACCCCCACCCCCACGTGCTATGTCAGATATGATGTATCATGTATCATACCAGATGAATATGTGATGATGTAATAGGTGCGTAAGTGAAGATCGAGTTAGGGTGGTAATCTATTCCGACGTAGCAGGGGTGTGGGTTCCCAATCCGGTGAGTGCATTGCGTCGCAAAGCGTAATGGGTATATATCGTGTTAATATCATTACCATTTCAATGTCGTCATCATGTCACGAGTTTTAGACCTGATCTATGTGGACTAACAGGTCGTCACTGATTAGGAATGGTTACATAGGTAAACTGGTATCCTCCATCTACTACAACAGCATTTCCTTCCATGAACCCGATACCCCGTCTTCACTGAATAAAACAAGAATTACTGTATGGTCTTTAGAAGTAAAAGGTCCTATATGTTATGGCTACGACAACAACAAATGATAATTCCCAATAAAACGTAGCTCCTGTTAACAGGTATCACCGCCAAAAAACATATTTGACAACGCTCTTACTTTACAGTGCCAGATATCGTATCTAGGCTTTTATAAACGATGTAAGACTTATCTATTCATACCTATCTCCATTGATCAACTCCCACATCATTGTTTACTTATCACTTATCACTTATTACTCACTTTGTTGTCTACAGTAACGGCCAAGATAATTTCAATCCCGCGGCCGAATAACAGGTAGGTAGGCGGGGAATGGATGTGGGCTGGGGGAGGGGGGGGGGCGTTATGTTATGAAATGGCGGTTGTAAATGGCAGATAGTTCCAAGAGAATGACGGGAGATGTGAATGTGACAGGGTACCAGGTGTTACTTAGAGACTGGGGCAAACAGTGGCAGCAGTCAAACCATGGAAAGGTTGGTATGGAGGCTACAGAGGCCTTAAAAGCGAAAAATACACGATGCATCAAAGATGGAAATGCCAGGTCTATTAATGGATTTCTGCGCGTCACTGCGTATGTAATAATCCATCAGAGACTCACCACGGCGGAAACGCGTTGGCGCGGTTTCGAATTTGACAGGGGAGCGAACAGGTGCAAATACGAATCGAGGACTGTATGAGGGACGGGTTATCTCTCCCAAATACAGGACTGATGGAAGCGGGGGGGGGGGCGAGGGGGCTCCCCGCAAATGAGGGAGGAGGCGCAGCAAGGGGGTCCATACCACACTGATAAATGTAATGCACAAAACAAGGCGCGACCATCCCTTACCCCCACCCCCACGTGCTATGTCAGATATGATGTATCATGTATCATACCAGATGAATATGTGATGATGTAATAGGTGCGTAAGTGAAGATCGAGTTAGGGTGGTAATCTATTCCGACGTAGCAGGGGTGTGGGTTCCCAATCCGGTGAGTGCATTGCGTCGCAAAGCGTAATGGGTATATATCGTGTTAATATCATTACCATTTCAATGTCGTCATCATGTCACGAGTTTTAGACCTGATCTATGTGGACTAACAGGTCGTCACTGATTAGGAATGGTTACATAGGTAAACTGGTATCCTCCATCTACTACAACAGCATTTCCTTCCATGAACCCGATACCCCGTCTTCACTGAATAAAACAAGAATTACTGTATGGTCTTTAGAAGTAAAAGGTCCTATATGTTATGGCTACGACAACAACAAATGATAATTCCCAATAAAACGTAGCTCCTGTTAACAGGTATCACCGCCAAAAAACATATTTGACAACGCTCTTACTTTACAGTGCCAGATATCGTATCTAGGCTTTTATAAACGATGTAAGACTTATCTATTCATACCTATCTCCATTGATCAACTCCCACATCATTGTTTACTTATCACTTATCACTTATTACTCACTTTGTTGTCTACAGTAACGGCCAAGATAATTTCAATATTACAAATTTATTTTTCTATATTATATAATGAATTTTCAATATTGAAAAATTGGTATGTTTTTTTAATATTGAATCTTTATTTTTTAATATTAAAAATTGATTTTTTTATATTATAAATTCCGGCCGCCTATTTGATAATATTTAAAGATCGATTTTTCTTTTTTAATATTGCAAATTGATTTTTCAATATTGCCTATTCTTTGTTCAATGTTGCAAAATAGGTATTAAAAACATGGATGGCGTTCCATATGGGCGACTGTAACGCGCAAATCGCAGGCCCCAGATGCTTAGGGTCAGCCATAGCTTAGCTATGAAAATTGTTGAATGAATATTCATTAGCTGACGCTGTTACGAAATTCAAACGTTACCTTTGTGGCAGATCTGGCAAAATTTATTATTTACAACTGCATAAAATCAAAGTCATAAATGCCGTAGACTCACGTTTCGGCCCATATTTTCCGCGAATTTGGCGCGATCGCTCTAAAAATCACTGACCTGACAAAGCAACCCTGTGCAATTTTAATGATACCAAACTTACGTGTGTACTGTCAGCTTATCCTTTTTTAAGACACAAACAATATTTCTCCATGCTGACACTCCATTGGCAGCAGACACTTTGTGACAAATAGACTAAATCACAGACAATGAAAGGCTGTTGCCATGGCGCGCGTGGCTGGTGCAAATATAGCTCAGAGCACGTTCGGCGCCATGGCAACTACGTCATTTTATGACGTGTGCTTTAGTATGTTCACGAAACTGCGTTTCGTGCCAATTGAGTGCCTTTTGGGCACGCTCACTATCCCTTCTGCACCACATCACCAGTACCCGCGCCCCCGCACCCCCCCCCCCCCTTCCCCGCACGCGAAACTTGTCAAACGAGGTACCAAGTTTGGGGTGGTGGGGGGGGGGGGAGAAGAAACTGACGGTTGTAACGGACAGCGGCAGCTAACATTTATGTCAATAAGTAATTGAGCATTTCCCAGATAATCGCGCTAGTTTGGAAAATGCCTCTTTCTCCTCCCTCCCACTATTGCTTGCCAGTGGCCGCTCCACTGTTAGTGCTAACGCCCACCGGACGCGTTCGCGGCGCGTCGCCTCGACGGAACTGACGCGGCGCGGAAAGATAGGACAGTTGAGTTGTGCTTGGCTAAGGCCCACTGCACGTGTCAGCGGGACGGCACCGGGGGACCGGGCCCACTGCACGTGTCAGTCTCGGCTCGGCGGTGAGGTAGGACATGTTCTATTTTTCGGTCGTCGGTCGGCGCGCCTTCGATATTTCAACCAATCAGAAAAAAAGAACGAAATTCAGAGCGAGGCACACTCTCCAACATAGTGGCAAAAGCCTTTGCTCCGGACACAAAAAACGTGCGAAAGTTGGAGACATGATACGGGGCTCCCCCAACCAGATCCAGCAACTCCTGAAACTGCACTGGCGTCAATCTGAAGTAAATTAAGGTCCGAAACCTCTCATCGTTTGCAGTTTGTAGCTCCTGTATGAGCCTGTGGTATTCTCCCAGTGCCAGTCTTCTTAAAAAGTGCGATGAATCAAATACATCCTCATAGGGCGACATCTTCCCCTCGCTAACACCACGAGTGCGTCCACCTCATCTGAAGAATCCATCTTTCAATTGTTTTAAAATACCGCCAATATCTAAACATAGCCATAACCGTTAAATCAGACAGCTGCTATACCATGAACACACAAAGCAGATTTTTTAACAGTCGATAAACATAATTTTCTAACATTAAAATAGAACGAAATTAATTTTTTGTTGTAAAATACTCTGATCAAATAGAAGAAAGAGATAATATTTACAAATGGGACTATAAATAGCTGCATATAGCCAGGCATATAGCACCTTTGCATCCATAATGTCTGAAGTGACTAGATAGATGTACAGGCCCGGTTATAACTTTTTAATATGTGACAAAAAGCTATAGTCCACCTTAGCGTTTAATACTTATGTAGCCTAGGCTACCTGCTATAACTTATTACAAATACTGGTGCAGCATTATATGGCTTGTAGATGAAAAGGAAGCCCCCAGAAGCAGTCACTCGAATCAAGGAAGGGGAGGGGGGGGGGTCACATGCTCAGCCACAGGCTAATAAGTAGTATTACCTGTATAGGCATATATGATATGGGCCCCTTACCCATATAGGCATAAATGGGTCCCATACCTGCGTCACCCCCCCCCCTCGACTCAGTCGATTTACGGTGCCTGTGGGGGCGAGTCTTTCTTTGTCTGCTGGAAATCTTCAGAACGGCGGACCGTCGTTCTGGCCCTGTCTATTACCTGCTATTACTCGACCGACATGCACAGCTATGGAAATGACCATCTCCACCGGGACCTACTGCTGCAAACACAACAATTTCGCTTATATAACACGCGCAGCACTGGTCCAGCATGGCGGATGAACAAAGGTTATGTAACCGAGTGACGTCACGTGCACGCTCTCTAGACACGCTGCCCCCTCCCCCTCCACTGATTTACTATGCCGATGCCTGTGGCAGCGCTTGTATGTTAACGCTTGTATAACCAGTGCCAGTGGTAATTGTAACTTGTTATTGTAGTAGACCTACTTATAACAAGGGTTGAGGCGGTATGCATTAAGCAGGCCTGGTAAGGTGTGATAAACTTGCGATTAAACCGATTAAAGAGACTGCGTATCAATTCCAGCACATGTAATCAACTACGAAGTGGAGCGCTTTTTCTTCTTGATGAGATAGAACTGCATCATCAGCTTCCTCGGCCCAGCCGTATTTCACCGACTTTGCCGCCATCGCTAACAACATCAACAGCCGACTGTCACTAATCGAACGCAGTTTTCCGTAGCTTGCGTGAGATCATGCATATTCATGCAGCAATTTTCACAGCTAAACTATGGCTGACCGATTGCTTACGGGGCGAGCAACATTCGCTCCCGCGAGTTACAGAGCTTCACCGCCTGGTTCGATCTATGTTCGCTGCCATCCGAAGATATTTGTAGTGGGCCAAACAATACCTTTTGTCCTTACGACGGGGGACCCCAGACTCTTAATGATCACATCCTTATGCGAAGCTAATATGAAGACCTTGTTTTGTCCGCGTGTGTAGTCGACGACGACGAGTTGAATACATCAGATCACCTTCCTGTTCTTGTATCCATCAGCTGTCCGCGGTTAAGTGTGCGCGACACAGACGCACAGTTCCTTCTCTAAAGTGGAAGCGAGTTAGTAACCAGTACATACGCGACACCTACACCAGAGAGCTTAACGACAGACTGAGGCCAATATTGTACACAAAGCTTGGCTGCATAGGTGACATCGAGACGTATCATAAAAGAGTCACAGATCGGATGCTGATCTTCTCGCATCGTCACATTCCGGAGGCCCGATTCCATCTTTTTTTACTTAAGCCGTACTGGAAGCAAGGTGCAGGGTAAGCCCATAAGGACATGTACCAGGCGCGTGGAACAAGGCCGACCGCGTGACCCGACAAACGTAGGGTTTAAGACGTACAAGAACCTGAAACGTGGTTTTAGACTCACCTTAAGGAATTTAAAGCACGAGAGCGATGTAGAATTCTTTCAATAGATCGATAGACAAGCTGAGGTGGACCAGAACAAGTTCTGGTCGCTCGTCAACAAGAAAAATAAGCAAACCGTTCTGTGCAGTAGGCCGCTCAAAGTAGACGGTGAAGTTTATTGGGGACGGGAGGAGCAACTGTCTGTGTGGACCGATTATTTTAGGGACATGTATTCAGAGACCCACATCACGAAGGCCCGATCAGAATCAATTTGATAAAAAATTCGATAAACTATTCGATAAAGAAATTCTGTGGAAGGTAAAAACATGGATTAATGTCAACCGTGTAGACTTTCATTCGTCTAACCAAAAAGCCTATCAGGAATCTATGTGCAGCCTCTGAGCGTCTTATAGTGTTCAGGAATGCATTAATTACAACCGCGAGAGGGGATCCGGGGTGTACTTGGCCCTGTTAGATTCGTCTTGCGCTTTTGATACGGTGTGGCACGAAAAGTTGTTTTACAAACTGCATTCTTTAGACATAAGAGGCAAACTTTGGTCCTTATTATACTCGACGGACCAAGGTATGGTCTTCAATGTGGTATGTAACGGCATTAAATCGGAAGACATACCTATCAGTAGGTCTGTGCGCCAGGGTTCCGTGCGTGTGAAAGAAGTTCAGGTATACAAACATGTGGGAATTCACCTCGATGTCAATCTCTCCTCATCTAGGGCGGTGGAGGAGGCGACTAAAGAACTAAAGAGGGGATTAATGAGCATCCTATCAGTCAACACAAAAAACGCCGGCATGAGTTGTCTCACCGCTTTGAAATTGTATCGATGTATTGTCATTCCGCGGGCCCTCTATGGCGCTGAGTTAGGGAATTATCTGACACACAACCATCCAGCGAAACTTGAAGCGGCCCACAATGGCGCCATACGATATATTAAAAATTGTGCAAAATGCTCCACTCCGACCATTGCCCGCAGTATGGTTAATGAAATGTCTCTTGTGGAAGAAATTAATAAAAAGAAGCTAACAAGTCTTAGATCATGTCGGCTCAAAAATACCGCATCAGCGAAGCGCATATTTGTGGAACATCTGTATCGATCCCAGGGCCCAAGGCAAAAGTTTGGGTATTTTAGGAACATCGTGGAAATCCTAAAGAAACATAACCTAGACGGAATCGTTTTAGGTTCATGGATAATAGCATCCTAGCAAAGGCGACTGAAAAAAGGTGGTGAGAACGGCCGCGCGGCGCTGGTCGAAACACCTGTTTAACCACCAAATTGTTCCAACCAAAATACAGACGCCTTGAAATGATTAGAGGGGGAGTCTTTGGCGTAAACGCCATATGGACCTTAGAACACCGTACGCGTGGTCGCGTGGTCGCAACATCTTCGTGACCTAGCTCGTTTGAACCGAGACATATGTATGCACACACTGTGGCCGTGCATATACGGATATTCTTAATCACATTTTCCATCATTGCGTGGCGCACCTTGAGGCCCGTGAATATTTCTGGGTACTAATTGTAGATATATGTGAAGTGCCAATAAGCGCGTATCCATACAATCTGGAAGAGAGCGAATTAACTTGAGTAATGTTAGGCAAGCCTCCTAACATTGAAACCGCCCCAGAGCAGCTTAGCCTTTTAACCAAAACATATGCCAACGCTTGGCAAAGTATGTCATACGACAAAATATTCACATTTTACTGACCGTGAAATTAGATTGTGACGATTGTGTCATTGCTTGTTCTGCGTGTTTTTTTGTTGTTTTTTTTGTTTTTTTTCTAATTTCTTATTTGGTTCCTTGTTATTTTGACATGTTCCAATGCTTACCAGGAAGTGGTGGAATAAAGGAAATTCATTCATTCTTTCATTCATTATGTGGACTAACGTAACGAGAGCAAGAATGGGAAGGGACCATGGGGGAAGGCATCGATAATTATGTCAAACTGATACAGCAGCGTAGAGATGCCAATGCTAATTTTTTGTTCATATCGCCACTGGAGAATTAATAGTTCACATTTGCCAATTATTAATTCGCATTTGCTAACTACTAATTCGCAACTGCTAATTAATTAACATTTGTTAATTAGTCGCTTATATGCCAATTGAAAACTGTGGTGTCGGGAAGCGGGTAACGAGTGACAGGCGGTGGAAGGGATGTGTATTTGTCTTATTGGGAAGAAATGCGGCGGCTCCGCTGAAAGATGGGTGGTCAGGTACATGTGATCAGGAGGGATGGGGTTATCGGGTGCCCTCAGTCGGAGACCTATGTTGGAGTGATTGGAGAATTTCATAGGGAATGCTTTTTGGTAGAGTTTGGAAAGGGGTGTACGGGCGGGATGAAGGCAAGGAACTCGTATGATGGGGACTGCGCATATGAATATGGCCAGGGAGGGCAGGGGCAGAGGGAGAGGGGGGGGGGTATGTTGTGAAATAACGGTGGTAAATGGCGGATAGTTCCAAGAGAATGATGGGAGGCGTGACTGTGACAGGGTACCAGGTGGTACTTAGAGATCGGGTCAAACAGTGGCAGCAGTCAAACCATGCAAAGGTTGGTATGGAGGCTACAGAGGCCTTAAAAGCGAAAACAACACGATGCATCAATGATGGAAACGCCAGGTCTATTAGTGGATTTTTGCGCGTCACTGCATATGTTTCATCCATCAGAGACTCGCCATGGCGGAAACGCGTTGGCGGGGTTTCGAATTTGATAGGGGAGCGAACAGGTGCAAATAGGGATCGATGATTGTATGCGGGCCGAGTGAGCTTTCCCAAACACAGAGCACTGATGGGAGCGGGGAGGGAGGGGGGGATCTCCGCAAATGAGGGAGGAGGCGGGGCAAGGGGGTCCATACTATCAAGGAAAATGTAATGCACAAAACGCCATCTCCCTCCCACCCCCTCTTCCCTTATGTCGTGCGATAGGGGATGTGATATATGATGTATCGTACCATATTAATATGTGATGATGTAATAGGTGCGTAAATGAAGAGGTAGGGTGGTATTGGGGTAGGGTGGTGATGGTGCTCTATCTGGTGAATGCATTGCGTCGCAAATCGTAATGGGTATATCGTGTTAATATGAATAGGCATTGCCTAAGTTGCGAGCTCACCCAAATTTGATAATAATGTAGTTCTTGAAGCTGCTATATCAACTGTAGCAGTTGTCATAGCCCTAATTATAACTATTGTATCATCTGAAGTCGATTTAGTTTATATTCTCATAGCTGCTTATCCTGAAATATCTTATTTAGCAATGTTGTTTTTATATATTTTTTAAATTAAATAAATGGATGGCTTAGTTTTTTAGCGTTAATATGTGGGCTTAGAATCATATGCAGAGAAGTACAGGAATAAGTAGTTACTTGGGCCTATAGTTAATAATATTGTTTTATATAATCAGATAATAACCCGTATTCATTATTTTCTGTCCTGATCCTTTCTTCTCTTTACTTTAATTATATATAGGTTGATGAGATATTTTTAAATCAAGTTTAAAGCTGGTCATATATTTATAGCAATCTATAACATGCTTTATGATATTCATGTACCATAATTTCCGGTGTATAAGTCGCACCTATTTTCCTCGCAGCCGATGGGTGCGACTTATATATGGACCAAGTCGAAGTTTGTCTCTAGGGGACCCCCTCCCCCCCCCTCGCCGGGGGGACCCCCCCCCCCCCCCAGCCCTACTTGGCCAGCCGGGAGATCGCCAGTCGCTGATGCACCGTCGCCGCCTATCATAATCCCATCCGGCTGAAGAAGCCAATACTCCGGCGTTGCTCCATTGCCCTGTCGCGCCTACCCGGTATTAAGTTTCTGTCTGGGCCACTTAGTCTAAGACGGCAGCTAGCTATATCTAGTTACACCATCGAATGCCGCTTCCCGAGACATGCCGCGCCCACTCCATGAGTCAAGTCAAAATTGGACACCCTGCCAACGACGACCGACACCTCACTCCACTCCCTCCCTACAAATGCAACACGGCTTCCCTGACCACGCGACGCGTCAACCGCTTGGCGTGGGAGCGCCGAGTTGAACGCAATTGCGGGCAAGAGTTAACAAGTACGGTGCCCGGTTTAGGACATCGCGATACTATTTCTTACAGAAAAATAACTCGTTCAAATTCTCTTGGAGCACGACTTATCTTTTAAAAAAAAAATAAACTCGTTCCTAACTTTGTCGCGGAACGATTTTATTTTTTTCGACAAAAAAATAAGTCGTTTCAAATCTAAAAAAAATTAAATAAACTCGTTCCTAACTTTGTCGCGGAACGAGTTTATTTTTTCCGAAAAAAAATAAGTCGTTCCAAACCAGGAGTTGCATCTCGAGTTTTTTTTGGGTGGGGGCTGAACGGGGGTGAGCATAGGAAGGGATTGAGGGGAGAGTGGGGCCACTACATATAGTTAGGTATACTTTGCCGCCCTAATGACCGCTTTTTTTGCTTGTGTCTCTCTTTCCTCGGTGCAGTTACCTACATTTTCTCTCAATGTGGCCATCTGAAACTGAAACTTTCCATTTGCAATGAACTTTTTTTTCCCATATTCTCCTCACATACACGACTTCGCAATTATACGCCATCTTGGAAAAAACGTGACTCGCGCAAAGAGTTCGGGGAAATATTTTGGTGTTATCTTAAATTTTTTCTATGGCGATCAATGCCATATTTCCAGGGTATTGGCAAGGCATGTATAAAATTAATGAGTATGTCTAACTTACATCCAGATTACGTAACTTTTCCGTTACATAGATGAAATATTGAATGTTTAAGTGTCTACCAAATACGTTGTCATGCGATGACGCTATCTTGACATCCCGGTAAGACCAAAATAATACCCAGAATGCATTGCACATGGAGTGGCGTCTCACAGTGGAATAATCTGAACTAGGATTTGCGTCTATGAGTCGTCTATGTTTCGGTAATCCCCTTTCCCTGAGAACTCAATCAGCTCAATCCCCAATATACGTTGCATAACTGTGATTGTCCAATTTGGATATTATTTTTTTCACCTAAATATGGTCTCTCCGTGACCACAAATCGCGTACTTTTCTCTTACCCTCCATATGCCATGGGCGGTACACCCTCAACCACTGCAGTAAGGTAGTGCCTCCCCTCCCCATCCCGTGGGGAAGGCTCGATTATTAAGTCACACTAGTGCATATGGTTAACCAGCTACGAAATCAGCCACGTGCAATCATGGCTACCTTTGAAGTCAACCCGCCCGCCGCCAAAACAACGGGAGAGTGTCTACACAGTGATCCGGTCATAGCGTGAAGAACTTTGGAATGACTTTTTTTTTAGAAAAAAAAAACTCGTTCCGCGACAAAATTTTAAACGATTTTATTTTTTTGAAAACAAAATAACTCGTTCAGCGTCGAAGTTTGGAACGAGTTTATTTTATTTTTTTAAATAAGGCGTGCTCCAAAATAATATGGAACGAGTTAATTTTTTGTGAAAAAAATAAGTCGTGCTCCAAAAGAATTTGGAACGACTTAATTTTTTTGGAAACAAATTTACTCGTTTCGCGACCAAGGTTGCAACGAGTTTTTTTACATGAGATTTGTTCTTTAGGCCACCTTAGGGCACACATGTGATAAACCATGCCAAACAACCCCAGAGACAGATTGGGTTGCACATGCAACGTACTTTTATACAGCCGATAACGCTACGACAACGGGGTCTTCGAAAAATAATAACTCAGGAATCGAAAATGAGCTTGAAATGAGTTTTTTTGTTTTTGCAAAAAAAGTAACAATAACAATTTAGAACAACTTATTTTTTTCGTAAAAAAAAAACACATCGCGATGTCCTAAACCGGGCACCGTAAACAAGGGTGGGCACATGTCAGAATATCAAGTCCGGCTTCCGCAAGGCCGAACTGTGGAAGTACATGCATACGGACGCCCGCCGCAACCAACTTCGAGGGTTTTGGCTCAGACTTGGAGACTTTTGGTGAGTTTCTAAGATATACAAGTATAACATAATTCATCACAATAATAAACGCGAATTGCAGAGCTTTATATGTTGTCTGCATATACAAATCAATGTCCTCCAAAACATAACATTATTACAACCGTACTGTCATGCACACAGTGTTTCACGCACGGGCAAAGCTCACACCGAAGGTGCGACTGATACACCGGTGCGACGTAATACGCCTCAACTCTAAATATTTCTCAAAATCGGCGGGTGCGACTTATTCCCCGGAAATAGGTCAATACAGTTCTCGCGATCGGGCCGCGAGACCTTAGTTTTGGGGACAAACACACACACGTGCTCCATGTTGAGGTATAGGCAGCTATAAGTCGATTTCTTTCCAGGTTTATTCTAAAGACTATGAGTACCATTTTACTAAACCTGGCTATGAGAGGTATACGTTAAAATATTTGGAGGCGATGAAGCGCAGAACTTTCGTAATATACAAGGAAAAAGCCGTCTTCAAACACTCGAAAACAAAAATAGGGTTCTAAATTTAGCCGTCTATTTAGACAAAGTGCTACCAATGTAATGCTTGATATTTTAAGAGAGGTTGTTAGGGAATAGGGATTTCATTCAGTATTTGTTTATTTTTTCGATATCCTAGCCATTTTTGTCATAAATAGCTGATGATCTGTTCAATTTCCATGCCCAAATAGACTGGATACATAAATATTTGTATGGCGTATATTGTTTTGAGACATGGTAAGCTAGAACCCTAGATCTATACCCTTCTGGCAGGAAACTAGCTTTTGACATAGAAAATTATTATATTGGAACAATATTAAAATTAGAATGTTGGTTTGAGATAATAAAATATATACATTCTGCATTTGATTAAATTTAGTATTAATGGCATTAATTAAAATATATAAAGATAGATTAGATTATTCTAAGGCTTAACAATAATAACACTGAACATTTTTTTCGAACCACAGATGAGTTATATGGTTATGAATAAATCTGAACTATCCTGGGGTGTCAAAGGTAGGCAAAAGGTGTCAAAAATGGGAAAGAGGTGTCAAAAACCGAAAATAATAGATATAATTAAACAATATGGAATAACATATTCTTCAAATATGTACAGTTTTTGTTTACAATCCTGTTTAATTTGTCTTAAACTCTTCAAATTATATATTTCAGGGGTGGAGGCATTTGAAATATTAAATTAAACCAGAATTAATTTGTTACGTTTAAAAAGGCATAATCTGCAATTGAAATGTTGATGTCATATGGAGTCTACATAGTCCACAACTTGGCACAAGAACAAAGCCACACTTTACCTGTTTACCAAACAATTAAGATGCATCGGTTTGGCCCAAACAAAGGTCTTGACAACATGCCATTGTTTATTGTACACAGTAAATGTCATAAACTGAGAATGTCCCTCACTTGGCCGCAAGTTAAATACTGCTTAATAAGACCTAGTTCCACTAGGTTTCCACTAGGTTTCCACTAGGTTTCCGAGATGAAACTAAATAAGACCCAGTCATTAACGTTCAAAGCATGAGAAAACATTTGAAAGCTTTCCAGAAATAATCTGATCAATGTCAGGATATGTCGAACTGAAAGGCACTTTTTTTGGTAAAATGGAATTTCTTGCGTGGAAAAGTGGATTTCTGATTTGACATAGATTCTAGTCACAGTCATAGACAGCACTTGGACAGCAGCGTTAATTTAGACGAGGTTTCACCCCTCATTTGGCAACTGATTGTCACAGACTCAGACACAGTGACACCGACAGTGTCACTGGGTGCATTTCTTTGGGTCATGTGCCCGTTCGGTGTCCCGCCCCGGGACCTCCAACACGTGAGAGGGAACTTCCGGGTGTGCCGATAAGGATATGCCTATTCCGATGAAATGCACACACCGTTTACATCCGGTGCACGCAGGAGCACTGAAAACAACCTACTATCATCACCTTTCAATCAACCGCCATTTTTTTCCGAATGTCCCCTGTTATTTTGAACGGGGCACATCGGCATACCGAATGGATGCGCGCGCACCCATACCCGGGTGAAAGTGTCGGGCGGTATACGGATGCGTGATGTGCGTATTCGGTCCACCTTGGGGCTACACCCGGGATACCAAAGAAATGCGCCCAGTGACCGCCACGCTGGACACTGACACTTGACAGCTCAATGATTTGTTTGTTGACGGGCGGACGCAGGTTGAAAGTCTCATCCCTGGAGACCTTTATGAAAATAATAGTTTATCAATCACTCGACCTAAAAGTGATTACTGTAGTTTTAAATAAACTTAAACAATAACAAATGATGACAAGGTATCTAGATGGCGCAAATTTCCCTTCTTTCGATATCTAACCGTCAAAGAAGGATTATGGTAAATAAGAACAGAACAAATCTTTTTGGGTTATATTTAGGTTCCATAAATACTCTTTATATTTACACTTTCCTTTTCTGACAAATCAAATAATGAACTGATAATCTTAGCTGTATATTCAGTTTTATTGCCATTGACCTTTCCCTATTATCGGCCTCATTCGCGGTTGACGTTTTTATTATCGTATAGCATGGCAATGTATGGTAAGCCCAACATATAATTTTTATTTAAAAATTATTTAAATTTTTCTGTTGTTTTCTCTCATTCTCCTTTTTGTTTTCTGCTTATACGTTACCATAATAGTTCGCTAGAGCTCGCCAATAGCATTACCATGTCAATGTCGTCATCATGCCACACCTGATATATGTGGACTAACAGGTCGTAACTGATGAGGATATGTTACATAGGTAAACTGGTATCCCCCATCTCTTACAAAGGCATTTCCTTCTATGAACCCGATACCCCTCAATGTTATGGACTGGCGCCCCCTCCACCCCACACACACACATCCGCGCCCCCTTAAAGGTCCCATGAGAACATTGATACTAATTAATAGATCTGGAAAGAGCTACTTTCAAACATACGAGAAAACCATACCGTTTATTTGCTGATTTTGACAATTATTGGAACATATCTTTTTCACAATTTTCTGGCATAATGTTAATAATGTTCGTTGGTGTTACAATGAGAATCGTTGGACAGAATCTCCCGCCCACACTCGCATAGCCATTTTTTGTGCATCCAGTACATGACGTCATATCTGAATATTCATGAGATGTAGAATCCTCAAATATCGTCTTTACTACCTGTCCGGCATACTTAATTTTACCAGTGGTTGCTACGGACATCTTAGACCACATGCGCCCTTATCAATATTTGTATTTTGTTATCATTTAATGTCGACCCCAAAACGACTAATCAGTATTCTTAATCCGCGCCTGAATATCCACGATTTTGAAGAATTCCCGGCCTTATGAGTTGGTTGGTTGCATATTCAGGAGGCTTTAACCAATTCTAGGCATATCGCGTCAATGGGAGCATGAAAGGAAGAGTGGAGCCATGTCTCCGGGGGTAACCCCCGACGTTTTGCGAAGAAGGACATGGGACCACATAGACATGACCACAGCGGGACCACACCGATCCACGTGCCGTTAGGCTATCAGGTGACCAGAGCGCTGAATACGCGCGCTCTAACCCATATGATGAGTGGGATTTTAAACACAAGATGGTATCAAAGTCATGCAATCTCGGAGGCCAAGCAGTGGATGAGATAGTGGCCTCAAAGACCTTGACCCCCCCCCCCGCCCCTCCGCCCACACCGCCCACACCGCCCCGTTCCTCTGCTGGTTCCTCTGCGACACGCCACCTCCCACCCCATCATCCCTTATCCCCGCCATCAAAGTAGGCCAAGTACATCAAAGGATGGGGAACGAAACTCGGAAAGGGCATTTTCGTGCCCATCCTCGAAAAACAAGAGCTGCTGCGACATACATATATCGAAGGCAAGCCTTCCATATTGTGTTACCTCGTGGAACTATACTGCGACATACATGCATCGATGTCAGGCCTTCCATATTGTGTTACCTCGTGGAACTATACTGCGACATACATGTATCGATGTCAGGCCTTCCAGATTGTGTTACCTCGTGGAACTATACTGCGACATACATGTATCGATGTCAGGCCTTCCAGATTGTAAATACCACGCGGAAAGTGGTAGAATTGTATTAACTCTCTTTGTCATGTCACAGGATTGCCGACGGTTGGGTCAGTCGATCAAAATAACAATCATAATCACAGATAAACTATTAAGCTTTTATACAAAAATATATAAACTATATGCGAATGACACAGGGTATGAAAATTATAATACAATGGTGGTATATCATCAAGTAAAAAAAAATAATGCTTGGCTTTTCTTCGTTTCAGGCACAGTAGTTCGCCTCCGGACTGTCGGGGATTTCCTGACTTGGGTTTTTCAAATAAATAAAACTTCAGCAATTCTTCTCCACTGTGTCTTCCAACTTCTGTATAACTCTTTAAACCTCTTCTATAACTTCTTCTCCCGTACAAACATTAATTCATCTCTCTCTCCGTCTCTCTGTCCCTCGGTCTCTCTCTACCGGCTTTCACACCTAACATAAACATCTCTCTGAGTGTACGCACGCTCACGTGATCTGGCATTAACTCACAAGTATGGAAAGCCGTCCTCACACTACGAATATTAATATTGTGACACAACCCCCCTTTTTCAGAAAATACTACATTGTTTTCCAAACAGTACTCTAACACAATATTATATACAAGTAAATACACAAACTAAGGCAAATTAACGTTCCAATCATTCAATCAATATCAACGGATCGACTCAGGTAATCGGCAACGACATTATCGCTTCCCTTTATGGCACATAGTCGGAAACGATAATTCTGGAGGAATAACGACCATCTCATTATTCTGCTGTTCATCAACTTGGCTCGATCAATGAAGGTCAAAGGCTCATGATCCGTCTCTAGTATGAATTCTTTGCCATACAAATACAATTCCGAACTTTCTAATTGCGTACAACAATGCCAAACATTCTTTCTCAACTACTGAGTAGCCACGTTCACGTAACGATAACTTCTTGCTGAAGTACGCGATAGGATGTTTTATTCCATCGTACTCTTGCAACAATGCACCACCAACTCCAATATCGGATGCATCTGTTTGAAGATAGAATGCCTTTGAGAAATCAGGCATCTTCAGTATTGGTTCTTGGCTCACTTTTTCCTTGAGGGTTTCAAAAGCCACCTGCTGTGCTTGTCCCCACTCAACATTATTGGGTTTCCCTTTTTTCGTTAAATCCGTTAAAGGCGCAGCAATAGCTGGAGAAATTTGGCACAAAATTTTGGTAATAACTCACTAATCCGAGAAATGATCGAACATTTCGTTTTGTGAAGGGTCTCACTGCGTCTTGTATTTTCTTCACTTTGTCTTCCTGTGGTCTGACGACACCCTCGCCGATATGACGTCCCACGAAGTCGAGATTTCGGTAAACGATAAAGCATTTGGAAGGTCGCACTGTGAGTTGCGCATCACGCAAGCTTATGAACGTTTGTCGCAAAGTATTGATCTGACTGATCCAATCTGTGGTATGTGTTAATAAATCGTCCACGAAGTTGTCTGCATTAGGAATATGACCAAAGGTTTTGCGCATCATACGGTTGAACGATGCAGTTGAATTTACCATTCCGAACGGCATTTTCTTGAACTGATAGGATCCATCGGGTGTCACGAAAGCAGTTTTTTCTCTATCCTTTTCTCTGACTGGAATTTGCCAATACCCTATTGCTGAGATCAAGTTTTGAAAAGAAAACGTCCGCGTTGAGTTTGACAAAGATATCATCAAGGTTCGGCATTGGTTCGACGTCAAACACGGTGATCCTGTTTAATCTCCGAAAGTCGATGCAGAAACGATTGCTTCCGTCCTTTTTCTTGACCAAAACGATCGGTGATGCGTATGGAGAATTTGTTCTTTCTATGATATCCATCTCCAACATCTTGTTTATTTCCTGTTTAACCGTATCTCTCATGGCATAAGGTAATGGATAAGCTTTTTGTCTCATTGGTTCTGTGCTGGTAAGTTCAATCTTATGTTCTTCCATCATTGTGGTTCCTGGCCGGTCGGTAAAGATGTCTTTAAACTCGGCAACAAGATCTTCAGCTTCTCTTCGCTGTTGTACAGACAAGTCCGGGGAGTATTGTACATCTCTGTATGTCTCAGAACCATCATCAACATAGAAAGCAGGGAGTTGCATTTCATCACATTCATCATCTATCACAGCGCTAGCGATAATATCAAACATTGAAGAGCAGATGTCAGATGTGGTATCCTCTGCCCAGCCAGCATGGCAACCATCTGCCAACCGTGAAACAACGTTGGCGGCAATGTTGGCGCAATGTTGGCAAAGAACATTGGGCCAACGAGTGGGTGCTCATTGGGGAATGATTGTTTCAACGTTGTCTGCCAACAATGGCCCAACCATCTGCCAACCTTGGGCCAACATTGGCCCAATCATAGGCCAACAGTGGGCCAATGTGCGCTGCCGACGTTCTACCGATATTGATCCACTATTGAACCACTGCAAATGTTGTTCACTAATTTATTGACAAAAACCTTATGAAGTGCAATACATGAATTCTTAATAGGTATACATGACGCGTAATATCTGAAAAAATCGCTCGCGACCGCTCATACAGGTGCATGGCCGCTCATAGAGGTGGTCGCTCGTAGATGCGGTCGCTTCCACTCATTCCTGATTCTTGCGTTTGCCAGCTGTGTCACGCTCTCGTCGCCCGCCATCCCGCTCCCCAGCAAATCGCAGCCACTTCTTCACCACCTCTGAATTTGTGGCGCAACTGGTAGTCGGGTTGCTGCGAGTACCCCCTGAATTAAATCAAAGTAGACTCAATGGCAAAGCTGTTTAAAATATCATGCTGGTTCGATAATATGCATGAATAACATTTACCTATACTGGTATACTTAACACATGTTTTTTGTTAGCTTAATATTTCTGGAACCCTGTTAAAGGCAATACAGTGGTAGCCACATACAAAGTAATGATACTGTTCATAATTTGCTGTTCGCAGGATTTTTTGACAGATCTGTCATATCACGTTGAATAGGTAACGCAAATGAGTTAAGTAGACAGTGGGTAAAGTGGAAATCCTTATCTTATCAGAAGAATACAGCCACACTTACCATACACCACCTGGCGTAAGTTTAGGCGAGGGAATGGCACTTTCCCACTCTTCCATTGCCAATGTATTTGCTTTGCCACACTTTTTGACAGCACTTAGTCCATCAAACGCTGCACTGTCTTGTCGACAGTGGATACGCCCATCAAGGTGATGCTGCTGACCTAATTGGACATATGCAAAATAAAGAGTCAAACTGAAGATAAAATAGACATAAATTAAATTACACAAAGCAATACAAAAACATGGACAAACCTATGAGAACTGAAAATGCTGGTCTCTTATTCGTGCATACTTGACTAAAATTGGGCCAGTGGAAGCTTTCGGGGCAACAAAATGATGATGAATAAAATATGCCCCATATGGGGACCGTCAACTAAACCATGGATGCCTTGATCTCTAGTCCAGTACACTGACCAATAGACTAACGGGGTTCTCTAAGACTTATATATAGCTGTGTTTTGTGTGGCCAGGCTTTAACAGCAAAAAACATTAATCGTTAAATATTACAGCATACCGTTTTCCACACGGTCTCGTCATTAGCGAGAACCTCGTCCAATGTGTGTAGGGCTTCTAAGGTCAGGATGGGGAAGGGCATTCCATCTGGCGGAGGGGTTGGCGTGCAAGTCATGTTGAGATGCTGGCAAATTTTGCCAAGCATCACACCATTGTGCTCCTGCTGCTGTTGCACGCGTTCCAAAGCATGCAGGAGGGCAATATCATACTCTGTCACTGTCAATGAAATTTAAACAGACTGTAAAACAAAATGTGAACAGCATATTGTTATAGGTAACACTATAACCACTTGGCTTAACTAAATAAAATGATCTCTTTAATTCCATGAGAAAATAATTCACATCAACATAGAAGTTTAGAATGCAGATATATGGCTCTGACTACCCACCCAGATACGTGTTCTCTATATTTGTCTGCACCCTTCTTCTTTTGGACCAATAGGAATAATCCATTTATGTTTTCCATAATTATATGCCTTGTGTAATAAGGGGGCGGATACATGATATAAATTGGCCATTTCCCAATTCAAAGTTATTTAATATTAAAATTCCCAGTTCACGATTAATGAAAATACTCGATCACAGCTATCGGCTAATATCCCATTCCCAGTTCACGAAGAATTATTTTCCTCATTCCCAGTTCACAGTGAAAAGAAAAGCCCCTTCCTGAAAAACGGAAATACCCCTTGCCCCATCCCTAATAAGTTTAATGACATTCACCTGCCCATGGCTGAAGGTTTTGCACTGGTTTGACAGTTTTTGATTTAATAAAAGAGCTCCAAAACAAAAGAGCTAGGCACTCGTGTGAGCGATAATACAGGAAAGGTCAGAAACTGCATACTCAGTGACCGTTTTCTTCCGCTGTACCATTATATTACAGTTCTAATTAAGTCAGTGCATAAATTACATAATCCGATACTAAGCTTATAAAGCAGACCGACAAGACAATAATAATGTGCCACATGAATAAAAATCTCAAAATTCACGATAACTTACAGTTACTTGGAAAATTGCCGCATGGAAGTGTCGCTTCAAAAACTCGCTAGATGGCGCTGTGTTTTGCGCTAACGGCAGTACGCTGGTACGTAGGCACAATGTTGGGCCAACATTCCATTGCCAACGGTTGGGTGCAGAGCGCAGATGTCGGTCGGTATTACGTTGCGCCTATGTATACTAGCAAACGGTTGCGTTGCCTACCTAAAAACAACGTTGGGCCGATAATGCCATGCTGGCTGGGTGGGCTTTGACGACTAACATATTTCTTCAACATGTTGATGTGAAACGTCCTGACCTTGTCTTTGATTTCAATGCTGTAGTCATATCGTCCAATTCGGTGTATCACCTTAAACGGACCTTTCCACTGCAAGAGGAGTTTGTTGTTATCAGTAGGTAGAAGAATCAATGCAAGATCACCGACTTCCAAAGAGCGTTGTTTCGAGCGACGATCATAATATTTCTTATATCGCCGACTGGCTTTTGTTAGTTCCTGACTTGCCAGCTCACACGTTTTTTCAATTTTCTCCCTGAGGTCCAAAACGTACTGGTAGCTGTTGTTTCCGTCATTTTCATCTCCCTTTCTTTTCTTAATCCACATTTCCTTTAAAATATCCATCGGTCCACGCACATCTCTTCCAAAAAGAAGTTCAAAAGGTGAAAATCCCGTGCTCTCTTGTGGAACTTCTCTGTATGAGAACAGCACTGCTGGGATATAGCGGTCCCAATCACGCGGTCTTTCATGACATAATCTTTTAAGCACCAATTTTAGTGTTCCATTAAATTTCTCAACGAGTCCGTTGCAGATGGGATGATATGGAGTTGTTGTCAGTTGTTTTACTGAAATCAAACGACAAATTTCTTGCATTAACGTAGAAGTGAACTGACTCCCAAGGTCACTAAGCACCTCCTGTGGAAAACCAACTCGGCTGTATATCTCTAGAAGAGCTTCTGCGACTCGTTCATAGTCAATTGATGGCAATGGTATTGCTTCAGGATAGCGCGTTGCGTAGTCCACTACACTGAGGATATATCTATTTCCTCTCTCGGATGCAGGATGGATTGGCCCAACTATGTCCACTGCAATACGTTTGAAAGGTACATCAACGGTTGGCATGCTGTCCAGCGGCACTCTCATAGTTTTACCTTTCGGCAGCGTCCTTTGACAGATATCGCAAGATTTGCAAAAGCGAGAAACGTCATTGTGCATGCCTGGCCAATAGAACTTCGCAAGAATGCGGTCCATAGTCTTTTGTACTCCCATGTGACCCCCAAACAATGCTTCATGTGCCAAATGCAAGCATTGTGTCCTTCGACCAAGTGGTAAAACGACCTGTCTGGTGGTACGCCATGCACCATCAACACTTTTCTTCTTATGAACGCTGTACAAGATACCATTTTTGGCTTCAAACGATGATTCTGACGTCCTGGTTTTTCTCGGATTGGCTTCGTTGGATTCCAAAAGTTTCCACAACATTTCCAACGTTTTATCAGCCTTTTGTTCTTCCACAAACTCTTTTTGTTTCGCCGTATGAAGCACGGGCACTTTTGATACTGTAAGGGGTTTTGTTTTCTGTGATTTCGTCCTCTGCTGAGCCCTGGTGATAACGGCTGAACTTTCATCTACTGGGTCTTCAGTTGACATAGGTTCTTCGCGTTGGCTAGTGAAAGGAGTCCAATTCGGATTTGGATCGTCGACACCCCTCGCACCAGGTATGTTTGCTAATATGAGATCGTATATGGGCGTTGGCATAACCATCGCTTCAACGGTACCACAGAAGTATTGACTGTCTATGTCTATCTTTGCCAAAGCTACTTTCCTTGCTGTGCCATCGGCCATGAGACACAGTCTGTTGTAACCTGTATACTGGTTCGGATTCACGAAACCAGCGCGAATGACCACACCTGTGCATCCAGAATCTCGCATGACAGTTACGGATTGTTTGTTGACAAAACCTGGAGAAGTTGGCAGCGTTCGGCATGAACACACTGGAATGGGTTTCTCACATCGCAAATGACATACTGGATATGTATTTCCATCATCTGTTTTGACAGTGTATTCGCTGAAATTGGCTGGAACATCCTTCAGTTCGGCGATGAAGCAAAGTGGGTGCGCCTTTGCACAACGATAGCTTTGTGTTTCCTGACTACCATTTGCTGAATTTACCGGCATAGCAGCGGAATTCCCGTATGTTGGAGCTTGATGTATCTCTCCGGCAGCTTCGATAGCTGCTGCTACATTTCTCGGTGGTTTGTCAAATGCACGGCAGTCTCGTGCAAAATGTCCTATGCGATCGCACAAATAGCATCGTCTTGTATCAGTGGATGTCCAAGGCTTATTCACAGATGTCCGGTTTGATGTGATAGTTGGACGGTCTCTGTTCATTCTACATCTACTGGCAATGTGACCAGTTCGCCCACAGTTGTAGCACGTTCGATTATCCTGTGGTTGTCGTGATTCAGACCTACTTTCACGTGGAGGACAGACTCTTTGAAACCTGTGACTCAGACTTCCGCCGTGTGCCTGTTGATATTTGTCTGCAGCTTCGACAACCTCAGTGGAGTCTCCTAATCTCCTTTCCATCAGAAACATTGAAAGATCGCCATGACATGAATCAATGAACTGCTGACGCACAAACAAATCACGAAGTCCTTTATAGCTCTTATCTGTGTCAGACAGTTCAATCCAGCGAAGCAGATAACCTTCAAGGCGCGTCATGTACTGAGCAGCTGATTCACCAATCTCGGCTTTAGACTCACAAAACTTTTGCCTGAAACTTTGGGCTGTCAACTGAAAACGTTTGAGTAACGCCCCTTTCAGAGTGTCATAATCATTCACATCATCTGGAGATAGACGAAAGTAAGTTTCAAGCCCTTTTCCGGTTAACAGTGCACTCAGATTAGTTGCCCACACAGCATTAGGCCATTGTTGTGCGTCCGCATACCGTTCGAAACGTCCGAGGTGTGCATCTAAGTCATCTTTGTCTTCTTGGAATGCGGGTAACTTGGGTGACTTAATCCAGTTCCGACTTCCTGTCCCATCACTGTTCCCTGGTCGAGCTTCAGCTTCGAGCTCTAACTTTATTTTTCTCTCGTCGGCCTCCAATTTCATTTGCTGCATAGCACGCTCATGTTCTTGTTGTTGTCGGACTTCTTCCCTGGCATTTGCTCTCTCGTCCCTTTCATCCACAAGTCTTTGCTCCTCACGCGCACGGTCTTGTTGTTTTTCTACAAAGTTTTGTAACGTTTCCCCTTTGTAACCTAATTTCTCTCCGATCTCTAACAACCTTTCGAGATCCGCCATAATACATGCGCGAGGTGAATATTAAGTAGTATTTATAGTTACAATATACACAAGTTAACCACCTCAGAGCAATAATGGCCTTCAATCAACCACTCAATTATTTTACTTTAATTTGCTTTAAACACTTCGCTAGACTACCAGCCCTCTTTTGTCACACGACACCCATCAGTTCAGTCAGTACTCTCCCCGATGTACTTCCATTCATATAACACAATGGATCACAAATGTCCAAACTGGTACATCTCAATACAAATTTTGATAATTATAAAATTCATTAAACCAAAAAAAAATTGACTGATCCCACTTCTGACACCAATTGTCACAGGATTGCCGACGGTTGGGTCAGTCGATCAAAATAACAATCAAAATCACAGATAAACTATTAAGCTTTTATACAAAAATATATAAACTATATGCGAATGACACAGGGTATGAAAATTATAATACAATGGTGGTATATCATCAAGTAAAAAAAAATAACGCTTGGCTTTTCTTCGTTTCAGGCACAGTAGTTCGCCTCCGGACTGTCGGGGATTTCCTGACTTGGGTTTTTCAAATAAATAAAACTTCAGCAATTCTTCTCCACTGTGTCTTCCAACTTCTGTATAACTCTTTAAACCTCTTCTATAACTTCTTCTCCCGCACAAACATTAATTCATCTCTTTCTCCGTCTCTCTGTCCCTCGGTCTCTCTCTACCGGTTTTCACACCTAACATAAACATCTCTCTGAGTGTACGCACGCTCACGTGATCTGGCATTAACTCACAAGTATGGAAAGCCGTCCTCACACTACGAATATTAATATTGTGACATGTCACCATCGAAATAAACATGGAGGGGAAATTAACGTTGGTTTAGGCAACAAGATCATTGATGGAAGACAAAGACATTCAAAAGGATTATCTTCTCTGTTTTTGTTTGTTTTGTGTTTTTAGAGAGTGGAGGGGGTTGTTCTGGAGTGATAGCTATGCAAGGGCTTCCACAGACTATAATAGTAGGGGATGCTGTGCTGGTCGAGATGTGAGCTTTTCACCTGTTTCGCATTGGTACCATTCCTATCCCACTGGGCACACGACGTCAAATGGTAACGAACCCTCGTAGAAAAAACGTCGACGAAAGATGGCGCCAAAAATGAGTGCAGCAAGGGAGTTGACAGCCGTCGGAAACTGTATTTTTTCCTTCTTCAATCTTAATGGAAGTTTTTTTCGCGATGACAGCGGTGTCAGCCGCCCTTTTTTCTTGGCACTGTGACTAGTGGTGACACCTATCGAGTCACAGGGAACTAAAAGTCGCATGCAGTTTTTAGTTCTTAACGACTCGATAGGTGTCACCACTAGTCTTCCCAAGCTTCGTTAAAGTTTGAGTGAGAGCTCAGAAATTTTCGGATAGGCTGCAGGACCGAGATACCCAATCAATTCGATCATACTTTTCTTTCTGTGGCAATCTATGTTTCCCGTAATATCCAAGTAATCTTGCACAAGATTCTTTTCCATCGGTCCTCGTTCAAGCTGCACTGGCAGATATTGCAATCGGCAACGGTTGGATATGAAACGAATCCGTGCCTTAAGACGCATATTTGCCCACAAAAGGGCTAAACTGGGCCAAGAAATCTCCCGGTAAAATCAAGAATGACTGGAAGAAACCTGTATAATGTTAAGTACCTCGCCCCGAATCGTCCCCAGGACCTAATGAGTTATTGGTCGTGGGCTCTAGCCACTACTACACTACACAGAGGCCTTCTGCAACGGTTGGCAAAAAGAATTATTAACCAACGTTTTTGCTATTCTTCTGCATATAGTAAAGGGGACTAGGTGATTCCTGTCATGAACTTCAGTCCTGCAGTGGGTGATGGATGGCTTACGAGTTTCCGCTTCCACTTCCGATGGCAGTATGGCGTGCGTCTAGGGTAATAAAAAGATGCTTTATCCTCGTCTTCGTCTCCGTGGTGGCTATGGATCTCCCCATGTTATGACACCTATGGCAATGGATAGATGGCTTTGACGAACACCTGGGTCGCTCAGCTGGGTGGGGAAAATTGACGCGAAAAGAAATGGTGGGTCCTCTAACTGGGGATCTCGAGGGAGGTGGGGGGGGGGGGGAGGGGGAGGGGGGTTATTTCATACAAAAAGTGGGAGGTCTGCACCTAAATGAGGTATAACATTAGAAATGGTTCTCCGGAAGAGACGGATGGTATCAAGAGTCCCGCCAAACCCACCCCCTCTCCCGCACACACAAATTTCATACATGGTATTCGTCAGAAAAACTGCTCATTTTGACACAGTATGTTCAAAGTAAGTGTAAAAATAAGAAAAATATGCGTAGAGTGAATATTATTCAGTAAACTTGAGGCTCGCGAGGCTACTTTAATAGCCGAACGGGTTACCTACTAGGCCATGGGATAACTCCCATATGACATGCGCAATTTCCTGATGAAGACACACCCGTCATGCGGCTTCCTGCCATGGCTGGCATCGCGACTCGCCATAACCCGGGCCACGCGCTCCTGGCGGGCAGTCTTTGATTGTTTTACGCTCAGCAGTTTTCAGCAGCTGTTTGGAGTGTGCATGGAATCAACTTTTGCACCCCCGATGAGTCTGGCAAGTTTGAGTACTGGGCACGTGCTCCGTGCTTTACAGCTAAAGAACGAAGAGAACCTGCTGTTTCATTGACCGAGCCACAGCGAGGGATGCCAGTGTAACACAGGACCTGGCGTGGTGGCACAGTTACAGGGGTATGGAAGGGGAGGTCCAGTGTCCACTGTCGATTATTTAAAATTCTCACTGTCGAATGTCGATTTTTCACGAC
The DNA here is from genome assembly GCA_964019135.1 of Arenicola marina. Classification (NCBI taxonomy): domain Eukaryota; kingdom Metazoa; phylum Annelida; class Polychaeta; family Arenicolidae; genus Arenicola; species Arenicola marina. The sequence continues at coordinate 16,000,918 of OZ025261.1, read as the reverse complement.
CTTCCTTATGTATTCAGTGTCGGAATTTGAGGGTCAATGTCGAATGTCGATTTTTCAAATATGCCTGTGTCGCGTGTCGCCATTTGCCCCTTCCAGACCCATAGTTATACATAAATAAATCCCATGATCTAATACATGTATATGCCCTTCAGCCAATTGAGGGGGGGGGGGGTACTTACGTACTTTGTAATTGCGGTTTTATTTTCGTCGGGATTCCGGAATGAACAAGAATATTCCTTGTGATTCGACAAATAATCAATTCCCCGGTGAATCGGGATCGATACTCTAGAATCATCGCGATTCGGGAAAGGTCTGTTTGATTTTCCGCGATTCGTGCTCTCGGGCGCTAGTAAACTAGCGTACCATTGTTCTCTGTTCCGGCTGTTCCTATGCTTCACAGATACGTCTATATCATCCTCGGCCGCGCGGTGTATTGTATTGTTAGTATTGTAAGATACCCCTACCGGTAAACTGGATTAGACAACTTCAAAGATTGAACGCGATGCGCGCCCTCTTTCGTGTTCTGCAAACTAACTCCGATGTAAATGATGGACGAGACAGAGTATGCGACATTGTTTTGCATATCATGGCGGATCGGTCGACTTTATGTCCAAGCAACTAGCTCGAATACCGGGCAGCGAGCTAGTTGAGCCGCTAGCTTATTGTGCAGAAAATATATCTATATAAGACTTACTATAAGTCTATTGCGCTGCCATTCTTTAAATTCCGTTTTTCCATGCTAAATCAAATCCATCTGAGGCGTAGGTGCACCCCGGGTCGTAAATGACACATTGGTTCGACACCCGCGGTCCCCCGCCTCGTCCCCTACGTCCGCACCATGCCCTACGCACGCACTGTCCCATCCGTACGCATCGTCCCATCCGTCCCCTACGCCCGCACCGTCCCATCCGTCAGCACCGTCCCATCCGTCAGCACCGTCCCATCCGTCAGCACCGTCCCATCCGCCCGCACCGTCCCATCCGTCTCTTACGTTCGCACCATTCCATCCGTCAGCACCGCCCCCTACGCCAGCACCGTCCCCTACGCCCGCACCGTCCCCTACGCCCGCACCGTCCCCTACGCCCACACCGTCCCCTACGCCCGCACCGTCCCCTACGCCCGCACCGTCCCCTACGCCCACACCGTCCCCTACGCCCGCACAGTCCCCTACGCCCGCACCGTCCCCTACGCCCGCACCGTCCCCTACGCCCGCACCGTCCCATCCGTCAGCACCGTCCCATCCGTCCGCACCGTCCCATCCGTCCCCTACGCCTGCACCGTCCCATCTGTCCGCACCGTCTCATCCGTCCCCTACGCCTGCACCGTCCCATCCGTCCGCACCGTCCCATTCGTCCCCTACGCCTGCACCGTCCCATCCGTCCGCACCGTCCCATCCGTCCCCTACGCCTGCACCGTTCCCTCCGTCGGCACCTGCCCCGACGTCCCCTCCATCTCCGCCATCCCCGCCTTCCCCAGCGTCCCCTCCGTCCGCACTAGATCTGCCAATGCATGCATGGTGACATGCAATTCTTTTGCATTGGGCTCTGCCGAAAATTAAGAGTCTGTTTGGTATCAAGCTCGTTGCAAATGAATATAATATTTCGATTGCTTATGTTCTGGCGTAAATATAGGGAAGCATACCCCGCGTGGCACCTTGATGCGTCTGGTCGTCAGTTCGTCAATTCCCGACATGAACCTCTTCTGAAAATCGACATGCGACATGGTTACCCCCACCCCCCCCCCCCCCCCGCCCCCACCTACCCCCTCCTCAGGGGCCCTAAACATTAGCTCCCTGTCCAAAATGAAAATTTTGAAAGTCTCTCGAACGATAAAATTATAACCTGTCAAATTTATACAAAGCCCAAATAACGGGAGAATTGCGAAGAATGAATCTTCCATATTGGAACAAGTCTGGTATGATAACATTTGCAGTCCTTACTTCATTTCGGGTGCTTTGGCTGCATTTGACTGCAATTTGCTGAGTATACATATAAGATTTATAATGCCAGGAAAATGTCGCTATTTTGCTCGTGTTTCGGGATTAGGTGCTTAGTTTCCTCGTGAAGCGGGAAATGTGATTTTGTTTCCCGTTATCTACCCCCCCCCCCCTACCCCTTGCCCCCCATTGCCATTTACCAGCATGGTTCATTCGTCTTTGTCTTCAGCGACTGTGATGTTGAATTGATTGTTTATTGTATTCTCCGTGATAAATGATTTCATCCAAATCAGTCATTGTCCCCGGAACTTCTTTGGCATAATTTAGCACTTTTGTCTATAATACTGACCTACAACAGCAATTTTTTTTAAAAAAATTCACGATAAACGAATCGGTTGTATTTACTTAAAAGTTCTCTCACACTTTCTCTTCATTTATGTAGAATTAACTCATGTTGTTGGGGCAGAGCGGGTGGATGGCCGAACAAAAAAAAGTTGCTGTGTTTAGACAAAAAAGTAATCGAAACAATAACATAAATTTTCATTGCCACAAGTTGCATAAACACAATGTAATATTAGTTGCCAACGACCAGAAACCGAGACCTATTTATCTAGCTTGCCGTCCAGCATGGCGGATAAACAAGTCATGTGACCGAGTGACGTCACTTGCAAGCTATCTATAGTCTAGATCTAGCATACGCCACTATAATAACAATAGAGAAGACATTCCGGGCATGCCTGGGGTCTGGAACACCCTTCTTTCCGCGTCACATTGTAGCTTAGAGGCATGTTTCAGGGAGAAGTATACACCAATTTAGGCATGGGCCCCATCTTTCTGGTTGTGGACCCGCCATTTTTTTGTGGACGACAGTAGGCTCACCCCGCCCCGCCCCGTCCCGCCCCGCCCCACTGTCATTGTCGCTTTTTCGTGCTCATTCTATCCCAAATTTATCCCCGTTCCCCTGGTTCCACTACCCTGGACGCGTCTGCGTCCTACACAGACGCTGTCCATCCCGTTGAGTTTTTTCGCCTCAACCCCTATGACGTAAAGAAACAAGTGAAGTGGGAATACTGCCAACTGTGTCCAGATTTGCAGAATACAAATCATTTCTTGAAAGGGAAAAGTTCTTGTGTTGCCACTGCGGATGTGTCGGCTCAATCACATGTGCCTGACTGCAGTCTGGTCAAATCGACCCATCATAATGTCATAGTTTATTCGTACTAGAGGTGGGCCTGCAGCCGCCGTATATATCAGGGGCAGACCCAGAAATTTGAAAGGCGGGGGGGGGGCGGGGGGTCTGAACAAAATTACGACCGGCGAATCCACCAATTTGTTTGACGCTCGGGGAAGGGCGGGGGGGGGGGCACTGACTCTAGCGACCGCGGGGGGGGGGGGGGTTGACCTACGTCATGGTGAGTACCGTGAGATGACGTCATTTCCTCCACGTACCTGTACAACGCTACCTGATGAGAATACAAATCAGAAGGGGTTGGTATTTTCGAATCAATACATATTGCTCAAATGTCTCGTGCTTATTTCGCAAATGTAGCAGGAGAAGGTTGATATATTTAAGAGGCGTGCTTTAAAGCAATATATTCCGCAATTTTTTTTATTACCAACCTCTTCTTCATGGCAAATAAGTAGATTCTGTCTTGAATTTGATCCCTGAAAGCCTGTGGGCTATCCGGAGAGAAGTATTTTGGTCACCTGTTCGCCGTTCGGTATTTTGTGTGTGATGTCGACCGCGGCTCGCTATCACGTCCGCGCGCGATATGAATAAACCGCGCAGTTTTATGTTGAAATGGTTGTTTTACAGACTCAAAGAGATATAAAACATATGCATCATAATTTTTGAGATACTCTTAGTCTTGATTCTAAAATGTAAAAAATCTAAAGTGGCTCATTTAAATACACTGCTTTAACCTCTGCATGTCATATCGCGAAAATGGGAAGAATCAAGGCCAACAGAGGGAGGCAATAACGTACAGCGCTACTAACTAGGCCACAGAGTATTTCTAAGGCGATGATGTGGTTGTATTTATTACTTTTTTTTTAGATAAACGATACATTCCATCTAGTCCGTTAAAATACCGTTCATGTATATATTTGCGAGAAAATATTTGTGTCGCAAAAAAGTCCAGGCACCTCGATAGCGGTACCATATATTGACAGAAACAACATGCAATGGATACTTAACGACAGACCAAGGTTCCCGCATGGACCAATATTACTGCCCCTTATTAAACCATTCAGGCCACGGAATTTCCCGCCACCTGCAAATGCGGGGCCTATGTCCGGACAAATGACTTGCAAAGTGCACATTATCGTTGGCTTTTTTTTTGGCATTCATACCCTCCATACGTTTCCAGTAATTTTCCTCCTCGTCGTTCTGCAGAAATCGCCGTCAGTACATCTCCGTCCCCCTATCTCTGGTTCTCCTTCCCACTGTCTTTGGTTCTCTCTCCCTCTTTATTTGGCTTTCTGTCGCTCTGTCTTTGGTTTTCTCTCCCTATGTATTTAGCGTTCTGTAACTCTGTCTTTGGTTCTCTGTCTCTCTGTATTTGGCTTTCCATCCATCTATCTTTGGTTCTCCCTCCCTCTGTATTTGGTTTTCTGTCCCTCTGTGTTTGGTTCTCTCCCCCTCTGTATTTGGTTTTCTGCCCCTCGTTCTCTCTCTCACTGTGTATTTGGTTTTCCATCTTTCTGTCTTTGGTTCTCTCTCTCTCTGTATTTGTCGTTCCGTAACTCTGTCTTTGGTTCTCTCTCTGTATTTAGCTTACTTTCCCTCTGTCTTTGCTTCTCTCCCTCTTTATTTGGCTTTTTGTCCCTCTGTTTTTGGTTCTCTCTCTCACTCTCTCTGTATTTACTTTCTGTCCCCCTGTCTCTGGTTCTCTTCCTCTTTACTTGGCTTTCTGTCTTTCGTACGTTCTCTCCCCGTCTGTATTTGGCTGTCCATCCATCTGTCTTAGGTTCTCGCAGTCTCTCTATTTGGCGTTCCATCCATCTGTCTTAGGTTCTCTCTCTCTCTATTTGGCTTTCCATCCATCTGTCTTTGGTTCTCTCTCCCTTTGTATTTGGAGTTCTCTCTCTCTCTCTCTTTCTCTCTACTTAGCTTTTCATCCATCTATCTTTGGTTCTCTCTCTCTGTATTTGGATTTCTGTCCCTCTGTCTTCGATTCTCTCTCTCTTTGTATTTGGCTTTCCATTCATCTGCCTTTGGTTCTGTCTCTCTGTATGTGGCTTACGGCCCCCCTGTCTTTATCCCTCTGGGTTTATCTCAGTACAAATATCCTATTATGAGCTTCCATCAACGCAGAGGAGAAGAAAGAGAAGATATCTGGCAGTAGGTGTGGCCATCATTACGCGAGTGTCTTAATCGGCTCTGCCCCATACAACGAGAAAGTTACGCAAAGCAAGCACTGACGTAAGATTCAAGAGAAAAAAGTTATAATGATTTTCGGGTACCCCGAAGTTGCCAGCCTCATTGCGTATAATTGTCAGAAGCCGGTTGGACCGGGACAAAATTTGGAATATAAATTGAGCAGCAACATTTCTTTAATGAGAAGTCAAACATCCGCATATGATCCGGGGGGAGGGGGTAAATAGATACAAACAGTTCTAAGGAGGCGCCTCTGGGAGAAATCTTACCTATTAAGAAGCACCAAGAACTGTGTACAATTATGGCCCATCCACGTACCAGCTGAGCAAGTTGCACGACTTTAGCAACGTCTACTATTTCTTACGGTCGGCCCCGCTGCAGCTGTAAAAATTGCGCGGACCAATAGGGCTGAACAGTCACTACGTTATCTGATCGAGAACTCACGGGACAGAGATACTTATCCTCTATGTCAATGCCTAGCATCAACGGCATGTACAACGCCCCCCCCCCCACCCGCCACACACCTCTCTCCTCAGTGTCAGGCGATCTAATGTTCTGCGCGGGCATTTCCATGTCGTATGACGTCAAGGTATGACGTAATAATCATCATGACTTGCATGTCTGCGCGCGGTATCTATGGTTACGTAACAACGCTCCTTATATGGACTGACCAGACAAGGAGCATGATGATTTGCTTCAAAGTACAACGCTTCCAACAGTCTCGTCGAACGGACCACCTGGATTATGAAGAGATAAATGTCTTATCTTTAACTATATTATGATTTTATAGTTAGGAATGCCTGGACCAAAGCAAACAAAAACCCACTCGATTCCGGTTCCCAACACTCAAACGTCGACACCAATGAGTGTGCGCCACGCAGCTGCAGCAAGACACCAGCGTGATGCGCACTCGTTCTAAGAGCACGTGTTTTTGTTGATCCCCAAAGGACCTAAACCGAAACTGGAACCCGCGAGAACGGCACAGCACTATAATGCTGTACAGTCACGACGGGATCTGGCGGACGACTGCGTTTGGCGTTATCCTGGAGAAAAAAACACGTATAGCGGGTTTGTCTGTGTGACTTGCGGAAGTGTCCCCCCATGCGCAACTGTCCCCCTTATATCAAATACATTATTATGAGACCCTCTCCGCTTTATGTCTTTGCACGGTGACATTATGACAGATAAATGGGTGATGTCTGTATCCAGGATAGCCTGGAAATCAGACGTTGATGTCGTGACAGTCTGAAGGATCGACACTAACGTCTGAAGCCCTAGGCCTTGGGCGCTGTTCACAAAACCTATTTGACCACCTTTACAGAAGCTCTCACTTGGCCGCCCCCAGAAAATAGATTTGTTGCCTTCTTTAATCTTAATGGAAGCTTGGGGAGACGAGCCAACAACTTTGGGCCAACAAATTTTGATCAAGATTTTGTAGTTAATCGATGGCACGCCGTTTGTGTCCAGTGTACCATTCTTCCATTGACCACAAACGTCAGCCATAGGGCTGTACAGTTCTCGCGGGTCCTGTTTCCGGGGGTTTAGGTCTTTTAGGGACCAACAAAAAAACACGTGCTCTTAGAACGAGTGCGCATCACGCTGGTGCCTTGCTGCAACTGCGTGACGCGCACTCATTGTAGTCAACGTTTGAGTGTTGGGAACCGGCCAGCTGCGCGGTTTGTGCCTAAAGAATCGAGTGGGTGTGAAACTATTTTTTTTGCTTTGGTCCAGGCATTGTTAACTATAAAATCATAATGTAGTTAAAGACCAGACATTTATCTTTCCATAATGCATGTGGTCCGTTCGATGAGACCGTTGGAAGCGTTGTATTTTGAGCCAAATCATCGATGTTTACAGTTCTACGACAAAATAAGCACCATTGTCCTCACCTGCTCAGTCCATATAAGGAGCGTTGTTACGTAACCATAGATACCGCTAGCAGACACGCGCGTCATGATGATTATTACGTCATACGACATGGAAAACCCCACGCAGCACATTAGATCGCCTGACACTAACAGTCATTCATGAGACAACCGCATTCTGGTTTATCAACTGCCTAACCGCTCATACATTACATAAATCTACTCGGATGGTTGTAATTCGGATATGCACAGAACTTCAGTGCTTAGTTGTGCTTCCAAGGACAGTTTTAGCCGATCCTGTGTGTGAGGCGGGGGAAGGCAAACAACCGGAAGGTAGGCAACACGTACAGGCCGTTGATGCTAGGCACTGACGTAGAGCATAGGTATTCCTGTCTTGTGGGGTCTCGATAAGATCCCGAAGTGACTGTACAGCCCTATTTAGACAAACAAGAGGGCGTGTGAAACGTTACCTGGCAATGGTTACCATTGGATGCAATAGATGCAATGGAAAGGTAGAGGTCATAACAGGCATATGCTTTAACTTTTACTTATTTTCAGGTTGCCATTGGATGCAATTGAAACAATGGAAACAGTAGACCTCATAACAGGCACATGCTCCTACTTTTTTCGGGCAGACATTTGTGGTCCATTGAGCTTCATCACGTGCAATATTTCTTTGGATAACACAGAAATAAATGCTCTGAACAAAATTGCGACCGGGGGATCCAAGAATTTTTTACGACCGGGGGAAACTTGCGACCGCGGGGAGGGAGGGTAGCGGAGAGGCATGCCGCCTCAGTTCTCACGTTCTCACGTACGTTCTCACGAAAACTATTCTATCGAACGCGTGATTCGTTACGTCACGGTGACATCGTATGACGCAAGTTTCGCTCGTGTATTTATTAACAACATATAGCTTAAATTAGCGCACATTGTGTAGTCAAAAGCATTCTTTAACTCAATATTTGCGTCTATGAATTGACTTATATACTCTGCTATGTCCAAAAATGAAAGTATAATGTTAAATATGGTGGGGAGAAAGGTGTACGAAATATTTCACCAGGGAACCAGTCGGTCGCATTCAGTGATGCCCTAGTCTAGGGCCCCTGAGGGGGAGTAGCCATGTCGCGTGTCGATTTTAAGCAAAGGTCTATGTCGCGTGTCGATTTAAAGAAAGGGGCCATGTCGCGTGTCGATTTTAAGAAAAGTTCCATGTCGCCATGTCGCTAAGTCTTATGTCGCAGGTCGATTCTAAGGCAACCCCAATGTCGCGTTGCCGATTTTAAAAATCGCCGTGTCGCTGTGTCGAAAAAGCCCCTATGGGGCCCTTAGTCTGGGTTGTTGTTGTTGTTTATTTCGTCTTCAAGGCCTTCAGGCCCAAATGACAAACATATGTGCATATAACATTTTGTGCAGGAACATTAACAATCAGTGGTGTTGAATCGGATCTGATTTTCAACGATATATACAAACATTGCTAGTTTCCGTATGACATAGATTTCTTTCGTTGACATTAAAATTCTAAAGTTTTCAAAACTTGGTGGATTCCAGTATACATATTCAATATATTCTTGGCGAATGCCAGTGAACTTGGGGCAGCATAATAGGACATGGTACTCATCTTCAATAATTGTGGTACCTATTTCTACGCAATATTTACATAGACGGTTTTCTAGTAGCGTGCCATCGCTGCGACCTAACTCGATGGCGAGCTTATGTGCAGAACATCTGAATCGTGAAAGTGCCTTTCGTAGTCTTGTGATGCTAACATGGTATATGTACAGTTCAGGTGTCAGTTCATCCTTAAATGTGCAATATATGCTTAATCGGCTCTGATTTCGTGAGACCGTTAACCATTCGTCTTTCATTTTATATTGAACCCTCTCATTGAAAACATGGAGAATACTTCGTTCGTCATCGTTTTCTTGATTTAACCAGATGTCATTTAGTCCGTATTTATTCAGCAGTTCTCTCACTGACGTTACCCAAGTTTTCCTGTTGTGCACATCAAGATCTTTAAGCATTTCATAGCAACATTTAACATATCTGTTTTCCGCCATCCTTGATATCTTCAACCAATATTTGATACATTTAGCATGATATATTCTTGCCAGAGGTAACCTTCCGCATTCACCAAGAGCTGCGGCGTCCGACGTAAATTTGGGAATCCTTTTGCAAAATCTTATTTGCACCTTTTCTATCTCTTTAAACTCTTTAAATCCCCAAATTTCCGATCCGTATGTTAGAATAGGTACAATTATGCGGTCAAACAGTGTAAATGCTACATCAACAGGGAGGCCTCTTAGTTTCTTGTCCAGCTGATAGATGCAAGAGAGTGCTCGGTTTGCTTGTGCTGCTAATGTTGAAACCGCTTTTGTCCAAGTCAGAGTGCTAGTAACCACATTTCCTAGGTATTTGTAACATGATACAACGTTAATTGGATTACCTTGGAAAAACCATTTCTCAGTTGTCTTTACAATACCTCCTCTCCTGAAAACCACAACTTTCGTCTTCTCCATGTTTACTTTCAGACACCATTTATCACAAAATTTCTCCAGCGTATTTATACTTGCTTGAAGCCGCCCCACCGTGTCGGCACAGTTCACGAGGTCATCAGCAAACATCACAGTGATAACCCTTGGTGCATTGTTGCTGATAAAAATTCCCGGACACGCTGAAGACTTCAACATGGTCACATATTCTTCAATGTATAAAGAAAACAGGAGTGGACTAAGCATACATCCCTGCCGGGTACCAATTGTGCATTTGAAATACTCTGTTAACCCGTCGGGGGTTGCAATGCACGATTTCAGATTTTTATACATCGCTCGAATTACTCGAATTATATTTCCATGCATGCCCTTGTCAATCAGACTATACCACAATAAACTGTGAGGTATGCTATCAAAGGCTTTGGAAAAATCAATGAAGAGCACATAACATCGACCTTTTTCCCTTGATAAATATTTTTGGACAATTGATTGTAAAACATATATTTGATCGATTGTTGAGTACCCTTTTCGATATCCCGCTTGTGCTTCTGATCTCAAGTCATTTTGGTTCACCCATTCGGTCAGCCTCATGTTCGGAATCTTTGTGAATAGTTTGCTGATTGCAGATAAAAGGGAAATACCTCTATAGTTATTCAAATTTGCAGAGGAAACCCTTCTTTAGCACCGGTAAAATTAAAGCGTAACACCATTCTTCTGGGAAGTTTCCAGTTTGCAATATCAGATTAAATAGACGTACCAAATACGGTGACAGTTTGTCGGCAACGGCTTTAAACATTTCGTTTGGTATACCATCGTAGCCTGTTGCTTTACCATTCGGTAACTCATGTATACAGTTTTGTACTTCTCTTATATCGACTGCTCTGTTAAGATAATCTACATCCAGGTTTATCGCGTTACATGTATTACATGTTTCGTCATGGGCAGCTAAGGATGAATTCACCTCCATTTTAAAGATTTCATCTTTCTGAACATTTATGTCATTCAGTAACTTTTGGAAATAATCTTGCCAATCCTCGGCTGGTATACTGTGACCGGTCGCTTTGCGACTTTGCAAATCCCGTATGCAACGCCAGAACGAGGTACTGTCTGTGCTGTTATCTACTAGTTTCTTTCTCATAGAACGTGCGTTTTCGATTTGTTTCGCTCGAGAGAGATTTTTGAAAACTCTCCTCGCCATCTTATATTGCTCTAATGCCTCAGGCGAGTTGTTTTTCCGAAATACATCAAGTGCATTTAGTTTGCATATTTTAGCTTTGAGACAATCTTCATCCCACCAATCGGGTTGAGCAGAGTTTGCTCGCCTCGCTGCACCATGCTTGCTTTTGCGCATACCGCTTCCGCTTCGCCGAAGAGTTTCTATTATTAAATTTGCTGCGGCATTTGTATTGCTATCTGCACAATACTCTTTGAAAATATCCTCAAATTCATTTTTTACAGTTTCCGAGACAATCATACAAAATTCAGCCCTCATATCTTCCCTCCAGTGCAATACACTGCGAGTCTTCATATTCGATCCAGTTTGAGATCGTACCGTTTGGTCATGTGAATCACCCAGTGGGGTTACGGACCTGATTTCACAATAAACCGGTTGATGATATGTCGTAACGTAGTTATCCAGCTTCATTATCTCAAACTTAACTATGGAGTTAAAGATATCGCTGGTTCCAAGTATATAATCCACAGTGCTACAGCCACTCTCTGTTATATTAGTGAACTCTCCATTTTCATCTCCCGGGCACCTTCCATTCATCATATGTACATCCAGCGTGACGCATAACTCAAGCAGCGATTTACCAAAGTTGTTTATCACTTTATCTTTAGCTTTGCGAGGCATATCAAAATCATCACTCGTGTACCAATCCATATTAGGTATATGTTTTACCTGGTCATCAATATAATCATTTTCTTCGCCCACTCGTGCGTTCAGGTCACCCATGATAATTAAACTGTCGTTTGGATACTCAGCTTTGATTTCTATTAGTTTTTCGTATAAAAGTTCTATTCCGTTTTGCTCATGCGATTGATGCTTGTAGTCTACAGCCCCTTCAGGAGGCAAGTATACACTCACCACAATTGTATTCGTCGCTAAATTTGATACTGCAGACTTAAAGCGGGTGTCCAACCTAATTTAATCGCGATCTGCACCGAAAGTTTACATCTTTAAATTCAATTGACGAGTGTTAACGCCTTGTTTCGTCCGACTGGTAAGGAGAAAAAATTAAGGCAACCCGCCCCCAGCAATCTCAAGCAGAGCGCCATTTTGCCGGGAGCAGTGACGCATATTGTGACTATTCACGTGGCTCCGCCTTACGTTATCACTCGCAGAGAGAGATATCAGGGCCGCGATTTACAGATGAACAGCGGCAGTTCCAAGCCGCGCAGTAGCGCAAGATCTCAGTGTTTCATAGAAAAGTACTGTCCAAACAAATTGATATACGTCTTGCGACGATTGACTCCGCAACAATGCCATGATTGGAGTTAGAATCGCAGCTCTTTAGATTAGCGATGATCACCCGCTATTGTTTTGCTCACACAATAGGCGCAATTTCCGGTTTGAATAAGTTAGAGTATCGCCTCCTGATTGGTCAAGCGCGGACACACCTCCAAAAAGGGCTGCCGCCTGGGTAGGCGGCGAAATCGTGCACGGCGGTCATTTCTAAATGTTATTGTAAGCTATAGATAGGAGGAAAAATTCTGTAATTTGGAGGATAGACAATTGGGTATTATATGAATCGGTAAAGCAGCGTTAGAGGCCAGGCTGGCGGTTCACTTTAACTCTTATGATTACGCCATACTGGAATTCTTTGTACAATCGATTTACGCCTTTGTCCAGTGTTTTTCTGAAAAATACAATAGTTTCACCACCTGCTCTTCCAAATTTACTATACCGTCTGGCATTAATTACTTCACATCTGAAGTCAGGTGTGTCAATCATATTTTCTAGAGTTTCCCCGTTTTCAGACCACGTCTCATTAATGGCGACTACATCGAAATACCTCAGAAAAGAGTTAATATCGTAACCTTCGTTAAGCAAACGAGTTAGACCATCAGGGTTCCATGAACCGAATCTTAAATTTAACAGTTGTGCATTTTGGGCCCGACCAGAACCTCAGGTTTGCTCTTGTTCTTGAGTTATCGAAGATGGAAAACGTGACTGAACAGCGATGATTTTACTTTGCTTGTACTGGTAGACATTCCGTTGGTCCTGTTCGTTGGTTACGATTAACTTGTCGAAGTTAAGGTATGCGCGATAGCCTTTTTGTCTCGCTTCAGTCATGAGTTTTCGTAGGTTTTCTCTGGGTTCACTCACTAGGTCACCAGTCATCGGGTGGAACATGTATATGTCGGGGTCTCTTGTGAGACAGTGTCCCCAACACTTTGGATTAAATACCGAAAACTAATTGGGTTATTTAATTAGATTTAAGGTCATAGGCTAAGCTCAGTAATATAACTGTAATTAGAAATTTATTGTTTCGAAGCGAAATATGTGTGAGTCCCTACAATCCACATATTTTAGCTGTGTCCAATAATGCTAATACTTTACCATTGACCGTTCACATTACACAATAGCCGTTCCAGGGGAAATTCTGGCAGGCGAGTGTTTCGGGTAACTGTAGCTCGCTCTGCGCTGCGTAGCATGTAAACAGCGAGTTCTGACTTATAGCTGCATAATTCTCAACAGTTTATCATAAAAGAATAAAAACCCAGGTTGTACGGATAAATATCTTGACTACCAAATAATATCATTTCAAAAAACGAGATGGAGGCATACAGGATGAGAAAACAGCTAATATAAATGCTAACGGGCGAATGCAAAGACATGCAGGAAAGTGACCAACGTATGTTGATTTTCTTCAGTGCGGAAATAATGATAGTTCTGGTGTCTATTTTGTCTGGATATATTAAAAATCTGATTCGAGAATTTATATTGTACAGAATACATAACTTTTTCATGCCAATCTGAATGCATGCACTCTTGCCTTGTTCCGTAGCAACCAAGAATGTCGAACGGGGAGCCTAACAGATAGGCATGCTAAACTGTTCTTAATCTAAAGTGAAATATAACATGTGCTTCCCTTTTATAATGTAATACTTACAGGAAAGTTTATAGAGACATCTTTTGTGTTGGTTCTGTGAGTACCAATGCCAATCGTAACCTCTAACCTGAAACACGCAGTGTGTATTTTTGACGATAGGTGTCGCCTGGGGTATCAGGAACGGTCTATTGACCGATCCATACTCTAGGCACTAAGCCCCGCCCACGTTTGAGTTCTTTTTCCTTACGTCGTGAGTATGAAATTGACATATCATGGCTGATGGTAGGTACAAGTGAGATGTACTCATCTCTGAAACTGACAACGAAGTGAGATGCTGTTTTGTTTGTCCGACTTGTTTGTCCGACATAACGCACCTGGAAGACCTTTTTTTCATAATGCGACTGGATACAAGTAACAGTGACGTCAGTAAATGATTGAGAGCCTGGATCGGTCTATTGTCGCAGTCTCTGCCAGAGGCCACAATATAATAGAAAAAAAAATCCCGGTACTGCTTGATGAAGGCAATATTTGGGCAATATATCTCAAATAATAATAGATAATATGCCGTTTTAACATGAGAAATCCCAAAAGGGAATTTCCGGAAGTAAGATTAGAACATATTTTTTATTATGTAGTCATACGGGGGATTACTCCAGCAACCAAATGGTACCATTCGCCTATTGTCAAATTTCACAGAAACCGTCTTGGTTTGTGCTCGCTGGTGGGCGCCTAGATTGGCGTTTCAAGTCCAGTTTCTTAAACCAGAGCCCGTCGTAGCGGGCCATTCCCTCACGCAAGACACCTACCCATCCCCTCTTTTGGGATGCTAGATCATCCCAAGAATCTGAATCAATGCCGAAAGCCTTCATGTCACGCTTGCCAACATCCTTAAACCCAAGCTTAGGCCGTCTATTTGGCCTTTTGCCGTCGGCGAGCACAACCGTGGGAATGCGTTCATCTTGCATACGATGAGGTTTGTTAAAAAAAATAATAAGAGTGAAGAGGTACTCGGATGCTGCACTAAGAATAGAGAGTAAAGAGGTGCGCAGACGCTGCGCTAAGAGGAAAGGGTAAAGAGGTGCGTGAATGCTACGCAAAAGAGGAGAGGTAAAGAGGTGCGCGGATGCTGCGCTAAAAGGAGAGTTAGAGGTGGACGGATGTTGCGCTGAGAGAGAGTGAGAGGTGCGCTGGCGCTGCGCTGCCCCCTCCCCCTACAACTTACGTTCTGCTTCTGTTGCAGGCCCTTTTAGGCCCCCATCCTAGGGACGCTAAATCCAGTGACGCTACCCCCTAAATTGTTTTATAACAGAAACAAACCTTCAACAATCATTTTCCTATTACTTCCTGACAAGTAGGGTATAGTCCAGTCTGTCACCATAAATTGTTATGAAAACATGTGTTTTCACTGACCCAATAAGACTGGGTCCCTGAACAGGAAGTAAACAATAAACCAATTAGCATGGCTAATGTGATTATGTGATGATCTTGCTCATGTGCATTGATCAACTTCATGTACAAAAAGATGTTGGCATGCTGTTGTCGATTTTGTTTAATGCTAGTAGGCAATTATGGCTCCTTTTGAAGACTTTAACAACTTTGGAAGAGTTCATACATCAGTAATTATGTATAGGAAAGAACTTTTAAATTGGTAAAATTAATTATGAAAGGTATACTTAAACAATTCAATTTGTCTTGTGAAGTTGATTCTTCACTATCGAATGCTACATGGCTATGATTCTTCAACCATAGCCATGAATTCATGGCTACAAATAAGGCCAGAATACCACCATTATCCTTCAAACTACTGGGGAATCTTGCAGACCAACTTGCAATAAAAAAATAAATAAACCATTCATGAATACACTGGCTACAGGGGCGGATCTAGGAATTTTCCAAGGGGGGGTGCTTCGACAACCCGACTTTTACATTGTATGTCCAAGTTCCCAAGGATGGAGGGTGCAACCTTTCCGCCCCCCCCCCCCCTTCCTTTCTAGATCCGCCCCTGGGCTATAAATCAAATCCTCAAATCCTCTAAATGTTCTAACTCCGGAATTTGTTCCTTCTTCTTTCCTGTCCTGGCGGATGTTTACGAACCCCAATCTCTCCCACGCGCCCCCTGCCGAGTAACCATTCTACTTCTCCTTAACAAACCGCTGGTTCCCCAATCCAAATTCGCTACACACCTACGGGCCTCCGTACTCATGTGGACGATACACATTAACGATTCACTTACCTAGTTCAAAAAACGCGAAGCGCGAACTTGGTTCTAAAGAGAATTTCATGGTCATGCTTGACAGACGCCGGTAACTAAATGAACGCAAGTCTTTGCTGACACGCATCACACATGGTCCTGGAGCAAATCTATTTCTCAGGGCTAGCTCGCGCGAACCACAGTAAAGGTTATATATATGAATGACGCAGACACGGCGCAGTATCTTTGGAATTTTACATCAGTTTTTAGTTTGCGTCACTTCCTCGTTACGTGGGACAGAGGCGATCGCGGCAGTCTCGCTGTCAGTCTCGCTGTCAGTCTCACTGTGACATCCCACCATGAAGGCCACACGGACATCTGCCGCCCGATATGTCCTGCCGGCAGCACTTCTTCTCCTCTGGGTTGATGGCTGCTTTGCTCAAGGTCCCAAAGGAGGTAAACCACTGAGTGAAATGCTCCTTTACATTTAATGTTTTCGCTGCGAGGAAGATTCATGAATTTGTTTGTTTAACCTCCGCACAGATACATCTCCAGTTGATGATGACGTGAGGTCGGCGTTGTGGGTTTCTGCCCCGGCGGGGCATCGCTGGCGAAGGCAGACCGGACCCAGAGGAGAACGTGGACCCACCGGACTCGCCGGAACCCGTGCACCCGTTGGACCCGGCAGAGAAAGTGGACCACGTGAGCCCGATTTGCACGTAAGTTATTGATTTATAGGCTGCCGCGAAGTGGCTTTTGCATGAGATATTCACATGATAACTGAAGCCTGCCGAACGACGTCTGTGTGTTCTGATCGTGACGTCACCTTTCTCTGATGGTGACGGCAGCGCACTCTGATGGTGATGTCAGCGTGCTCTGATGGTGACATCAGCGTGCTCTGATGTTGACGGCAGCGTGTTCTGATCGTAACGCTATCGTACTCTGATCGTGACGTCAGCTTATTCTGATCGTCATGTATGCGTATCCAGATCGTGACATTACCGTGCTCTGATAGTGACGTCAGCGTGCTCTGATCGCGACGTCAGCGTGCTCTGATAGTGACGTCAGCAAGCTCTGATCGTGACGTCATTGTCCTCTGATCGTGACGTCATCGTGTTCTGATGCTCATGTCTGCGTGCTCTGATCGTGACGTAAGCGTGCTCTGATTTTGACGTCAGCGTGCTCTAATGTGGACGTTTTCATGCTCTGATGGTGACTTTTGCGTATTCTGATCGTGACGTTATCGTGCTCTGACAGTGACGTCATTGTCCTCTGATCGTGACGTCATCGTTCTCTGATAGTGACGTCATCGTTCTTTGATCGGGACTTCATCGTCCTCTGACCGTGACTTCATCGTGTTCTGATCGAGACGTCTGCGTGTTCTGATGGTGACGTCATCGTGCTCTGATTGTGACGTCATCGTGCTCTGATGGTGACGTTCCACTGGTGGCTGCCCTGGCCCATTAAAGGGAGGCGGGAGCCCCCACCCATTAGACACAGAGACTGGAACAGCACCACGAAGTCAACGCGTGTTATCGTCCAGGTGTCTCTGCAGTCGGACATGTTTGACTTGTTGCCAACCTGCACCGTCTCAACCTAGAGTATGTGTTATCTCTTGAGAACGTGGACGATGTAGGCACTCTGTGATGACGGGTATCGCAAGATACGCTATGAGAATTAAGCAGTTTAAACATAGAGTCGATTGGTGGCCCTAATTTGTTAAGCTCTATTCGAGGAATGAAGCATCGTTTGCAGTGTTTGTCTATTTAGTACAGCTATGTATCACATCGAGAGAATGGATGAGAATGTTACCATTAGTGTAACAATTTGTACTAAAGTGCAATGTATAATCAAATATGTTGCGTTGTTTACAGTCCAAACCGTGGGATCCAAACGATGACAAGTGTCCATGTCAGAAAGGTAAGGGATTAAAAAAAAGAAAGGAAGAGTAATATTTAATTTATTTATATCGTATCCGCAGTGCACCTGAAAAAAACACAAAAAAGAACAACGCATGTTAAACCAAGCAGTTAGTCACGCTGTACAGTAGTAGTGCTATCTGCTTTGATGTTTTTGGAATCAATACCCATGTTTTGCAAATGAATGAAGTCTAAAACTGAACCTATGATTATTTTGTCACAGGCTGCATTAGCTGTATTAGATTTTCTAATGATTTCATGTTTATCATAGACTGTAATAAGCGAGCAAAACGAAAATGTGTCGGAAGGAAAACATACAGAGGAAGAATACAAGGGACAGAGAAAATAGGAAAAAATAAAGTGATCTTGTAAGGAATATGCAAAGGAATGGAGCAAGAGGTACGAACGAGAGCATATAAGTACACCCTACAAAGAAGCATAGATCGGGAAAAAGAGGAACGGATTAGAAAGAGGGACGGAGAACCAAAATACAGAGAGACAGAAACAAAAACAGAGGGACGTGGAACGAAAAACAGAGGGCTGAGAAAGAAATGATTGCAGAAAACAAAAGGCAGAGGGACATATAACTAATCAGACAGGGGGACAGATAACCAAAAGACCAAAAGGGCTGGGAAAGAAAGACAGAGGGACAGAGAATCAGAGAAAGAATGACGGAGAATCAAAGACAGAAGGACGGAGAATCAAAGACAAAGGGGCGGAGAACCAACGAAAGAGGGCAGAGAAACAAAAGAAAGAGGGACATATAACAAAATACAGGGGGACGGATAACCAAAGACAGAGGGCGGAGAACCAAAGGCAGAGAGACGGAGAGAACTAAAGACAGAGGGAAGGGGGGAACTAAGGACAGAGGGACGGAAAACCAATGACAGAGGGACGGAGAGAACTAAAGACAGAGAGACGGAGAGAACTAAAGACAGAGGGACGGAAAACCAAAAGACAAAGGGCTCGGAAAGAAGAACAGACGGACGGAGAATCAGAGACAGAAGGACGTAGAATCAAAGACAAAGGGGCGGAGAATCAAAGACAAAGGGGCTGAGAACTAAAAACAGGGACGGAGAGAACTAAAGACAGAGGGATGGAGAAAACTAAAGACAGAGGGACGGAAAACCAAAGACAGAGGGACGGCGAACTAAAGACAGGGGGACGGAGAACCCAAAACAAAGGGAAATTCAAAGACAGCTAGAGGGTCGGAGCCACTGACAATTCTGTCGGGAGGACCATGATAAGGAGAATTACAGGGAAAAAAACGATTAATGAAAAAATAATAATATGCAGTCTATTATTAATTAATCCCGGAAATGTACCTTGCATTTCCAGGTGACATGGGATTGCCTGGCCTGAACGG
This sequence comes from Arenicola marina, assembly GCA_964019135.1. Taxonomy (NCBI): domain Eukaryota; kingdom Metazoa; phylum Annelida; class Polychaeta; family Arenicolidae; genus Arenicola; species Arenicola marina. Next base: position 15,981,712 of record OZ025261.1, on the reverse strand, counting down.
TTTAAGGGGAGAGCCTGGCCCATCGGTAAGGATCCCTTGAAGACAGGTAGTTTGTGTCGCTGCACGGTGCCGCCGTCGAGGTGCTCTGACTGTCATCCAGGAGATTTTTTTTGGCCCAAATATATACGAATACTATATTTGCACTCCGGGTGGCAATAGAGCTATTTGTGTCTCGTTATATTGTCGTTTGTGGCAGGAAAAGTAGTATTACGGCAGTTGCATCAAACTATAGAGTATAGCGCATTTTTCCTATTAATTTGCGCAGCGCCGCCCTGGCGAGCGAGTGTGATGATGCATTGAGTAAGTAGGCGACAACAGAGAAATAATGGAGCCCTTGAGGAGTGAGTCGAAGGCAGAAAGTGAACCCTTCCCACTGTCGCGATATGAACTAAAGAACGTCCTTCTTAAATAAAGCAATCAGAAGCGGTGACCACGGGCGAGACATGTGAGCAATATGTATTGATTCGAAAATACCAACTCCTCCGGACTTGTATTCTCACCAGGTGGCGCTGTACAGTTCCGTGCAGGAAATGACGTCATCTCACGGTACTCACCATGACGTGGGTCAACTGGCAGTAGTGATGACGTCACTGAAGCCGTCGCTGTGGGTTAAGGTAGCGGCGGAGGGTGACAGCTGGTTACGGATCGTCCCTTAATGAGGCTCACTGCAGGCGTGCAGCACAGCGTGTGTCTTCATAACGAACAGGGAACGACGTCAGCTCAGGCAGGGGCGGATCCAGGGGGTGCGGGGAGGGTGTGTGTGAAGTATGACATCGGTGTATATGATGCGTAGCGTGGGTGGAGGCCCGCCTGTAATTCGAATTGGGGGTAAAGTATGACATCGATGTATGATGTATACAATGCCTGAAGAAACGAGTAAAGAAGAAGAAAACAACGGCTTGTTTACTTATAATTAATACTTGTGGACGCACACATCGCGGAACAACAGAATAACAAATAGCGACGAGTATCAGTTCTACGAGTGTATTTTAATATGCGATCGGTGCGACGGCGTTAACAGTTTGTTTGCTTCCATTTCTTTGTGGCGCCATCTGGTGAATGGTGTGGGTGACCTTGGTTACTTAAAGTGGCGCCATCTGGAGGATGGTGTGGATGACCGAGGTTATTTAAAGTGGCGCCATCTAGGGAATGCTGTGGACGACCGAGGTTATTTAAAGTAGCGCCATCTGGGGAATGGTGTGGATGACCGTGGTTACTTAAAGTGGCGCCATCTGGGGAATGGTGTAGATGACCGTGGTTATTTAAAGTGGCGCCATTTAGGGAATGGTGTGGATGACCGTTGTTATTTAAAGTGGCGCCATCTGGGGAGTGCTTTGGATGGCCATATGTATCAGTCACGGCCATGCGAGGGCGCGTTATGATACTGTCAACCCGGGTTTTTCTAGGCGCAGACAAATGACAAATAAGTTAGTAGATATGGAGGTGCGTCACGGCTGCACACAGAGTCATTGTGTGGGATTAACACCGGGTGCATATCATGGTATTGTAGATATTGTAGATGGTATGGTACATTGTCAAACTAAATCATATATTCTTATATTTTACGATAAAGTCGGACTATTAAGTACCAAATAAGATGATGCTGTTTTAGAATCATGCAGTGGAGCTCATCAGTATGCCTGCCCAGTGTCGCCAAATGTTACGCAGACTGAATATCTGTGTGTGTGTCGCAATGAAGTGCAAGTCAAAGAGTGCCTTTAAAAGGAAGCTAGTAGGCAATTATGGCTCCTTTTGAATACTTTAACAATTTAGGAAGAGTTCATACATCAGTAATTGTATATAGAAAAGTACTTTTAAATTATTAAAACAAATTATGAAAGCTATGCTTGAACAATTCAATTGGTCATGTGAAGTTGATTTTTCACTATAGAATGCCACATGATTCTTCAACCATAGCCATTGATTCATGGCTACCAAAAAAGCCAGAATACTATCATTATCCTTCAAACTGCTGGGGAATCTTGCTAAACACGCGTAAAAAGATACATAAACCATTCATGGATATACTGGCTACAGGGGCGGATCTAGGAATTTTCCAAGGGGGCGAAGGGGGGTTGCTCTCTAAGAACTTGAGAGGGCGGGTGGGGTGCTCTCTAACAACTTGCGACAGGGGGCGGGGGGGGGGGGTTGCTCGGAGAACCCGACTTTTACAGTGTATGTTTAAGTTAGCAAGGTTGGAGGGGTGCAACCCCTACCACCCCCATCCCCCCTAGATGCGCCCCCGGGCTATAAATACTCAAATCCTCTAAACTCGCGAACTTGTTCTTTCTTCTTTCCCGTCCTGGCGGATGGCCTCCGTACTCATGTGGGCGAAACACATAAACGATTCACTTGCCTAGTTCGAAAAAACGCGGCGCGCGAAATTGGTTCTAAATAGAATTTTATGGCCAAGCTTGGCTGACGCCGGCAACTAAATGAACGCAAGTCTTTGCTGACACGCATCACACATGGTCCTGGAGCAAATCTATTTCTCAGAGCTAGCTCGCGCGAACCACAGTAAAGGTTATATAAATGAATGACGCAGACACGGCGCAGTATCTTTGGAATTTTACATCAGTTTTTGGTTTGCGTCACTTCCTCGTTACGTGGGACAGAGGCGATCGCGGCAGTCTCGCTGTCAGTCTCACTGTGACATCCCACCATGAAGGCCACACGGACATCTGCCGCCCAATATGTCCTGCCGGCAGCACTTCTTCTCCTCTGGGTTGATGGCTGCTTTGCTCAAGGACAACCTGGTCCACCTGGACCACATTGGCCCACCAGACAACCTTGGCCCTCCGGACCCGCCGGACCCCCCGGACCCCCCGGACCCCGCGGACAACCTGGGCGGTCCGGACCCGCCGGACCCACCGGACAACCTGGGCCCTCCGGACCCGCCGGACCCACCGGACCAACTGGACCCCGAAGACCCAGTGGAGCCGATGGACTAGTAAGTTAGTGATTTATAGGCTGCCGCCAAGTGGCTTTTGCATGAAATATTCACATGATAACTAAAGCCTGCAGAACGACGTCTGCGTGTTCTGATCGTGACGTCACCGTGCTCTGTTGATGAGGTCAGCGTGTTCTGATGCTAACGTCAGCGTGTTTTGATGCTAACGTCAGCGTGTTTTGATGCTAACGTCAGCGTGTTCTGATGCTAACGTCAGCGTGTTCTGATGCTAACGTCAGCGTGTTCTGATCGTGACGCATGCGTATTCAGATCGTGACGTTAGCTTGCTCTGATCGCGACGTCAGCGTGCTCTGTTCCTGACGTCATCGTGCTCTGATGGTGACGTATGCGTATTCAGATCGTGACGTTACCGTGCTCTGATAGTGACGTCGTTGTCCTCTGATCGTGACGTCATCGTCCTCTGATCGTGACGTCTGCATGTTCTGAGGGTAATATCATCGTGCTCTGATCGTGACGTCAGCTAGCTCTGATCGTGACGTCATTGCCCTCTGATCGTGACGTCATCGTTCTCTGATGGTGATGTCATTGTACTCTGATGGTGATGTCTGCCTGCTCTGATCGTGACGTCATCGTGTTCTGATCGTGACGTATGCGTGTTCTGATTCGGATTTCACCGTGCTCTGATAGTGATGTCAGTGTACTCTGATGGTGACGTCATCATGCTCTGATGGTATCGTCTGCATGTTCCGATCGTGACGTCATCGTACTCTGATTGTGACGTCAAAGTGCTCGGATCTTGACGTCATCGTGCTCTGATGGTGACGTCCGCGTGCTCTGTTGGGGACGTCATCGTGCTCTGATAGTATCGTCTGCATGTTCCGATCGTGACGTCATCGTGCTCTGATGGTGACGTTACCGTGCTCTTATAGTGACGTCATTGTTCTCTGATCGTGACGTCATTGTCTTCTGATCGTGACGTTATTGCCCTCTGATCGTGACGTCTGCACGTTTTGAGGGTGCCGTCATAGTTCTCTGATGGTGACGTCAGCGTGCTCTGATGGTGACGTCATCGTACTCTGATGGTGACGTCAGAGTGCTCTGATGGTGACGTCATCGTGCTCTGATTGTAACGTCTGCATGTTCCGATCGTGACGCTCGCGTGTTCTGATCGTGACGTCATCGTGCTCTGATGGTGCTTGATCGTGTTCTGATGGTGACGGTAAATGAACAGCATTTACCTTCAGCGTGAAGTACCACCGGTGGCTGCCCTAGTCCATTAAAAGGAAGCGGGTGTCCCACATATTAGACAGCCTTCGCGGTATCTAGCTGGCAGATTTGAACCGCACCGCCGGCACCACGACTTCAGCGAGCGTCAACGTGCAGGGGCTGTATTCATAATCACCACTTAGGCTACCCCACTAGACTAAGCGCTTAGTGGAAGATTTGTCGAGCGATTATCGGTTTCAAAATACATATGTAGTCACCCAAAAAATGTATTTTCTGAATTAAGAAAGTGCTAAAATTATATTGAAGAAGATTTGATAAGTGCGTTTTCATCTTAGCCTCACCAGCTCGTTGTGGTGGCGCTCCTGATCAAGAAATCGTCTTCAATATAATTTTAGCACTTTCTTAATTCAGAAAGTACACTTTTTGGGTGAATACATATGTATTTTGAAACCGATAATCGCTCGACAAATCTTCCACTAAGCGCTAAGACTAATAGCATACCGTAGCCTAAGTGGTGATTATGAATACGGCCCCAGGTGTCTCTGATATATATGTCCATGCAGTCGGACATTGTTTGACTTGTTGCCAACCTGCACCGTCTCATCCTAGAGTATGTGTTATCTCTTGAGAACGTGAACGATGTAGGCGCTCTGTGATGACGGGTATCACAACGTGCTATGAGAATTAAAAATGAAGTCTAATTTATTAAGCTCTATTCGACCAATGAAGCATCGTTTGTACTGTTTGTCGATATAGTACTGCTATGTATCACAGCGGGACAATGGATGACAATGTTACGGTAACCATTAGCGTAGCAATTCGTACTAAAGTGTAGTGTGTACACCTTAATATATTGCGTTGTTTACAGGCCGGGCCGTCGGGAGGAAATTACAATTACAGTTGTACATGTCCGAAAGGTAAGGGAGTAACAAAGAATGAATATAAGTAAGGAAGAGTAATATATATTTTATTTACATCGTATCCGCAGTGCACCTGGGAGCGCAAAGGACGGAGAACCAAAAACAAAGGGACGGTGAACCAAAGACAGAGGGACGGAGAACTAAAGACGGAGGGACAGAGAGAACCAAGGACAGAGGCACGGAGAACCAGAGACAGAGGGACGGAGAACTAAAGACAGAGGGACGGAGAGAACTAAAGACAGAGGGACGGAGAACAAAAGACAGAGGGACGGAGAACTAAAGACAGAGGGACGGAGAAGTGAAGACAGAGGGACAGAGAGAACTAAAGACAGAGGGACGGAGAGAACTAAAGACAGAGGGACGGAGAACTAAAGACAGAGGGACGGAGAACCAAAGACAGAGGGACGGAGAGAACCAAAGACAGAGGGTCGGAGAACTAAAGACAGAGGGACGGAGAACCAAAGACACAGGGACGGAGAGAACCAAAGACAGAGGGACGGAGAGAACTAAAGACAAAGGGACGGAGAACCAAAGACAGAGGGATGGAGGGAACTAAAGACAGAGGGACGGAGAGAACTAAAGACAGAGGGACGGAGAGAACTAAAGACAGAGGGACGGAGAGAACTAAGGACAGTGGGACGGAAAGAACTAAAGACAGAGGGACGGAGAACCAAAGACAGAGGGACGGAGAACCAAAGACAGAGGGACGGAGAACCAAAAACAGTGAAAGGGAGAGTCAAAGACAGCTAGAGGGACGGAGCCACTGACAATGATGTCGGGAGGACCATGAGAAAGAGATTTACAGGAAAAAGAACGACTAATGATCAGAATGAAGATAAAAAACTATATGCAGTTTAATATTAACTTATCCCAGAAATGTACCTTGCCTTCCAGGTGACATGGGATTGCCTGGCCTGAATGGTTTAAGGGGAGAGATGGGACCGAAAGGTCACAACGGAAGTGTAGGTCCACGTGGTGAAGCAGGTCCACGTGGTGAAGCAGGTCCACATGGTGAAGCAGGTCCACGTGGTGAAGCAGGTCCACATGGTGAAGCAGGTCCACATGGTGAAGCAGGTCCACGTGGTGAAGCAGGTCCACGTGGTGAAGCAGGTCCACCCGGGAACCCTGGCGCATCGGTAAGGATCCCCTGATGACAGGTAGTTTGTGTCATTGCACGGTGCCGCTGTCAAGGTGCTCTGAGTGTCATCTAGCAGATTTTTGTTGGCGCAAATATATACGAATACTATATTTACACTTCTGGTGGCCGAGACTATACAGCTGAGCGCCCCTAGGTTACTGCCACCTACACCGGTACGCAACAGTGGGCCGGGCTACATCTGCTGCGAAAAACAACCCTGAGCCGGAGTCAGTCAGTCAAGCCTCAGCCTCATAGACCAAGAGCAGCGGGCCCGTGCCGCTCCAGAAATTCCACCCCGTGAGCACCGAACCATGGGGCGCAAAAAAACGGCAAAAAACACGCACTAAAAGGCTGATTGGGTAGCTTTACGACTGTCACGTTCACAAAATCATCAGCCAATAAGTAGCAAGGCCACTGTCGGGCATGCGCCAGATGTAAAAATGTATCTGCATGATCAACATACCATGCCTGGTACCGTGTGTTATTAGGCTTATGCTGGGTCCCCGGCCCTAAATAGTAGAAATGCGCAGCGCATTTTTCCTATTAATTTGCGCAGCGCCGCCCTGGCGAGCGAGTGGGATAATGCATTGAGGACGTAGGGGACACAAGAAATATAATGGAGCCCTAGCGGAGTGAGTCGAAGGCAGAAAGTGAATTAACCTTCCCATTCTCGCGATATGAACTATAACAACGTCCTTCTTTTTGAATAAAGCAATCAGAAGCGGTGACCTCGGGCGAGACATGTGAGCAATATGTGTGCTAATGCCAACTCCTCCTACTTTGTCTTCACACCAGGTGGTGTTGTACAGGTCCGTGGGGGAAATGACGTCATCTAACGGTGCTCACCATGACGTGGGTCAACTGGCAGTAGTGATGACGTCACCGAGGCCGTCGTTGTGGGTTAAGGTAGCGGCGGAGTGTGACAGCTGGCTACGGATCGTCCCTTAACGAGGCTCATTGCAGGCGTGCAGCACAGCGTGTGTCTTCATAACGAACAGGGAACGACGTCAGCTCAGGCAGGGGCGGATCCAGGGGGTGGGGGGACGGTGTGTGTGAAGTATGACATCGATGTATAGGATGCGTAGCGTGGGTGGAGGCCCGCCTGTAATTCGAATTGGGAATAAAGTATGACATCGATGTATGATATATACAATGCCTGAAGATACGAATAAAGAAGAAGAAAGCAACGGCATGTTGACTTAGAATTAATACTTGCGGACGCATACATCACCGAATAACGTCATAACAAGTAGCGACAAGTATCAGTTCTACGAGTGTATTTTAATATGCGGTCGGTGCAAGCGCATTAGCAGTTTGTTTGCTTCCATTTCTTTGTGGCGCCATCTGGGGAATGGTGTGGATGACCGTGGATATTTAAAGTGGCGCCGTCTGGGGGGTGGTGTGGATGACCGTGGTTACTTAAAGTGGCGCCATCTGGGGAATGGTATGGGTGACCCAGGTTATTTAAAGCGGCGCCATCTGGGGAATGGTGTGGATGACCAAAGTTCTTTAACGTGGCGCCATCTGGAGGATGGTGTGGATGACCGAGGTTATTTAAAGTGGCGCTGTCTGGGGGATGGTGTGGATGACCGTGGTTATTTAAAGTGGCGCCATCGGGGGAATGGTGTTGATGACCGTGGTTATTTAGAGTGGCGCCATTTGGGGGATGGTGTAGATGACTGTGGTTATTTAAAGTGGCGCCATCTGGGGAATGGTGTGGATAACCGTTGTTATTTAAAGTGGCGCCATCTGGGGGGTGCTTTGGATGGCCATACGTATCAGTCACGGCCATGCGAGGGCGCGTTATGATACTGTCAAACCGGGGTTTTCTAGGCGTCGACAAATGACAAATAAATTAGTAGACATGGAGGTGAATCACGGCTGCACACACAGTCATTGTGTGGGATTAACACCGGGTGCATATCATGGTATTGTAGATATTGTAGATGGTATGGTACATGGTCAAACTAAATCATATATTCATATATTTTACGATAAAGTCAAAATATTAAGTACCAAATAAGATGATGCTGTTTTAGAATCATACAGTGGAGCTCATCGGTATGCCTGCCCAATGTCGCCAAAGGTTACGCAGACTGAATATCTGTGTGTGTGTCGCAATGAAGCGCAAGTCAAAGAGTGCCCTTAAAAGGAAGCTAGTAGGCAATAATGGTTCTTTTGAAGACTTCAACAACTGGGGAATCGTGCTAAACACGCGTAAAAAGATACATAAACCATTCATAAATATGCTAGTTATAGAGGCGGATCTAGGAATTTTCCCAGGGGGGCACGGGTGTTGTTCTCTGAAATCTTGCGACCGGGCGGGAGGTGCTCGGAGAACCCGACTTTCACAGTGTATGTTCAAGTTTCCAAGGATAGGGGGGGGGGGGGTGCAACCCCTCCAACTCCCCACCTCCCCTAGATCTGCCCCTGAGCTATAATTACTCACATCCTCTTAATGTTCTAACTCGCGAACTTGTTCCTTCTTCTTTCCTGTCCTGGCGGATGTTCACGACCCCCAATCTCTCCCACGCGCCCCCTGTCGAGTAACCGTTCTACTTCTCCTTACCAGTCCGCTGGTTCCCCAATCCAAATTCGCTACACACCTACGGGCCTCCGTACTCATGTGGGCGATACACATAAACGATTCACTTACCTAGTTCAAAAAACGCGAAGCGCGACCTTGGTTCTGAAGAGAATTTTATGGTCATGCTTGACAGACGTCGGTACTTAAATGACAGCAAGTCTTTGCTGACACGCCTTCATCTTTGGTCCGGAATGCTAAACAAGGCCACTGGAGCAAATCTATTTCTCAGAGCTAGCTCGCGCGAACCACAGTATAGGTTATATATATGAATGACGCAGACACGGCGCAGTATCTTTGGAATGGTACATCAGTTTGTGGTTTGCGTCACTTCCTCGTTACCTGGGACAGAGACGATCGCGGCAGTCTCGCTGTCAGTCTCGCTGTCAGTCTCACTTTGACATCCCACTATGAAGGCCACACGGACATCTGCCGCTCGATATGTCCTGCCGGCAGCACTTCTTCTCCTCTGGGTTGATGGCTGCTTTGCTCAAGGTCCCAAAGGAGGTAAACCACTGAGTGAAATGCTCCTTTACATTTAATGTTTTCGCTGCGAGGAAGATTCATGAATTTGTTTGTTTAACCTCCGCACAGATCCATCTCCAGTTGATGATGACGTGAGGTCGGCGTTGTCGCTTCCTGCCCCGGCGGGGCATCGCTGGCGAAGGCAGACCGGAACCAGAGGAGGACGTGAACCCAGCGGACCCGCCGGAGGAAGTGGACCCACCGGACAACGTGGATCCACCGGACAACGTGGAGCCTCCGGACCCACCGGACAACCTGGACCCTCCGGACCCACCGGACAACCTGGGCCCTCCGGACCCACCGGACCAGGTGGACCCTCTGGACCCACAGGACAACGTGGACCCACCGGACCCACCGGACAACTAGGACCCTTCGGACCCACCGGAGAAAGTGGACCCGTTGGACCCACCGGACAACCTGGGCCCTCCGGACTCCCCGGACAACCTGGGCCCTCCGGACCCCCCGGACAACCTGGGCACTACGGACCCACCGGACAACCTGGGCTCTCCGGACCCCCCGGACAACCTGGGCCCTCCGGAACACGTGGACCCGATGGAGCTGCCATTGCATCAGTAAGTTATTGATTTATAGGCTGCCGCCAAGTGGTCTTTGCATAAAATATTCACATGATAACTAAAGCATGCAGAACGACGTCTGCGTGTTCTGATCCTGACGTCACCGTGCTCTGATGGTGACATCAGCGTGCTCTGATGGTGAGGTCCTGGTGTTCTGATCGTGACGTCATCGTGCTCTGATGGAGTCGTCAGCGTGCTCCGATGGTGACGTCAGCGTGCTCTGATCGCGACGTCATCATGTTCTGATCGCGATGTCATCGTGTTCTTATCGCCACGTCAGCGTGCTCTGATCGTGACGTCAGCCTGCTCTGATGGTGACGTCAAGGTGTTCTGACGGCGTCGTCAGCGTGTCTGATTGGGACGTCATCGTGCTCTGATGGTGACGTATGCGTATTCAGATCGAGACCTTACCGTGCTCTGACCGTGACGTCAGCTGGCTCTGATCGTGTCTCATCCTAGAGTATGTGTTATCTCTTGAGAACGTGGACGATGTAGGCGCTCTTTGATGACGGGTACCGCAACATACGCTATGAGAATTAAGCACTTTAAACATGGAGTCGATTGGTGGCCTTAATTTGTTAAGCGCTATTCGAGGAATGAAGCATCGTTGCAGTGTTTGTCTATTTAGTACAGCTATGTATCACATCGAGAGAATGGATGAGAATGTTACCATTAGTGTAACAATTTGTACTAAAGTGTAATGTATAATCAAATATCTTGCGTTGTTTACAGCCCAGAGCGTGGGATCCAAACGATGACAAGTGTCCATGTCAGAAAGGTAAGGGAGTAACAAGGAATACAAAAAAAGCAAGAAAGAGTAATATTTAATTTATTTATATCGTATCCGCAGTGCACCTGAAAAAAACTCAAAAAAGAACAACGCATGTTAACCTAACCAGTTAGTCACGCTGTACAGTAGTAGTGCTATATACTTTGATATTTTTGGAATCAATACCCATGTTTTTCATATGAATGAAGTCTAAAACTGAACCTATGGTTATTTTGTCACAGGCTGCAATAGCTGTATTAGATTTTCTAATGATTTCATGTTGATCATAGACAGTAATAGGCGGGCCCAACGAAAAAGTGTCGGAAGGAAAACATAGAGGAAGAGGACAAGGGACAGAGAAAATAGGAAAAAATAAAGAAGTGATCTTGCCAGTAATATGCAAAGGAATGGAACAAGAGGTACGAGCGAGAGCATATAAGTACACTCTACAAAGAAGCAAAGATCGGGAAAAAGAGGAACGGATTAGAAAGAGGGACGGAGAACCAAAATACAGAGAGACAGAAACAAAAACAGAGGGACGTGAAACGAAAAACAGAGGGACGGAGAACCAAAAACATTGGGACTGAGAACCAGAAACAGAGGGACGGGGAACCGAAAGACAGAGGGCTGAGAAAGAAAGCCAGAGGAACAGAGCACCAAAGACAGAGGGGCGGCTAACCAAAGAAATGATTGCAGAAAAACAAAAGACAGAGGGACATATAACTAATCAGACAGGGGGACAGATAACCAAAAGAATGTAAGGGCTTAGAAAGAAAGACAGAGGGACAGAGAATCAGAGAAAGAATGACGGAGAATCAAAGACAGAAGGACGGAGAATCAAAGACAAGCGGGTGGAGAACCAAAGAAAGAGGGCGGAGAAACGAAAGAAGGAGGGGCATATAACAAAAGGGGACGGATAACCAAAGACAGAGGGGGGAGAACCAAAGGCAGAGAGACGGCGAGAACTAAAGACAGAGGGACGGAGAGAACTATGGACAGAGGGACGGAAAACCAAATACAGAGGGACGGAAAACCAAAGACAGAGGGACGGATAACTAAAGACAGAGGGACGAAAAACCAAAGACAGAGGGACGGATAACCAAAAGACAAGGGGCTCGAAAAGAAAAACAGAGGGACGAAGAATCAGAGACAGAAGGACGTAGAATCAAAGACAAAGGGGCGGAGAATCAAAGACAAAGGGGCTGAGAACCAAAGACAGAGGGCGGAGAAACAAAAGACAGAGGGACATATAACTAAAGACAGAGGGACGGAGAAAACTAAAGGACAGAAAGATGGAAAACCAAAGACAGAGGTGCGGAGAACTAAAAACAGGGACGGAGAACCCAAAACAAATTGAAAGTCAAAGACAGCTAGAGGGTCGGAGCCACTGACAATTCTGTCGGGAGGACCATGATAAGGAGAATTACAGGGGAAAAAAACGATTAATGAAAAAATAATAATATGCAGTTCATTATTAATTAATCCCGGAAATGTACCTTGCATTTCCAGGTGACATGGGATTGCCTGGTCTGAACGGTTTAAGGGGAGAGCCTGGCCCATCGGTAAGGATCCCTTGATGACAGGTAGTTTGTGTCGCTGCACGGTGCCGCCGTCGAGGTGCTCTGACTGTCATCCAGTAGATTTTTTTTGGCCCAAATATATACGAATACTATATTTACACTCCGGGTGGCAATAGAGCTATTTGTGTCTCGTTATATTGTCGTTTGTGGCAGGAAAAGTAGTATTACGGCAGTTACATCAAACTATATAGTATATGCATCAGATCGAGGTTATTGTCGGGCCTGCGCCAGATGTGAAAATGTATCTGCATGATCAATATACCATGCCTCCCTTCGTTAGGTGTAGGGGGTTACTTCCGGAGAGATAGCTCCGATCTCTCTGCCTTAATCCTTCCCAAACTCCCCGCACGGTGGCGCTACGCAAGCTCGGCTTTTACCGCTGCTGTCGGCCGGGGGCAAGTTTCAAGATTCTTGAAAAACGGTCAAATCAGCTGTAATTTCTTGCAACATTATAATTTTCAAGAATAAAACATAACATAACAATAACGAACTCAGTGTATTTAATACAGCAGAAAAGCATCTTATACTCTTTCGAAAAAGTTAATATTGTGATTGAACTCAACTTTCTTTTAATCACCTGATACCGTGTGTTATTAGGCTTAGGTTGGGTCCCCGGCACTAATCTGTAGAAATGCGCAGCGCATTTTTCCTGTTAATTTGCGCAGCGCCGCCCTGGCGAGCGAGTGTGATGATGCATTGAGTAAGTAGGCGACAACAGAGATAGAATGGAGCGCTTGAGGAGTGAGTCGGAGGCAGAAAGTGAACCCTTCCCACTGTCGCGATATGAACTAAAGAAAGTCCTTCTTACATAAAGCAATCAGAAGCGGTGACCACGGGCGAGACATGTGAGCAATATGTATTGATTCGAAAATACCAACTCCTCCGGACTTGTATTCTCACCAGGTGGTGCTGTACAGTTCCGTGGACGAAATGACGTCATCTCACGGTACTCACCATGACGTGGTTCAACTGGCAGTAGTGATGACGTCACCGGGGCCGTCGCTGTGGGTGAAGGTAGCGGCGGAGGGTGACAGGTGGTTACAGATCGTCCCTCAATGAGGCTCACTGCAGGCGTGCAGCACAGCGTGTGTCTTCATAACGAACAGGGAACGACGTCAGCTCAGGCAGGGGCGGATCCAGGGGGTGGGGGGACGGTGTGTGTGAAGTATGACATCGATGTATAGGAGGCGTAGCGTGGGTGGAGGCCCGCCTGTAATGCGAATTGGGAATAAAGTATGACATCGATGTATGATAGATACAATGCCTGAAGATACGAATAAAGAAGAAGAAAACAACGGCTTGTCTACTTTCAATTAATACTTGTGGACGCACACATTGACGTTTGCTTCCATTTCTTTGTGGCGCCATCTGGGGAATGGTGTGGATGACCGAGGTTATTTAAAGTGGCGCCATCTAGGGAATGGTGTGGATGATCGAGGGGGAGTTCGGATATGCGATCGGAGTAATCGGCGCGGATATTTGGAGCATGCGGACTCACTCTTTCCGCTAATAGGCGGATTAATATTAACCGAACGCAAAATCGGCGGTTCGCGTAAATGTTGCACTTGCTGGACTGTACAAATTTTTAAGATCGTTAAATAGCGCCATAAAATAAATCAACGTATACCTATTGTGTTCATTATCTTATTCTCGTTGTTATAATATTATTCACAGATTTTTTGCAGGTCGCAATACTACTATATATATATTAAATGTATTGTGCGGCCTGGACGTCATGTTGGAAATCCTCGTGATCCTCCTCTGGGTGGGGAGTAAGGTCTGGGAGTAAAATGTACCACATGACCGCCCTATCCGACCACAATCTTCGCGTTTGGTTATGCACTAGGCGGAGTCCGACTACTCCGCTCGCATACCCGAACTCACCCTGGGTATTTAAAGTAGCACCATCTGGGGAATGGTGTGGATGACCGAGGTTATTTAAAGTAGCACCATCTGGGGAATGGTATGGATGACCGAGGTTATTTAAAGTGGCGCCATCTGGGGAATGGTGTGGATGACCGTGGTTACTTAAAGTGGCGCCATCTGGGCAATGGTATGGATGACCGAGGTTATTTAAAGTGGCGCCATCTCGGGAATGGTGTGGATGACCAAAGATTTTTAAAATGGCGCCATCTGAAGGATGATGTGGATGACCGAGATTATTTAAAGTGGCGCCATCTGGGCAATGGTGTGGATGACCGTGGTTACTTAAAGTGGCGCCGTCTGGAGAATGGTATGGATGACCGAGGTTATTTAAAGTGGCGCCATCTGGGGAATGGTGTGGATGACCAAAGTTCTTTAAAATGGCGCCATCTGGAGGATGATGTGGATGACCGAGGTTATTTAAAGTGGCGCCATCTGGGGAATGGTGTGGATGACCGTGGTTACTTAAAGTGGCGCCATCTGGGGAATGGTATGGATGACCAAGGTTCTTTAAAATGGCGCCATCTGGAGGATGGTACATTGTCAAACTAAATCATACATTCTTATATTATACGATAAAGTCGGACTATTAAGTACCAAATAAGATGAAGTGGTGTTCATCGGTATGCCTGCCCAGTGTCGCCGAAGGTTACTCAGACTGAATATCTGTGTGTGTGTCGCAATGAAGCGCAAGTCAAAGAGTGCCTTTAAAAGGAAGCTAGTAGGCAATTATGGCTCCTTTTGAGACTTTAACAATTTAGGAAGAGTTCATACATCAGTAATTGTGTATAGGAAAGTACTTTTAAATTATTAAAACTAATTATGAAAGCTATGCTTGAACAATTCAATTGGTCATGTGAAGTTGATTTTCCACTATAGAATGCTACATCCCCATGATTCCTCAACCATAGCCATTGATTCATGGCTACAAATAGGGCCAGAATACTATCATTAACCTTCAAACTGCTGGGGAGTCTTGCTTAACACTTACGTAAAAAGATACAAAAAACATTCATGGATATACTGGCTACAGGGGCGGATCTAGGGGGCGGGGGCGGGGGTTTGCTCTCTAAGAACTTGAGAGGGCGGGTGGGGTGCTCTCTAACAACTTGCGATCGGGGGGGAGTGCTCGGAGAACCCGACTTTTACAGTGTATGTTCAAGTTAGCAAGGTTGGGGGGTGCAACCCCTGCCACCCCCATCCCCCTAGATGCGCCCTGGGCTATAAATACTCAAATCCTATAACTCCCTCTAACTCCCGAACTCGTTCCTTCTTCTTTCCCGTCTTGGCAGATGTTTACGACCCCCGCCGAGTAACCGTTCGACTTCTCCTTACCAAACCGCTGGTTCCCCAATCCAAATTTGCTACACACCTACGGGGGCGTCCGTACTCATGTGGGCGATACACATAAACGATTCACTTACCTAGTTCAAAAAACGCTGCGCGCGAAATTGTTTCTAAGGAGAATTATATGGTCAAGCTTGGCTGACGCCGGTAACTAAATGAACGCAAGCCTTTGCTGACACGCCTACACATGACATGAGGTCCGGAATGCTAAACAAGACCACTGGCGCAAATCTATTCCTCAGAGCTAGCTGGCGCGAACCACAGAAAAGGTTATATATATGAATGACGCAAACACGGCGCATTATCGTTGGAATTTTACATAAGTTTTTGGTTTGCGTCATTTCCTCGTTACTCGGAACAGAGGCGATCGCGGCAATCTCGCGGTCAGTCTCGCTGTCAGTCTCGCTGTCAGTCTCACTGTGACAACCCACCATGAAGGCCACACGGACATCTGCCGCCCGATATGTACTGCCGGCAGCACTTCTTCTCCTCTGGGTTGATGGCTGCTTTGCTCAAGGTCCCAAAGGAGGTAAACCACTGAGTGAAATGCTCCTTTACATTTAATGTTTTCGCTGCGAGAAAGATTCATGGATTTGTTTGTTTAACCTCCGCACAGATCCATCTCCAGTAGATGATGACGTGAGGTCGGCGTTGTGGGTTCCTGCCCCGGCGGGGCATCGCTGGCGAAGGCAGACCGGACCCAGAGGAGAACCTGGACCCACCGGCCCCGCCGGACAACGTGGACCCAGTGGACCCACCGGACAACGTGGACCCACCGGCCCCGCCGGACCACGTGTACCCGGTGGACCCGGCAGAGAAAGTGAACCCACCGGACCCACCGGACAACGGGGACCCGATGGACCCGCCACTAAACTTGGACCACGTACTCCCGTTATATTTGTAAGTTATTGATTTATAGACTGTCGCCCAGTGGCTTTTGCGTGAAATATTCACATGATATCTAAAGCATGCAAAACGACATCTGCGTGTTCTGATCATGTCGTCAACTTGCTCTGATGATGACGGCAGCGTTTTCTGATGGTGACGGCAGCGCTTTCTAATGGTGACATCAGCATGCTCTCATGGTGACGTGAGCGTGCTTTCATGGTGACATCAGCGTGCTCTGATGTTGACGGCAGCGTGTTCTGAACGTAACGCTATCGTGCTCTGATCGTGACGTCAGCTTATTCTGATCGTCATGTATGCGTATCCAGATCGTGACGTTATCGTGCTCTGATAGTGACGTCATTGTCCTCTGATCGTGACGTCATCGTTCCTTGATAGTGACGTCATCGTTCTTTGATCGTGACTTCATCGTCCTCTGACCGTGACTTCATCGTGTTCTGATCGAGACGTCTGCGTGTTCTAATGGTGACGTTATCGTGCTCTGATTGTGACGTCATCGTGCTCTGATGGTGACGTTCCACTAGTGGCTGCCCTGGCCCATTAAAGGGAGGCGGGGGCCCCCACCCATTAGACACAGAGACTGGAACCGCACCGCCAGCACCACGACGTCAACACGTGTTATCGTCCAGGTGTCTTTGATATATATGTCCATGCAGTCGGACATTGTTTGACTTGTTGCCAACATGCACCGTCTCATCCTAGAGTATGTGTTATCTCTTGAGAACGAGGACGATGTAGGCGATCTGTGATGACGGGTATCACAACACGTGCTATGAGAATTAAGCAATTTAAACATGGAGTCGATTGGTGGCCCTAATTTGTTAAGCTCTATTCGAGGAATGAAGCATCGTTGCAGTGTTTGTCTATTTAGTACAGCTATGTATCACATCGAGAGAATGGGTGGGAATGTTACCATTAGTGTAACAATTTGTACTAAAGTGTAATGTATAACCAAATATATTGCGTTGTTTACAGGCCAAACCGTGGGTTCGAAACGATGACAAGTGTCCATGTCAGAAAGGTAAGGGAGTAACAAGGAATAAAAAAAGAGCAAGGAAGAGTAATATTTAATTTATTTATATCGTATCCGCAGTGCACCTAAAAAAACTCAGAAAAGAACAACGCTGGTTCAACCAACCAGTTAGTCACGCTGTACAGTAGTAGTGCTATATACTTTGATGTTTTTGGAATCAATACCCGTGTTTTTCATATGAATGAAGTCTAAAACTGAACCTATGGTTATTTTGTCACAGGCTGCAATAGCTGCATTAGATTTTCTAATGATTTCATGTTGATCATAGACAGTAATAGGCGGGCCCAACGAAAAAGTGTCGGAAGGAAAACATAGAGGAAGAGGACAAGGGACAGAGAAAATAGGAAAAAATAAAGAAGTGATCTTGCCAGTAATATGCAAAGGAATGGAGCAAGAGCCACGGGCGAGAGCATATAAGTACACCCTACAAAGAAACAAAGATCGGGAAAAAGAGGAACGGATTAGAAAGAGGGACGGAGAACCAAAGTACAGAGAGACAGAAACAAAAACAGAGGGACGGGAAACTAAAAACAGAGGGACGAAGAACCAAAAACATTGGGACGGAGAACCAAAAACAGAAGGACGGGGAACCGAAAGACAGAGGGCTGAGAAAGAAAGCCAGAGGAACAGAGAACCAAAGACAGAAGGACGGAGAATCAAAGACAGAAGGACGGAGAATCAAAGACAGAGGGGCGCCTAACCAAAGAAATGATTGCAGAGAAACAAAAGGCAGAGGGACATATAACTAAACAGACAGGGGGACAGATAACCAAAAGACCAAAAGGGCTGGGAAAGAAAGACAGAGGGACAGAGAATCAGAGAAAGAATGACGGAGAATCAAAGACAGAAGGACGGAGAATCAAAAACAAAGGGCGGAGAACCAAAGAAAGAGGGCAGAGAAACAAGAGAAAGAGGGACAAATAACAAAAGATAGGGGGACGGATAACCAAAAACAGAGGGCGGAGAAGCAAAGGCAGAGGGACGGAGAGAGCTAAAGACAGAGGGACGGAGAGAGCTAAAGACAGAGGGACGGAGAACTAAAGACAGAGGGACGGAAAACCAAAGACAGAGGGACGGAGAACTAAAGACAGAGGGACGGAGAACCAAAAACAGGGAAAGGGAAAGTCAAAGACAGCTAGAGGGTCGGAGCCACTGACAATTCTGTCGGGAGGACAATGAGAAGGAAAATTACAGGAAAAAAAACGATTAAGAAAAAAATAATAATGTGCAGTTTATTATTAATTAATCCCGTAAATGTACCTTGCATTTCCAGGTGACATGGGACTGCCTGGCCTGAATGGTTTAAGGGGAGAGCCTGGACCGTCGGTAAGGGTCCCCTGATGACAGGTAGTTTGTGTCATTGCACGGTGCCGCCGTCGAGGTGCTCTGACTGTTTTCCGGCAGATTTTATTTGGCGGAAATATATACGAATACTATATTTACAATCCGGGTGGCAATGGAGCTATTTGTGTCCCGTTATAATGTCATTTGTGGCACGCAAAGTAGTATTACGGCAGTTGCATCAAACTATATAGTACATGCATCAGATCGAGGCCATTGTCGGGCATGCGCCAGATGTGAAAATGTATCTGCATGATCAATATACCATGCCTCCCTTCGTTAGGTGTAGGGGGTTACTTCCGGAGAGATAGCTCCGATCTCTCTGCCTTAACCCTTCCCAAACTCCCCGCACGGTGGCGCTACGCAAGCTCGGCTTTTACCGCTGCTGTCGGTCGGGGACAAGTTTCAAGATTCTTGAAAAACGGTCAAATCAGCTGTAATTTCTTGCAACATTATAATTTTCAAGAATAAAACATAACATAACAATAACGAACTCAGTGTATTTAATACAGCAAAAAAACATCTTATACTCTTTCGAAAAAGTTAATATTGTGACTGAACTAAACTTTCTTTTAATCACCTGATACCGTGTGTTATTAGGCTTAGGTTGGGTCCCCGGCACTAATTTGTAGAAATGCGCGGCGCATTTTTCCTATCAATTTGCGCAGCGCCGACCTGGCGAGCGAGTGCGATATTGCATTGAGGAAGTAGGCGACAGCAGAGATATAATGGAGCCCTTGAGGAGTGAGTCGAAGGCAGAAAGTGAACCCTTGCCACTGTCGCGATATGAACTAAAGAACTTCCTTCTTAAATAAAGCAATCAAAAGCGGTGACCTCGGGCGAGACATGTGAGCAATATGTATTGATTCGAAAATACCAACCCCTCCGGTAGCCTGATTCCGCGGCCCCAACTTCGCTCGCTTACTTGTATGATTTTGAGCGGCGCTACCAGCTTACCCCTCTGGACTTGTATTCTCACCAGGTGGCGCTGTACAGTTCCGTGCAGGAAATGACGTCATCTAACGGTGATCACCATGACGTGGGTCAACTGGCAGTAGTGATGACGTCACCGAGGCCGTCGCTGTGGGTTAAGGTATCGGCGGAGGGTGACAGGTGGTTACGGATCGTCCCTTAATGAGGCTCACTGCAGGCGTGCAGCACAGCGTGTGTCTTCATAACGAACAGGGAACGACGTCAGCTCAGGCAGGGGCGGATCCAGGGGGTGGGGGGACGGTGTGTGTGAAGTATGACATCGATGTATAGGATGCGTAGCGTGGGTGGAGCCCCGCCTGTAATGCGAATTGGGAATAAAGTATGACATCGATCTATGATATATACAATGTCTGAAGATACGAATAAAGACGAAGAAAACAACGGCTTGTTTACTTCGAATGAATACTTGTGGACGCACACATCGACGAATAACAACGAAATTGCGTCACCCGTAGAGTGAAAATGACGTATAATGTAAAATCCGGATTATGTCTTCGGTCAAGTACAATGACCTTGACCTCAACAATTGACTTGACTGACTTTATTTGTGACGTATTTAGCCCCGCCCCCAACAACAGTATGCCTACACTGGCACCGTGGTCGCTGTCACAGCTCGCGACAGTTTTCGTCCTGGGCGAATGGGCATTGCATATCCTGGTGCCGAACTAAAAAAAAATGGAAAAATTAGTGGCTCAAATGGTGTGTATTGTTGCCTGAGGTCGTCTCTCATTGCCGCTGCATGACATTTTTGTGACCCCGCCCCCCCCACTCAAAAAAAGTGTAAAACGTTAGCGTGCCATATGATTTGTAATGGCGCCTCAGGTGGCCTCCTATTTTTTGTGACAACGGCATTTTTAAAAATCCGAATTTTGCGTGGCCACTGCCTGCTGCCTGCATGGGCATTACTTGATTTACGGAGCGCGTGTGCCTTGGGTTGCCTTCTTTGATCGATCGCCGGCGAAGAGGTTCACAGCCGGAATGCGTGTGTGTATTGGCGGGCATGGAGAAGGCCGGTTTGGGGGCGGCGGGAGGTGGGAGGTGGGGCTGGGGGGCGCATTAGGCGAACGGAAACGCCGTATAGCTAGTTTACCATTGCAATGAGCTTTTAGTCGATTTACGCAAAAGTGTAAACACGGCGAATTTTAACGATATTTTAACTATATTTTTTCCTTGACTGGCAATACAATTCCACAGTGTCCTAAACCATTTTAAAGTGTCTACGGTCAATATTGAGGGCACCTTGAATTTCGTTAATGTAAAATTTTAAATATACGGTTCTAATTGATGCCCCAGGCTGTGGTAAATATTTTAGGGCGATAGTTTAAAAATTGGAAAAGTTTCCCGGCGCTCTGGCAACGTTACGTTGGGCACTCCGGGTTCAATCTGAGATTGGATTTGGCATAAGCTACATCACTTCTAGCCACCAGGAAAAGTTGGGTGCTGAGATGTCTTTTAGTATTCGAGCCACAACCGAGCACTCGACATTTCAAATAATCAAGGTCACGACCTTGACCCTTGACCGCGGGCGCTGAAAGACTGTCAGTTTTCAGATATTAGGTTACGTAATTTTTGTGTCAAAGATGAATTGCGTGGCTTATAAGTTTAAGTATATGTTTTTGACACATTGCTAATTTTTTTAAATGTCTTATCTTTTACAACTGGACCATTTTTGCGTTGCCATGGAAACCAAAAGTAACCATGCGATTGCATTCATCTTGAACATACTATATGAAGCCGACCCCTATGAGGTCTGTACCAAGTAGCGTTCAGCTACGTGGATTGTTACTGCACCAAAATGGAAAAAAAAATGTATCTTTCATAATAGGGAATTTCGTCGCCATGGAAACCGACAGTATTGACGGGATCACACTGGCTTTTGACATACGGTACCTCAATGGTACCCTTAATGTGCCTGCAAATTTTTGTAGCGATCGGAGCGCTGGACCTGTAACTGAACTGAACAGGGTGAAGGATGATGACGGAAATGGTATATCCGGCGACCTACGGGGACACACACACACACACACACACACCCGGGATTGACCCATCAGATCCAGATTCGGCCCCATAGATCCATATTTGACCTCCCAGATCCAGATTGATCACCAGATCCAGATGTGACCCCTTTGATCCAGATTGTACCTCCCTGATCCAGATGTGACCCCTTAGATCCAGATTGCATCTCTCATATCCAGATTGACCTTTCAGATCCGGATTTGACCTCTCAGATCCAGATTGACCCCTTAGATCCAGATTGACCCCTCAGATCCAGATTGACCCCTCAGATCCAGAGTGACCCCTCAGATCCAGATTGATCCCTAAGACCCCGGAGACATCCATAGATGGAAACAGTCCAATGCCCCACCCCAGCCTTCCTTCCCCATAAATACACACGAACGGATTTGAGCAGTACTCCACCCTGAAAGGCGGCACGGCTTATTGCTCACGAGGAGTAGAGCCTATTGCTCAAATATGTAGCCTCATAGAGTTCCTATGTTAAAGTTTCTTAAAAGTTAAAATATTTTTTAGCGACCAAACTTCTTAATCGATTTCGATTCAAATTGGCACAAGGCGAGAGACGCCAGCGGACCATTTGTGTAGTTTTATCCAAAGCACTAGCTCCAAAACTGTCTGTACAGTGACCTGTATTTCAATTATTGGCCCTATCTCCCAATGGTTAAGGAACAAAAAAAATTCCTGTGACCTTGAACTTTGACCTACATACCTCGCTAACGAACTTGACCGAGCCATGTCGGATACCTAACTGTGGGAAAAGTTACAGAACGATCTGTTGCGATTTGCGACCTGCATAGCGCGAACAGACACACATATACACAGACACACAGACAAGGCACATCACCCTGGCGGCTGAGAGTTTATGGCTCAAATGGACCTCTGATGACGCATGACGCATGAATGATGCATGGGGGTCGTCTCGCTGCACATTATAAATCAAACCGGGACCTTCTGGGCCGATTATTAAGGGAATTACAGCGTTTCGTAGTTTCCCATGCTGCTGCAACCGCTGTCACCTCGACCTCAGTTGGGACCTGTGGGAGGGATAGGGCGGGAGGAGCGGTCTCTAGGTTCACGTTAACAGCACCATGCAGCAAGCAGCAGAACGGCAGCGGCCCGGTGAGCAATACACAGGGTAGGGGTGTAAGGTAGGGGGTGGGTGTGGATAAGGGCAGGAGTGTGCGCCAGTGAAGCGCATCAAAGGCAAAATGCGTGTGTGTATTGGCGGGATGGAGAGGGCCGGGGTGGGGGCGACGAGAGGGGGGTCGCGTTAGGCGAACGGGAACGCCGTATAGTGTACTATTGCAACGATCTTTTCGTCGATTTACGCAAACGTGTTCACACAGCGAATTGTATTTTTTCCTGACGGGCAATTCCACAGTCTCCTATATCAGTTGGAAGTTTGTGCGGTCAATATTGAGGACACCGTGAATTTCATTAATTTTAAATTGAATTGACCCGCTACGTCATAATCGAGTGTTCGATTTTAGTAAAATTTTAAATAAAAGGTCCTAATTGATGATCCAGCCTGTGTTAAATATTGGAGGGCGATAGCTTAAAAATCGAAAAAGTCGGGCTCGAACCCCCAACTTCCAGGCGCTCTGGCACCGTTACGTTGCGCACTCCGGGTTCGAGCTGAGATTGGATTTGGCATAAGCTACGTCACCCCTAACCACCAGGGCAAGTTTGGTGCTCAGATGTCTTTTAATTTTTTAGCTACAACTGAGCACTCGACATTTATAATAGTCAAGGACACGGCCTTGACCCTTGACCCAGGTTGCTGAAATATAATCAATTTTAAGATACAACTTTAAGTAATCTTTGTGTCAAAGATGAGTTGCGTGGCTTATAGGTTCTATGTTTTTGGCTCATGGTAAATTTTAAAAAAAAATCTTTTACCACTGGGCCATATTTGCGTTGCCATGGAAACAAAAAGTAACTGATTTTTGACATACGGTGCTTGAGTGGAACCCTTAATGTTCCTGCAAAGTCTCGTGACAATCGCATTGAGATTTAAAAGAAAACAATTGTGTGGACAATTTTGAAATTTCTAAAGCCTGTAGAGTGAAAACTATTGCTCCTACGTACAATTTGTCACAGTAGCGAGAAAGCTATCCAGGAGCTGAGTATATAGACACTACGTTCGTGTTTCTGTAATATTAAGCGAGTTAGACCGGGAAATGTGTTTTGGACGTATGACGTCACCGTGACGTTGACGTTTGACCGATTTCACCCGGCAACGAAATTAACCTGAGATTTGACTTCTGGCATCTGTTGGCGAAGTTTGACAACAATAGCTGCAAGTGTTCGACAGTTATCGTGCTCACAGACAGACAGACACACACACACACACACACAGGCACACAAACAGGACTGACGAAACAGTGACCCAATGATAAAGCATAGAGATTCTGGATAAGTTAGACAATTCGTCAAAAATCGGAAAAACAAGCTAGACCTGAGATTTTTGCGGCTAATAACTATGAAAGGAAAACGTAATTTCGTCAATCCATAACTGAAAGGCTGATGCGCATACCGGCGTGCTGGTCAACATTTTGGGGTTGTCGGGCAAAACGTTTGCTTCTTATTATTTTGACTTTGCCGTCATGCCATGACGTCATCATGATGTGTTTTACAAAGGCCATTACTCGGCTATACGTCATAGTGACTTCGGTTTATTTGTACCTTGTACGTCAAAAATGTGTGCGTCAAAAATGACGTCGTAATTAATGTCAGCCGACGTCATTGTGGACTCGTTTCGCGTTCACTTAGTTTAGTAATAGTTTCCATCACTGTCAGTTAATAAGTAATTAAGCTGGCAAATTAAAAGCCAATTTGCTACGTTTTGGTAAGCGTCGGCGACGTCTTATGACGTCACGTTGACGTATCCATGGTAACGGATGTAAGCCCATTGCTAAAGTATAGAGATTCTTGGCCAAATTGGAAAATGTGTCAAAAATAAGCAAGCTAGAGCTGCGATCTTTGCGGCACTTAGTAGGGATCATTCATAGATAAAAAGGCATATGCGCAGAATTCAGACAGTGTGCTTGGCGTGGGCACCCGGTCACTACAGAGAGCGGTAACTTCATAGCTCAGTTGCCGTTGCCCATCATAAGTGAGTGGGGAAATCGACTACGTGCATTTTCTTGGTTAGACGAACCATCGCTCGCGCAGTATTGATGCTAAAGCGTTGCAACTGACAATAGTCTATTTTAGTATGTTTGTTTGTATGTCCTCCTATGCACATTAGTGTCGGCGCTTAAAGGGCGCCACAGACGTGTGCGTATACGAGTGTGTGTGTGAGGGAGGGGGGGGGGGTTAAAAGCCCCTAACCCGCCCTCTCAGTTGTTACTTAAGCGTTCCGAGAACGATCGATCATTAGATGTGACGCAAAACGGCCGGACGATAAAAAAAGCTCATGATATGTGTGGCTGTATGTTGGCATATACACCCTGTAAATATTCACGTGTTACTGTAATGAAATATCTTAAATTTGAACCAATAGATTTACCCAACGAACACTTGCCATGTATCTATGTATTTTATTTGTACTACAGGGCCCAAACATTTAAATTATTGAGTCTGTCGGTACACAGATACGCGCCCTGCGGCTGATTGAACACGACAGAATTGATTCGCCAGTTTGTAAAATACTGCCTTGTAATGATCTTAAGATTTGGTATAGTAGACGAAATGTTTGTGCAAGACTGAAGGTGATATGTGTATTCTAGGCGACGCAATGTGTCCTTATCTGCCAATCACCCAAATGAGGAGAGTGGAATAAATGTACTGCAAATAGCAGTTGATCTGGGTATCGGTCGGTTATCTAGATAATCGGAAACTACGAGCGGGGGAGGGTGGGGGGGGGGGGGAGGGGGTGCGCGGTAAAGCCCCTCTCTTTTTCACCTTCGAAACCCGCCCGCACTTAGGGGCGTTTCACCCTGAAAATTTGCTCGAAAAAGGCGTTTTACCGCCGAAATCCGCACGAAAGGGGTGTTTTACCGTCAAAATGTTGCAGTTCCATGCAGACCCTCTTTTCACGGCAAACCCGCTCTTTGAAAGAACGTTCTTTCCCAACTCCCGGTCGCAAGTTTTAAAATGTTTTCTCTATAGGGGTATCTCTTTCACCACAAATGTCAGCTCTGTCCGGCATCAATTGGCACCCGGTGTGGAAGGGGCGGTTGGCTGCTCGTGTTCTTCGGGCGGGCAACCCTAATCTGAGACGGCTTGAGGGCGTCGGCTCGCCGAGCATGTGATAAAACATGATACGAGACACGAGATACGTCATACAGACACGTGATACACGATAGGATCATTATGGCGAGACATGTGAGGGGGATGGGGACAGCCATGACAGAAAAACCTTATGTCCAAATAAGTTGCGTGAGTATGCCTGAAGAATATTTACGACGGTAATATAAATTCATGGTCTTCTTTATTTATTTGTCTGACTTTGTACTATACATGACTCAGTGTTGTTGATGACCCGATATAAGAAACTTCATACGCAGAAAGTGCTTCTGTGGCAGATATCAGGCCGCTTGTGCTGGTATTCAAATTTCGGGACGGGACGTCCATTACAGCCATGGCCCGTGGGCTGGGGGTATCGAGTGTGTGTGTGGTAGGGGGGCGGGGGCGGTGGAGGGGCGGCGACAACATGCATGGCCGAAAGGTCCGCTACATATATTATTAGCGAACAAATCGTCGCCCGCCGTTTGCCGTCCGCGCCCTATAATTTATGGCCCCAGCACAAAGGGGTGAAAAGGAATGTTTTTTGGGTGGAGGCAGACCGTGACGGCTTGGGGGCGTCGGCCCGCCGAGCTACGCAAGCTTTATTTATTACGTCTCTCGCTCCATGCGCCTATGTCACTGACTGACATACCTCACCACAAACCGTCGCCCGACTTTTTCCGCCCGCGCCCTATAATTAATGATCCCAGCACAAAGGGGTGAAAAGGAATGTTTTTTGGGGGGAGGCAGACCGTGACGGGCTTGGGGGCGTCGGCGCTACAGAATGCACCATATACATGTGTAGTAAATTCGCGGCTCAAACCAATAGCACATCTCGATACACTCAGACACCAGGG
Organism: Arenicola marina; assembly: GCA_964019135.1. NCBI lineage: Eukaryota > Metazoa > Annelida > Polychaeta > Arenicolidae > Arenicola > Arenicola marina. The sequence continues at coordinate 15,954,837 of OZ025261.1, read as the reverse complement.
CCCTTATTTTGCATGCATCTAATGGCCATGATACATCTAAGTTTCGGTTACTTTGGGACTTCGGTTACTTTGTGTCCGAAACAAGTTTCGGACACAAAGTAACCGAAGTCCCAAATTCAAACATGTAACCGAAGTCCCAAAAAGTAACCAAAACTTTAGAGGCACGAAAAAAATTCAAAAAATTGGAAACGTCGGGTTCGAACCCCAACTTCCAGGCGTCTCAAAATTAACCGAGACTTTAGAGGCAAGAAAACATTTCCAAAATATTGGAAAAGTCGGGTTCGAACCCCCAACTTCCAGGCGCTTTGGCACCGTTACGTTTCTCACTCCGGGTTCGAGCTGAGATTGGATTTGACATAAGCTACGTCACCCCTATCCACCAGTGCAAGTTTGGTGCTCAGACGTCTTTTATTTTTTGAGCTCTAACCGAGCACTTGACATTTACAATAGTCAAGGACACGAGCTTGACCCTTGACCCAGGTTGCTGAAATGTAATCAATTTTAATATACAACCTTAAGTAACCTTTGTGTCAAAGATGAGTTGCGTGGCTTATGGATTTCTACGTTTTTGGCTCATGGTAAATTTCAAAAATGTCCTATCTTTTACCATTGGGCCATATTTGCGTTGCTATGAAAACAAAAAGTAACCGTCCGATTGCAGTCATCTTGCACATAATTGATAAGGCCGATCCCTAGGTAGCCTGTACCAAGTGTCGTGAGGCTATGTGCATTTTAACTGCACCGAACATGGAAAAAACTGAAATTTGTATCTTTCATAATGGGATTTTCCGTTGCCTTGGAAACGAATACTACGAGTCTATCTAGGTGGCGGACCGAATGTTCCTGCCAAGCGGCGTGGAGATACCTGTATGGCAAGTTGTCAAAATCGGGGGACAAAATTTCTATTGGCTCATAATGGGGTTTTTCGTCGGGCAGCAGATGTTGGAAACGGACACTATTGATGGGATCACTATAATGTTTGACATACGGTACCTGAGTGGTACCTTTAATGTCCCTGGTAAAGTCCCGGGACAATCGCTTTGAGATTTTGCAATAAAAAAATTTGGTGTGGAAAATTTTGAAATTTCCAAAGCCTGTAGCGTAAAAAGTGAGTATATAAACATTAATTTCGTGTTTCTAGCTGTAATATTAAGCGAGTTAGGCCGGGAAATGTGTTTTGGACGTGTGACGTGGAAAAAAGTTAAAAAAATTCTTTCCGCACAGATCCCTCTCCAGTTCATGATGACGTGAGGCCAGCATTGTGGGTTCCTGCCCCGGCGGGGCATCGCTGGCGAAGGCAGACCGGACCCAGAGGAGGACGTGAACCCACCGAACCCACCGGACCACGTGAACCCGATGGACCCGGCGGAGAAAGTGAACCCACCGGACCCACCGGACAACGGGGACACGATGGACTCGCCACTAAAATTAGACCAAGTGCTCCCGAGATATTAGTAAGTTTTTGATTTATAGACTTTTTTTGATTCATGCATTTTGCATAAAATATTCCCATGATTATTAAATCCTGCAGAACGACGTCAGCGTGCTCTGATCGTGACGTATGCGTGTTCTGATCGTGACGTATGCGTGTTCTGATCGTGCCGTTACCGTGCTCTGATCGTGACGTCATTGTCCTCTGATCGTGACGTCATCGTGCTTTGATGGTGACGTCCGCGTGTTCTGATCGTGACGTCAACAAGCTCTGAACGTGACGTCATTGTCCTCTGATCGTGACGTCATCGTTCTCTGATGGTGAAGTCTGCGTGCTATGATCGTAACGTCATCGTGTTCTGTTCGTGACGTCTGCGTGTTCTGATCGGGATTTCACCGTGCTCTGCTCGTGACGTCAGCCTGCTCTGATGGTGACATCCGCGTGTTCTGATCGTGACGTCTGCGTGTTCTGATCGGGATTTCAGCGTGCTCTGATGGTGACGTCATTTTCCTCTGATCGTGACTTCATCGTGTTCTGATCGTAACGTTACCCTGCTCTGATGGTGAAGTCCGCGGGTTCTGAAGGTGACGTCAACAAGCCATGATCGTGACGTCATTGCCCTCTGATCTTGACGTCATCGTCCTCTGATCGTGACGTCTTCGTGCTCTGATCGTGACGTCATCGTCCTCTGATTGTGACGACTGTGTGTTCTGATGGTAACGTCATCGTGCTCTGAACATGACGTCATTGTCCTCTGAACGTGACATCATCGTTCTCTGATGGAGATGTCTGCGTGCTATGATCGTAACATCATCGTGTTCTGGTCGTGACGTCTGCGGGTTCTGATCGGGATTACACCGTGCTCTGATCTTGACGGGAGCGTGTTCTAATGGTGACGGTAAATTAACAACCTTGGCCCTCAGCGAGCATGTTTGTGACGTCAGCGTGCTATCATCGTGACGTCCGCGTGTTCTGATCGTGACGTCATTGTGCTCTGATCCTGAAGTCATCGTGTTCTAATGGTGACAGTAAATTAACAACCTTGACCCTCAGCAAGAAGTTCCAATGGTGGCTGTCTTGGCCCATTAAAGGGAGGCGGGGCCCCCACCCATTAGATAGCCTTCGCGGGAATCTACTGGTTAACAAGTGAACGTTCCGCGAACGTTAATAGGGGGTTCGCTGAGGGTTTCGCGAACGTTCACATGGAACGTTCGAGGTACGTTCGGTAGAAAAGTTTTTTTTACGTTAGTTGAACCTTTAATCGAACGTTCGCTGAACGTTCACATGAAACGTTCGAGGTACGTTCGACAGGAAAGTTTTTGTTACGTTAATTGAACCTTCAAGCGAACGTTCGCTGAACGTTTAGAAAAACGATCAAATTACGATCCAGTGACACCAAACGATATAACCATATGATGTATAATTCCCTTTAATAGTACCAGCCATAATGATGGCCGCTCCAATCCGCTGGCCGTGGGTTACTCGTTAACATGCCCGTATGGGCGACAAAGAAAACATGAAAACAAATACGTAGAAATTGATACCATGGTATTTACCATGGAATATGATGGTATATTTTCATAACCGTAAGATTTTCTTCTAGACATTGTGACTAAAAGGCATTTATTTGCTGAGAGCCTGCCTAAACAACTGGCTGCCGAAAATTGTAAGTGCCCGCATATTCGGCAGGGTCTCTGGCTAATACCCTGCATGTATTGATAGTGGTGTTACTAATATTACATACTTTTATCATATTCCTGACTTAACCCAGGATTTCTGAATAACCATGTTCTTTCTCCTCAAGTGGTTCAGTAGTAATAGGGGTACCTACCATTGACCCTCGTGATAGACCACAGATGACTGGTATCTTAGATAGCCTGATTATACAGACATTTAGACTGCTATTGAGATATGTTACTAACATAATTGATCATATTATTGCTACCCTCTCCCTACCTTCCAGCAAAACTGCCTATCAAAGTCCCACCCGGCGAATGCAGCCAATTACTTGGGTGCCAATTCTAGACACAAGTATTTGCGACAACTACTGGTAACAAGCCTGGTTAGATTGCAAGGTCGCAGTCCAATGGGCAAGGGTAGAATATTATATCTCAGTATTGGTCCGTACAATTGTGACATAAATAGATCAAAAACTACCTGCGCCAACTGGGTTATCCCTGCATTTGCCTTTTCGCTGAGGCCTCCTACACGGTGCCTCTTAGGTGTATGAGAAGGAGAGGGGTCAGTCCTGGGTGTATGGGTGAAGGGGCGAGGGAGTCCATCCTCGTTGTGTGAGAGTGGGGTAAAGTGGGAAATCCCTCCTATATGGGTTACTGAGGGAGGGCCCCGGGCAGTCCTGGATGTATGGTAATGCGAGGGGAAGGGTGGGGGTGGGGTGGGGGTCCCTCCTAGGTATGTGTGAGGGGGAGGGAGTCCATTCTGGGTGTATGACAATATGTGCATGAGGGTAGGTCTGTGATATGGCGTGTATGGCCGAAATGTTGTCATAAAGAATGAACAATTTGGCTAAGGGTAGCCGACGCGTACAATTTGGTTAAGGGTAGCCGACATGCGCAATGGAGTAATCGTTTTCGACATAGTATTTGTACATGCATGGGTGTGTCGAGGGGGGGGGTACCTCCCCCCCCCCCCACTATAATATATCTGTGCCCCACCCCCGGGCGTTAAAAAATAACTGACCTCTTGGGGGCAATTTTGTTCACCCCCCCACCACTCCACTCCCGGGTCACAAGAATTCATCACCATCCCCTGGTCGCATTATTTCATGTGTCCCCCTTTGAAGGATTCCTGCACACGCCCCTGACATGCATGCGTGCAAGGCACAAGAGATGAACGGGAATAAACAGACATGATGCAGCTGTAGGGGCGGATCCAGACTATAGGGGGTGGGGGGGGGGTTGAATTTCGCGATTACAGTGCTTAGGCAGCGGAAGCGGGGGGGGGCGGTTCTGGCACTTCATCAGCATCAGGCTGCTGGCTTGACCAGGGGGGAGGGGGGGGGGCTTAAGCCACAGTAGCCCCCCCCCCCCGCTGGGTCCTTTAATGCACACGCTCGCACTGAACTTGGAACTTTGTTTTGGAAGCCATCGACGGCACACACAGGCGCCACAGATCGACTGACACAAGCCAGGGTGTGGGGGACACGCATATATAGAACTTGTTCTATGTACCCCCCCCCCCCCCGGCGTGTGTCTGTCGATCTGCGGCTCGTGTACACTCGTGTAACTCGATGAGGACAGATAGACGTGTCAGAAATCATTCATTGTGACTTAATCACCGATAATGCGAACAATAAATGTCCTATTCGAAGAAACACTGACAAGTCATTAATCTTAATAAACGTCCAGATGGCAAATTTAGGACTTACAGACGAGGCTCGAGGCAACCAAGTATTTTACCCCTGAAGGCCTTGGGTTGCCGTCTAACAGAAGCTCTGTAGAACAAACTAAGCAACACTCACCGCCAAATCTCATATTTTTTAACTCCATAGATGTGATGTTCCTAGGTAGCACCGTTGATATCTTAAGAGCGCATCATTTCATATCAGGGTGGGGGGGGGGCCTAGAAACTAAATTACCATGCAATTTTTTATTTTTCATAAATTTGTTGACATTTTATTTATTTTTTGTATCTGTCATCAAATTATTTATTTCTTTAGACACCCGCAAGGAAATTTTATAAGGCATTTTTTTCTGAATTATGAAAGCAAGTTATTTTTTTTTGTAGCATCTGAAAAGCAAACATTTTTTTCCCCCAAATAGTCACAACAAACTATTTTTTCAAATATTTTCTAGGCCCCCCCCCCCCCCCCCCCCTGATATGAAATGGTGCGCCCCTTACAACAGTCAGCGATGTTTCACGACTTGTCCATCTTTTCCCACACAACAAATTTCGAATCGCCCGCCTCTCGCCGCTCGTCTTGGGCGGAAGTTATGAACTGCTCGCGTCGCGCGCAGTCAGAGCGAATGTTTGTGAACAATCACAAGTGGACCGGCATCTCAACCAGATTCCGCAGCGTTTATTTTTTTGGAGACAGCCAAAAAAGCGGGGGGCGGGGGCAGATGTCCTTACTGCCCCCGGCCTCTGACGGCCCTGCTGCCCACCCCACCCCCACCCTAATATAATATGCTGGATGATGACATATGGGGATGTATTGGATGGGGGGGGCGGCAATGCTGACCATCTAGGGCAAGAGCGCGGGGGGAGGGGGGGTAGGAGGCAAGTGGGTGTGAATTTCGTGCTGGATTGTCACATAATTTTACGTGCATTGTTTTTATGTTTACGATGCCGTCCCTGTCAGATGTTTGCCAGTCCTACAGTCACAGAACTGGGGCTAGGGGTTGACGCAGGACTTATCGAAAATCATGCGGTTTTGCTTCACGCAAATAAGTTGGGGTGGGTTGGAGGGTGGGGCAGACATCCTACATTATGTGCTTTAAGCATGTGGCGTCGACGGTCCAATCCTTTTTTCTGTCTCTCCTAATTTCCCTGGCTTTCGACGTTTCCCTTACGTTAGCCACATTATTTGGTACACGGCCGTTCGAGGAACGTTCCCGGAAGGTAGCTTTACATCCCATTAATCAACGGTTAATTTTACGCTCAGTGTTTCAGTTTAGGGAACGTTCCTTGTAGCTTTCAACAGAGGGAAGCTAAAATCTAAATATTCCAGGAACGTTCCCGGAAGGTATTTCTCCAACCGAATCAGGCCGTAGCGTTCATTGAACGTACGCAGAAGGCTAAACACTAACGTAACCAAAATATAACCCCCAGCGAACGGTTCGCTGAACGTTCGGTGTTTGCTGGGAATTAAACACTTTAAACATGAAGTCGATTGGTGGCCCTAATTTGTTAAACTCTATTCGAGGAATGAAGCATCGTTTGTAGTGTTTGTCGATATAGAATTGCTATGTATCACAGCGGGAGAATGGATGAGAATGTTACCATTAGTGCAACAATTTGTACTAAAGTGTAATGCATACTCAAACACGTTAATATATTGCGTTGTTTACAGCCCCAACCGTGGGATCCAAAGGGTAACAAGTGTCCCTGTCAGAAAGGTAAGTGAGTAACAAGGAATAAAAAAAAGCAAGGAAGAGTAATATTTAATTTATTTATATCGTATCCGCAGTGCACCTGTGAGGGCAAAGAAAAAAACTAAAAAAAGAACAACGCATGTTAAACAAACCATTTTTTCACGCTGTACAGTAGTAGTTCTAGTAGTTCTAGTAGTTTGATGTTTTTGGAATCAATACCCATGTTTTTCATATGAATGAAGTCTAAAACTGAACTTTTGGTTATTCTGCCACAGGCTGCAATAGCTGTATTAGATTTTCTAATGATTTCATGTTGATCATAGACAGTAATAGGCGGGCCCAACGAAAAGTGTCGGAAGGAAAACATAGAGGAAGAAGACAAGGGACAAAGATAATAGGAAAAAATTAAGAAGTGATCCTGTCAGTAATATGCAAAGGAACGAAGAAAGTGGTACGAGCGAGAGCATGTAAGTACACTCTACCAAATAGCAAAGATCGGGAAAAGGAGGAACGGATTAGAAAGAGGGACGGAGAACCAAAATACAGAGAGACAGAAACAAGAACAGAGGGACGGGGAACCTAAAACAGAGGGACGGAGAACCAGAAACAGAGGGACGGGGATCCAAAAACAGAAGGACGAGGAACCAAAGACAGAGGGACGGGGAACCAAAGACAGAAGGATGGAGAATCAAAGACAGAAGGACGAAGAATCAAAGACGGAGAGACGGAGAAATAAAGACAGAGGGACGAGGAACCAAAGCCAGAAGGACGGAGAATCAAAGACAGAGAGCTGAGAATCAAAGACAGAGGGGCGGCAAACCCAAAATGATTGCAGAGAAACAAAAGACAGAGGGACATATAACTAAAAAGACATGGGGACGGATAACCAAAAGACACAGGGCGGAGAACCAAAGGCAGAGAGACGGAGAACCAAAAGCAGAGGGACGGAGAACCAAAGACAGAGGGACGAAAAACGAATGACAGAGGGACGGAGGACCAAAGACAAGGACGGAGAACCAAAAACAGGAAAAGCGAGAGTCGAAGACAGCTAAAGGGACGGAGACACTGACAATTCTGTCGGAAGGACCATGGGACAGAGAATTACAGGAAAAAGAACGATTAAGGAAAAAATAATAATATGCAGTTTATAATTAATCTATCCCGAACATGTACCTTGCAATTCCAGGTGACATGGGATTGCCTGGCCTGAATGGCTTAAGGGGAGAGATGGGACCCATAGGTCCCACCGGGAGTGTAGGTCCACGTGGTGAAGCAGGTCCACGTGGTGAAGCAGGTCCACGTGGTAAATGCAGGTCCACATGGTGAAGCAGGTCCACGTGGTGAAGCAGGTCCACCCGGGAACCCTGGCCCGTCGGTAAGGATCCCCTGATGACAGGTAGTTTGTGGCATTGCACGGTGCCGCTGTCAAGGTGCTCTGAGTGTCATCTAGCAGATTTTTTTGGGCGCAAGTATATACGAATACTATATTTACACTCCGGTTGGCAATGGAGCTATTTGTGTCTCGTTATATTGTCATTTGTGGCACGAACAGTGGTATAGGGTATGTAAGTGACATCACGGACAGCGCGCGCTCACCTCCAGCGAATTCGGTTTTGGGTACATGACGCTTCACCGCCCCATATACAAAGCATAGGGAGCTCTTTGTAATGGTGTGAAACGCACAGAAAACCAGCGTCTTGCGATTTAAAATTAGTACGAGTATGAAGGTACACCCCCAAACATTTATTCCAAATGGTTTTCAAATCTAACATTGTATTCATATCTCAAACATCAGTGAGTCTAGTTTGAGGCCCATAGTAAAGTATAGGGACCCGCTGACGCGTTGTACCCAGAACGGTTGTTTCTAGAGGTGAGCGCGCGCTGTCTGTGACGTCACTTACAGACCCTATTACGGTAGTTTCATCAAACTATCTATTATATGCATCAGATCGAGGCTATTGTCGGGCACGCGCCAGATGTAAAAATGTCTCTGCATGATCAATGTACCATGCCTCCCTTCGTAAAGTGTAGGGGGTTACTTCCGGAGAGATCGCACTCTCTGCCTTAACCCTGCCCAAGCTCCCCGCAAGGTGGCGCTGGGGCAAATTTCAAAATTCTTGAAAAACGGTCAAATCAGCTGTAATTTTTTGCAACATCATAATTTTCAAGAATAAAACATAACAATAACGAGCTCTGTGTACTTAATCCATCATTCGTATTTAAGGTATTTAGTATTTAACAGCAAAAAAATCTGATGCCCTTTTGAAAAAAGGTTAATATCGTGACCGAACTTTCATCATTTCTTTTCATCACCTAATACCGTGTGTTATTTGGCTTATGCTGGGTCCCCGGCACTAATTTGTAGAAATGCGCGGTGCATTTTTCCCATCAATGCGCAGAGTCGCCCTGGCGAGCGAGTGTGAAAATGCATTGAGGAAGTAGGCGACAACAGAGATATAATGGAGCCCTTGAGGAGTGAGTCGAAGGCAGAAAGTGAACGCTTCCCACTGTCGCGATATGAACTAAAGAACGTCCTTCTTAAATAAAGCAATTAAAAGCGGTGACCTCGGGCGAGACATGTGAGCAATATGCATTGATTCTAAAATACCAACCCCTTCTGACTTGAATTTTCACCAGGTGGCGTTGTACAGTTCCGTGGAGGAAATGACGTCATCTAACGGTACTCACCATGACGTGGGTCATCTGGCAGTAGTGATGACGTCACTGAAGCCGTCGCTGTGGGTTAAGGTATCGGCGGAGGGTGACAGGTGGTTACAGATCGTCCCTTAATGAGGCTCACTGCAGGCGTGCAGCACAGCGTGTGTCTTCATAACGAACAGGGAACGACGTCAGCTCAGGCAGGGGCGGATCCAGGGAGTGGGGGACGGTGTGTGCGAAGTATGACATCGATGTATAGGATGCGTAGCGTGGGTGGAGGCCCGCCTGTAATGCGAATTGGGAATAAAGTATGACATCGATGTATGATGTATACAATGCCTGAAGATACGAATAAAGAAGAAGAAAACAACGGCATGTTGACTTAGAATTAATACTTGCGGACGCATACATCACCGAATAACGTCATAACAAATAGCGACAAGTATCAGTTCTACGAGTGTATTTTAATATGCGATCGGTGCAAGCGCATTAGCAGTTTGTTTGCTTCCATTTCTTTGTGGCGCCATCTGGGGAATGGTGTGGATGACCGTGGATATTTAAAGTGGCGCCGTCTGGGGGGTGGTGTGGATGACCGTGGTTACTTAAAGTGGCGCCATCTGGGGAATGGTATGGGTGACCCAGGTTATTTAAAGCGGCGCCATCTGGGGAATGGTGTGGATGACCAAAGTTCTTTAAAGTGGCGCCATCTGGAGGATGGTGTGGATGACCGAGGTTATTTAAAGTGGCGCCGTCTGGGGGATGGTGTGGATGACCGTGGTTACTTAAAGTGGCGCCATCTGGGGAATGGTGTTGATGACCGTGGTTATTTAGAGTGGCGCCATTTGGGGGATGGTGTAGATGACTGTGGTTATTTAAAGTGGCGCCATCTGGGGAATGGTGAGGATAACCGTTGTTATTTAAAGTGGCGCCATCTGGGGGGTGCTTTGGATGGCCATACGTATCAGTCACGGCCATGCGAGGGCGCGTTATGATACTGTCAAACCAGGGTTTTCTAGGCGTCGACAAATGACAAATAAATTAGTAGATATGGAGGTGAATCACGGCTGCACACACAGTCATTGTGTGGGATTAACACCGGGTGCATATCATGGTATTGTAGATATTGTAGATGGTATGGTACATGGTCAAACTAAATCATATATTCATATATTTTACGATAAAGTCAAAATATTAAGTACCAAATAAGATGATGCTGTTTTAGAATCATACAGTGGAGCTCATCGGTATGCCTGCCCAGTGTCGCCAAAGGTTACGCAGACTGAATATCTGTGTGTGTGTCGCAATGAAGCGCAAGTCAAAGAGTGCCCTTAAAAGGAAGCTAGTAGGCAATTATGGTTCCTTTTGAAGACTTCAACAACTTTGGAAGAGTTATATACATCAGTAATTATGTATAGGAAAGTACTTTTAAATTGTTAAAACTAATTATAAAAAACTATGCTTAAACAATTCCATTTGTCATGTGAAGTTGATTTTTCACTATAGAATGCTGTAGATGGCAATGATTCTTCAACCCTAGCCATGGATTCATGGCTACAAATAGGACCAGAATACTATCATTATCCTTCACAGTAGTGGGGAATCTTGCTGAACACTGGCGTAAAAAGATACATAAACCATTCATAAATATGCTAGTTATAGAGGCGGATCTAGGAATTTTCCCAGGGGGGCAGGGGTGTTGTTCTCTGAAATCTTGCGACCGGGCGGGAGGTGCTCGGAGAACCCGACTTTCACAGTGTATGTTCAAGTTTCCAAGGATAGGGGGGGGGGGGGCATGCAACCCCTCCAACTCCCCACCTCCCCTAGATCTGCCCCTGAGCTATAATTACTCACATCCTCTTAATGTTCTAACTCGCGAACTTGTTCCTTCTTCTTTCCTGTCCTGGCGGATGTTTACGACCCCCAATCTCTCCCACGCGCCCCCTGTCGAGTAACCGTTCTACTTCTCCTTACCAATCCGCTGGTTCCCCAATCCAAATTCGCTACACACCTACGGGCCTCCGTACTCATGTGGGCGATACACATAAACGATTCACTTACCTAGTTCAAAAAACGCGAAGCGCGACCTTGGTTCTAAAGAGAATTTTATTGTCATGCTTGACAGAGGTCGGTACTTTGCTGACACGACTACAGCTTTCAACAAATTATGCTGTCGAGACACATGGTCCGGAATGCTGAACAAGGCCACTGGAGCAAATCTATTCCTCAGAGCTAGCTCGCGCGAACCACAGAAAAGGCATATATATGAATGACGCAGAACGGCGCAGTATTTTGGAATTTTACATAAGTTTGTGGTTTGCGTCATTTCCTCGTTACCTGGGACAGATACGATCGCGGCAGTCTCGCTGTCAGTCTCGCTGTCAGTCTCACTTTGACATCCCACTATGAAGGCCACACGGACATCTGCCGCTCGATATGTCCTGCCGGCAGCACTTCTTCAAGGTCCCAAAGGAGGTAAACCACTGAGTGAAATGCTCCTTTACATTTAATGTTTTCGCTGCGAGGAAGATTCATGGATTTCTTTGTTTAACCTCCGCACAGATCCATCTCCAGTTGATGATGACGTGAGGTCGGCGTTGTGGGTTCCTGCCCCGGCGGGGCATCGCTGGCGAAGGCAGACCGGAACCAGAGGAGGACGTGGACCCAGCGGACCCGCCGGAGGAAGTGGACCCATCGGACAACGTGGACCCACCGGACAACGTGGAGCCTCCGGACCCACCGGACAACCTGGGCCCTCCGGACCCACCGGACAACCTGGGCCCTCCGGACCCATCGGACCACGTGGACCCTCTGGACCCACAGGACATCGTGGACCCACCGGACCCACCGGACAACTAGGACCCGTCGGACCCACCGGAGAAAGTGGACCCGTTGGACCCACCGGACAACCTGGGCCCTCCGGACTCCCCGGACAAGCTGGGCCCTCCGGACCCCCCGGACAACCTAGGCCCTCCGGAACACGTGGACCCGATGGAGCTGCCATTGCATCAGTGAGTTATTGATTTATAGGCTGCCGCCAAGTGGTCTTTGCATAAAATATTCACATGATAACTAAAGCATGCAGAACGACGTCTGCGTGTTCTGATCCTGACGTCACCGTGCTCTGATGGTGACATCAGCGTGCTCTGATGGTGAGGTCCTGGTGTTCTGATCGTGACGTCATCGTGCTCTGATGGAGTCGTCAGCGTGCTCCGATGGTGACGTCAGCGTGCTCTGATCGCGACGTCATCATGTTCTGATCGCGATGTCATCGTGTTCTTATCGCCACGTCAGCGTGCTCTGATCGTGACGTCAGCCTGCTCTGATGGTGACGTCAAGGTGTTCTGACGGCGTCGTCAGCGTGTCTGATTGGGACGTCATCGTGCTCTGATGGTGACGTATGCGTATTCAGATCGAGACCTTACCGTGCTCTGACCGTGACGTCAGCTAGCTCTGATCGTGTCTCATCCTAGAGTATGTGTTATCTCTTGAGAACGTGGACGATGTAGGCGCTCTTTGATGACGGGTACCGCAACATACGCTATGAGAATTAAGCACTTTAAACATGGAGTCGATTGGTGGCCCTAATTTGTTAAGCGCCATTCGAGGAATGAAGCATTGTTGCAGTGTTTGTCTATTTAGTACAGCTATGTATCACATCGAGAGAATGGATGAGAATGTTACCATTAGTGTAACAATTTGTACTAAAGTGTAATGTATAATCAAATATATTGCGTTGTTTACAGCCCAGAGCGTGGGGTCCAAACGATGACAAGTGTCCATGTCAGAAAGGTAAGGGAGTAACAAGGAATAAACAAAAAGCAAGAAAGAGTAATATTTAATTTATTTATATCGTATCCGCAGTGCACCTGAAAAAAACTCAAAAAAGAACAACGCATGTTAACCTAACCAGTTAGTCACGCTGTACAGTAGTAGTGCTATATGCTTTGATGTTTTTGGAATCAATACCCATGTTTTTCAAATGAAGGAAGTCTAAAACTGAACCTATGATTATTTTGTCACAGGCTGCAATAGCTGTATTAGATTTTCTAATGATTTCATGTTTATCTATAGACAGTAATAAGCGAGTAAAACGAAACAGTGTCGGAAGGAAAGCATACAGAGGAAGAGGACAAGGGAGAGAGAAAATAGGAAAAAATAAAGTGATCTTGCCAGTAATATGCAAAGGAATGGAGCAAGAGGTACGAGCGAGAGCATATAAGTACACTCTACAAAGAAGCAAAGATCGGGAAAAAGAGGAACGGATTAGAAAGAGGGACGGTGAACCAAAATACAGAGAGACAGAAACAAAAACAGAGGGACGTGGAACGAAAAACAGAGGGACGGAGAACCAAAAACATTGGGACTGAGAACCAGAAACAGAGGGACGGGGAACCGAAAGACAGAGGGCTGAGAAAGAAAGCCAGAGGAACAGAGCACCAAAGACAGAGGGGCGGCTAACCAAAGAAATGATTGCAGAAAAACAAAAGACAGAGGAACATATAACTAATCAGACAGGGGGACAGATAACCAAAAGAATAAAAGGGCTTAGAAAGAAAGACAGAGGGACAGAGAATCAGAGAAAGAATGACGGAGAATCAAAGACAGAAGGACGGAGAATCAAAGACAAAGGGGCGGAGAACCAAAGAAAGAGGGGGGAGAAACAAAAGAAGGAGGGACATATAACAAAAGACAGGGGGACGAATAACCAAAGACAGAGGGCGGAGAACCAAAGGCAGAGAGACGGAGAGAACTAAAGCCAGAGGGACGGAGAGAACTAAGGACAGAGGGACGAAAAACCAAAGACAGAGGGACGGACAACCAAAAGACAAAGAGCTCGGAAAGAAAAACAGAGGGACGGAGAATCCGAGAAAGAAGGACGTAGAATCAAAGACAAAGAGGCGGAGAATCAAAGACAAAGGGGCTGAGAACCAAAGACAGAGGGCAGAGAAACAAAAGACAGAGGGACATATAACTAAAGACAGAGGGACGGAGAAAACTGAAGACAGAAAGACGGAAAACCAAAGACAGAGGGACGGAGAACTAAAAACAGGGTGGGAGAGAACTAAAGACAGAGAGATGGAGAAAACTAAAGACAGAGGGACGGAAAACCAAAGACAGAGGGACGGAGAACTAAAGACAGAGGGATGGAGAGAACTAAAGACAGAGGGACGGAGAAACCTAAAGACAGAGGGACGGAAAACCAAAGACAGAGGGACGGAGAACTAAAGACAGGGGGACGGAGAACCCAAAACAAAGGGAAAGTCAAAGACAGCTAGAGGGTCGGAGCCACTGACAATGATGTCGGGAGGACCATGATAAGGAGAATTACAGGGAAAAAAAACGATTAATGAAAAAATAATCATATGCAGTTTATTATTATTTAATCCCGGAAATGTACATTGCATTTCCAGGTGACATGGGATTGCCAGGCCTGAATGGTTTAAGGGGAGAGCCTGGCCCATCGGTAAGGATCCCTTGAAGACAGGTAGTTTGTGTCGCTGCACGGGGCCGCCGTCAAGGTGCTCTGTCATCTAGCAGACTTTTTTTGGCCCAAATATATACCAATACTATATTTACAATCCGGGTGGCAATGGAGGTAATTGTGTCTCGTTATATTGTCGTTTGTGGCAGGAAAGTAGTATTACGGCAGTTGCATCAAACTATATAGTACATGCATCAAATCGAGGCCATTGTCGGGCATGCGCCAGATGTGAAAATGTATCTGCATGATCAATATACCATGCCTCCCTTCGTTAAGTGTAGGGGGTTACTTCCGGAGAGATAGCTCCGATCTCTCTGCCTTAACCCTTCCCAAACTCCCCGCACGGTGGCGCTACGCAAGTTCGGCTTTTACCGCTGCTGTCGGTCGGGGGCAAGTTTCAAGATTCTTGAAAAACGGTCAAATCAGCTGTAATTTATTGCAACATTATAATTTTCAAGAATAAAACATAACATAACTTTACGAACTAAGTGTATTTAATACAGCAAAAAAGCATCTTATACTCTTTCGAATAAGTTAATCTTGTGACTGAACTGAACTTTCTTTTAATCACCTGATACCGTGTGTTATTAGGCTCAGGTTGGGTCTCTGGCACTAATTTGTAGAAATGCACGGCGCATTTTTCCTATTAATTTACGCAGCGCCGCCCTGGCGAGCGAATATGATAATGCATTGAGGAAGTAGGCGACAACAGAGATATAATGGCGCCCTTGAGGAGTAAGTCGAAGGCAGAAAGTGAACCCTTCCCACTGTCGCGATATGAACTCAAGAACGTCCTTCTCAAATAAAGCAATCAGAAGCGGTGACTACGGGCGAGACATGTGAGCAATATGTATTGATTCGAAAATACCAACCCCTCCGGACTTGTATTCTCACCAGGTGGCGCTGTACAGTTCCGTGGAGGAAATGACGTCATCTCACGGTACTCACCATGACGTGGGTCAACTGGCAGTAGTGATGACGTCACTGAAGCCGTCGCTGTGGGTTAAGGTAGCGGCGGAGGGTGACAGCTGGTTACAGATCGTCCCTTAACGAGGCTCACTGCAGGCGTGCAGCACAGCGTGTGTCTTCATAACGAACAAGGAACGACGTCAGCTCAGGCAGGGGCGGATCCAGGGGGTGGGGGGAGGGTGTGTGTGAAGTATGACATCGATGTATAGGATGCGTAGCGTGGGTGGAGGCCCGCCTGTAATGCGAATTGGGAATAAAGTATGACATCGATGTATGATATATACAATGCCTAAAGATACGAATAAAGAAGAAGAAAACAACGGCTTGTCTACTTATAATTAATACTTGTGGACGCACACATCGACGAATAACAGAATAACAAATAGCGACGAGTATCAGTTCTACGGCTGTATTTTAATATGCGATCGGTGCGAGCGTTTTAACAGTTTGTTTGCTTCCATTTCTTTGTGGCGCCATCTGGTGAATGGTGTGGATGACCGTGGTTACTTAAAGTGGCGCCATCTGGGGGGTAGTGTGGATGACCCAGGTTATTTAAAGTGGCGTCATCTGGGGACTGATGTGGATGACCGAGGTTATTTAAAGTGGCGCCATCTGAGGAATGGTGTGGATGACCGAGATTATTTAAAGTCACGCCATCTGGGGGATGGTGTGGACGACCGAGGTTATTTAAAGTAGCACCATCTGGGGAATGGTGTGGATGACCGTGGTTACTTAAAGTGGCGCCATCTGGGGAATGGTATGGGTGACCGAGGTCATTTAAAGTGGCGCCATCTGGGGAATGGTGTGGATGACCAAATTTCCTTAAAGTGGCGCCATCTGGAGGATGGTGTGGACGACCGAGGTTATTTAAAGTAGCACCATCTGGGGTATACACCTATCTCACATTCCAGCGCGCCATCTTGGAATTGTGACCTAATTAGCGGGTCAAAGGTTACCCGGGCATTGGAACGTTTGCGGTTGCGTTGTCAACACTAGTCGAGGGGGCGTTTCGGGACCGAAACTCCGTGTTTTTAGGCTGTTTTTACCAGTTTATCACAAAATGGATGCGCCTGACCCCGATGAAAACTATGACGAGGCATACAACGAGTTTTCCTTGTGGACAAATGCCAATTTGAAGTTGTATTTGGCTAAAAGAGGCTGGCAAACATCCTTCTCCTTGCCAAAGCCCTGACTGTGTCACTATAGTGTGCGGGCCAACAAGACCCCTGTCGTCCCGAGCCTGGCACAAGCCAAGCTGTTGGCTGACCGTGACTAAGCTTACCAGGCTCTGCTAATAACTCCCGAAGAAGTATTGCCAGACCCAAGAAATCTTACCGAGGAGGAGTGGGTTGGGGAGGATGAAGGGGTGCGTCACTGGCCTCCAATATACATACATGATATAAGTGAATTCCTCATGAAGACTCACCCAGATGGAAAGAATTTCCATCAACATTTGCTCAATGAATACAAGGAGGGCAAAGCCTACAGGTGAGAATTACAATATATTAATTAGATTCTATATATCTAACTTACTACTCACTTTGTTACCTTTGTTAGACCTATTGTCTGAAGCCGGTTAACAATAGGGGCCGGTCCAGGCCATATATCCCCCTCCCCCTACCTGTTTTTATTTAAGCTGTCCCTTTTCCATGTTAAAGCTGGTCATTCAGTAGCTCTGACATCCAAACCACCACCAAGGTGAAGGTTTTAAATAGCACAATCCAAATCTCCCAGCTTCCAGCGTAAAAATGTCTTCTAATGTTTAAAATATTTACCTTTTTAATTGCAATCTACAAAATGGATTCTTACTCCCGGCACCTTTTTGAAAGTCTAATGCTGGCAAACTGTACACTACCATGTGAAACATAATGTTGTAAGCCATGTACGAGTTAAGTTGGTGTATGCTGCCATGCTTGTTTTCTACATTGAAAAGTGGTGTGCTATATGAAACCTTCGCCTTGGTGGTGGTTTTGATGTCAGAGCTACTCATACAGCAATTTTTCACTTAGATCTACATTATGATTACTCACATATTTTGGAATAACATTCTGAACACATTGTCTGGCTGTGCACATGTAAATGTCAACCCATCATATATGTTAAAAGGGAAAAAACTGTTATAATGCATAAATTTTGATGACATGGTACCCAAGAAACAAGAGACAGCCACATACACTTTCCAATATAAGATGCACTAATTTCGGCAAAAAAAGGGGCTTAAATTCCTAACAATATATATGTGTATTTATACTGTTATATGCCAAGAATATTAATGCATCATTTCCAATCGAAACATTTTTAAGTCAGGTTCTCAATCAAAATACTGCTCTATGAGATGCTGAGTAACATTAACTGTCATGTAACTTGTAAGATGTGGACTTTTTGTACTAGACCCCGCCCCCCCCCCCCCACTTCCCTCTTCCATTGATTAGCTTTTTAACAGTGGATCCCTTCCTTTTTAAACTCCTGGATCTGTGTCTGGAGCCTGTGGAGAGATATACTGTTCTCTTTTTCTCTCACGAAATAACCTATAGCTCTTAAAATGTATCTGTCAAGTCCCTAAAAGTGGGGGTGGGCCTGATCAGGATGCATGCAAAGCGCCAGTGCCTCTATATTTACCCCTGCCCTCTCTAGAATCCTGCCTGACTAACCTTGTAATTGTTTTAATAGCTGTTTGCCTTGAGATGTCACCTTAATTGTTACAGTTAAATTGCATTCTGAATCCTTATGTATACTTCAAGTTATTTGATCAGGACTAAACATACGAAGTGACACAAATATAAAAGTTTAAGTATATTTTGTTGAACCATGCCTTGCACTGTTGCAACCTTAATCGTTTCATTTTTACTAATCTCATTTCAGAGTGGAAGCTTGTTGCAGTCATCACCATCATCAGATTCCTAGGATTTATCCTTATAATTTTTTTTTATAATTTATATATGTAGATAATTTATATATGTAGATAATTTATATATGTTGATAATTTATATTTATATTTCTTTCTTTTTCCCTGGTATTACCTTAAAATTTGTTGCAAGCTGTCTTGCTAATATCTTAAGGTATATTTATGAAAATTTTAATGTATTAAATACAAAATTCTCATTGGTATGTGGGAATATAACGTTTGCAAAGGTCATGTTTATTAAGTCAGTCATCTTCCTACCCATAGCAAGGTAAGGATAACTTTTCACATGTACCTATGCATTTTTCTACATTTTGCATATAAAATCATTATTAAAGAACATATATATATAGAACTGTGTCTACAGCGTCGCAACAAGTTGAATGTCAAATCTAAATAAATTGTTTGACAGAAAGAAAATACACGGCTTCGTTATTTTTGAACACAACTATCAATACTGTCCTGGTATCTCGTTACTGTTCTCATGGCACATGGCCTGTGGTCCCCAACAAATTATGACAGAGGGGGGGGGGGGCGGTTCCAGACATATTAAAGACACGGCAGGGGTGCGGTCACAAGACAAAGGAAAGGGCGATGGGGGTGGGTCCAAGCATTAACCTGATTATGGGATGGAGCGAAATTCACTAGAGACTAGCAGGACTGGGCATGCAGTTCAAAGTTGACGAGGTCCGGCTTGAAAGGGTGCACGGTATGGGGGGCCTATGGGGTCTTCAGCGTTTTGAACAGGCAACAAGAGGGAGGGAGGGAGGGGTGAGGGTGCTGTGAATTCTGTGTTCGGGTCTGCCAAACCGCTCCAGTCACTATCCCCAATCTATTTCCATCTTTCAAATTATTGAATTTGATTTGGGGGGGGGGGGGTGCCTACTCTATGAAACTGATTGGGGGAGGGGTAGGTAGGGTGAGGGTGTCATTTTACGGGTTATATAACTATATGGGTCTGATAGGGGGGCTCGATCCAGTGTCGTTTTTTATTAGAAATGATTCTTAGCGTCGATTTTTCACCACATTCCGTGTGTCGTTTCAGTGTCGTTTTTTCCAAAATCTGTGTCATTGTCGCTTTTTCAGATCCTCAGTGACCGAATTTCGGGGTCAATGTCGAATGCCGCTTTTTCGAATATGCCTGTAGATCTATACGAACCTACGCTGTTCTACGCATATATATTCATGCATATTTCCAGACATCAATATATATATATACCTACCTCTAGATTACTTTTATATTTCCGATATTGCACAGAAATAACGATACAGATCAACAAATGTTACGCCCACGCAGAGCTGTCAAATCGGTTTTGAACATCTCACACACAACAGACGACGTCATAATGCGCACCGATGCCCGGGTGACCTTTGACCTCGGCGAAAACAAAATGGCGGATCGGAATTGGAAATTCGTGTATGGTGTGGATGACCGTGGTTACTTAAAGTGGCGCCATCTGGGGAATGATATGGGTGACCGAGGTTATTTAAAGTGGCGCCATCTGGGGAATGGTGTGGATGACCAAATTTCCTTAAAGTGGCGCCATCTGGAGGATGGTGTGGATGACCGAGGTTATTTAAAGTGGCGCCATCTGGGGGCTGCTTTGGATGGCCATATGTATCAGTCACGGCCATGCGAGGGCGCGTTATGATACTGTCAAACCGGGTTTTTCTAGGCGTAGACAAATGACAAATAAGTTAGTAGATATGGAGGTGCGTCACGGCTGCACACACAGTCAGTGTGTGGGATTAACACCGGGTGCATATCATGGTATTGTAGATATTGTAGATGGTATGGTACATTGTCAAACTAAATCATATATTCTTATATTTTACGATAAAGTCGGACTATTAAGTACCAAATAAGATGATGCTGTTTTAGAATCATGCAGTGGAGCTCATCAGTATGCCTGCCCAGTGTCGCCAAATGTTACGCAGACTGAATATCTGTGTGTGTGTCGCAATGAAGTGCAAGTCAAACAGTGCCTTTAAAAGGAAGCTAGTAGGCAATTATGGCTCCTTTTGAATACTTTAACAATTTAGGAAGAGTTCATACATCAGTAATTGTATATAGAAAAGTACTTTTAAATTATTAAAACAAATTATGAAAGCTATGCTTGAACAATTCAATTGGTCATGTGAAGTTGATTTTTCACTATAGAATGCCACATGATTCTTCAACCATAGCCATTGATTCATGGCTACCAAAAAAGCCAGAATACTATCATTATCCTTCAAACTGCTGGGGAATCTTGCTAAACACGCGTAAAAAGATACATAAACCATTCATGGATATACTGGCTACAGGGGCGGATCTAGGAATTTTCCAAGGGGGCGAAGGGGGGTTGCTCTCTAAGAACTTGAGAGGGCGGGTGGGGTGCTCTCTAACAACTTGCGACAGGGGGCGTGGGGGGGGGGGGGGTGCTCGGAGAACCCGACTTTTACAGTGTATGTTTAAGTTAGCAAGGTTGGAGGGGTGCAACCCCTACCACCCCCATCCCCCCTAGATGCGCCCCCGGGCTATAAATACTCAAATCCTCTAAACTCGCGAACTTGTTCCTTCTTCTTTCCCGTCCTGGCGGATGTTTACGACCCTCAATCTCTCCCACGCGCCCCCTGTCGAGTAACCGTTATACTTCTCCATACCAAACCGCTGGTTCCCCAATAATAACTAAAGCCTGCAGAACGACGTCTGCGTGTTCTGATCGTGACGTCACCGTGCTCTGTTGATGAGGTCAGCGTGTTCTGATGCTAACGTCAGCGTGTTCTGATCGTGACACAGGGACGGCGAGAACCAAAGACAGAGGGACGGAGAACCAAAGACAGAGGGACGGAGAACTAAAGACAGAGGGACGGAGAACTAAGGACAGAGGGACGGAGAATTAAAGACAGAGGGACGGAGAACTAAGGACAGAGGGACGGAGAACTAAAGACAGAGGGACGGAGAGAGCCAAGGACAGAGGGACGGAGAACTAAAGACAGAGGGACGGAGAACTAAGGACAGAGGGACGGAGAACTAAGGACAGAGGGACGGAGAACTAAGGACAGAGGGACGGAGAACTAAAGACAGAGGGACGGAGAACTAAAGACAGAGGGACGGAGAACTAAAGACAGAGGGACGGAGAAGTGAAGACAGAGGGACGGAGAGAACTAAAGACAGAGGGACGAAGAACCAAAGACAGAGGGACGGAGAACTAAAGACAGAGGGACGGAGAGAACCAAGGACAGAGGGACGGAGAACCAAAGACAGAGGGACGGAGAACTAAAGACAGAGGGACGGAGAGAAATAAAGACAGAGGGACGGAGAACTAAAGACAGCGGGACGGAGAACTAAAGACAGAGGGACGGAGAAGTGAAGACAGAGGGACGGAGAGAACTAAAGACAGAGGGACGGAGAGAACCAAAGACAGAGGGACGGAGAGAACTAAAGACAGAGGGACGGAGAGAACTAAGGACAGAGGGACGGAGAGAACCAAAGACAGAGGGACGGAGAACCAAAGACAGAGGGACGGAGTGAACCAAAGACAGAGGGACGGAGAGAACCAAAGACAGAGGGACGGAGAGAACCAAAGACAGAGGGACGGAGAACCAAAGACAGAGGGACGGAGAGAACCAAAGACAGAGGGACGGAGAGAACTAAAGACAGAGGGACGGAGAACCAAAGACAGAGGGACGGAGAACCAAAGACAGAGGGACGGAGAGAACCAAAGACAGAGGGACGGAGAGAACCAAAGACAGAGGGACGGAGAGAACTAAAGACAGAGGGACGGAGAACCAAAGACAGAGGGACGGAGAGAACTAAAGACAGAGGGACGGAGAGAACTAAAGACAGAGGGACGGAGAGAACTAAAGACAGAGGGACGGAGAGAACTAAGGACAGTGGGACGGAGAGAACTAAAGACAGAGGGACGGAGAACCAAAGACAGAGGGACGGAGAGAACCAAAGACAGAGGGACGGAGAGAACCAAAGACAGAGGGACGGAGAGAACTAAAGACAGAGGGACGGAGAACCAAAGACAGAGGGACGGAGAGAACTAAAGACAGAGGGACGGAGAGAACTAAGGACAGTGGGACGGAGAGAACTAAAGACAGAGGGACGGAGAACCAAAGACAGAGGGACGGAGAACCAAAGACAGAGGGACGGAGAGAACCAAGGACAGAGGGACGGAGAGAACTAAAGACAGGGGGACGGAGAACCAAAGACAGGGGGACGGAGAACCAAAGACAGAGGGACGGAGAGAACTAAAGACAGAGGGACGGAGAACCAAAGACAGGGGGACGGAGAACCAAAGACAGAGGGACGGAGAGAACTAAAGACCGAGGGACGGAGAGAACTAAAGACAGAGGGACGGAGAGAACTAAAGACAGGGGGACGGAGAACTAAAGACAGAGGGACGGAGAACCAAAGACAGAGGGGCGGAGAACCAAAGACAGAGGGACGGAGAAGTGAAGACAGAGGGACGGAGAGAACTAAAGACAGAGGGACGGAGAGAACTAAAGACAGGGGGACGGAGAACCAAAGACAGAGGGACGGAGAGAACTAAAGACAGAGGGACGGAGAACCAAAGACAGGGGGACGGAGAACCAAAGACAGAGGGACGGAGAGAACCAAGGACAGAGGGACGGAGAACCAAAGACAGAGGGACGGAGAACTAAAGACAGAGGGACGGAGAGAAATAAAGACAGAGGGACGGAGAACTAAAGACAGCGGGACGGAGAACTAAAGACAGAGGGACGGAGAAGTGAAGACAGAGGGACGGAGAGAACTAAAGACAGAGGGACGGAGAAGTGAAGACAGAGGGACGGAGAGAACTAAAGACAGAGGGACGGAGAACTAAAGACAGAGGGGCGGAGAACCAAAGACAGAGGGACGGAGAGAAATAAAGACAGAGGGACGGAGAACCAAAGACAGGGGGACGGAGAACCAAAGACAGAGGGACGGAGAGAACCAAAGACAGAGGGACGGAGAGAACTAAAGACAGAGGGACGGAGAGAACTAAAGACAGGGGGACGGAGAACTAAAGACAGAGGGACGGAGAACCAAAGACAGAGGGACGGAGAACCAAAGACAGAGGGACGGAGAACCCAAGACCTAAGGACGGAGAACCAAAAACAGGGAAAGGGAGAGTCAAAGACAGCTAGAGGGACGGAGCCACTGACAATGATGTCGGGAGGACCATGAGAAGGAGATTTACAGGAAAAAGAACGACTAATGATCAGAATGAAGATAAAACATTATATGCAGTTTAATATTAACTTATCCCAGAAATGTACCTTGCCTTCCAGGTGACATGGGATTGCCTGGCCTGGATGGTTTAAGGGGAGAGATGGGACCGAAAGGTCACAAGGGGAGTGTAGGTCCACGTGGTGAAGCAGGTCCACGTGGTGAAGCAGGTCCACATGGTGAAGCAGGTCCACGTGGTGAAGCAGGTCCACGTGGTGAAGCAGGTCCACATGGTGAAGCAGGTCCACGTGGTGAAGCAGGTCCACGTGGTGAAGCAGGTCCACGTGGTGAAGCAGGTCCACCCGGGAACCCTGGCCCATCGGTAAGGATCCCCTGATGACAGGTAGTTTGTGTCATTGCACGGTGCCGCTGTCAAGGTGCTCTGAGTGTCATCTAGCAGATTTTTGTTGGCGCAAATATATACGAATACTATATTTACACTTCTGGTGGCAATGGAGCTATTTGTGTTTCGTTATAATGTCATTTGTGGCACGCAAAGTAGTATTACGGTATTTTCATCAAACTATATAGTACATGCATCAGATCGAGGCCATTGTCGGGCATGCGCCAGATGTAAAAATGTATCTGCATGATCAACATACCATGCCTGGTACCGTGTGTTATTAGGCTTATGCTGGGTCCCCGGCCCTAAATAGTAGAAATGCGCAGCGCATTTTTCCTATTAATTTGCGCAGCGCCGCCCTGGCGTGCGAGTGGGATAATGCATTGAGGACGTAGGGGACACAAGAAATATAATGGAGCCCTAGCGGAGTGAGTCGAAGGCAGAAAGTGAATTAAACCTTTCCATTCTCGCGATATGAACTATAACAACGTCCTTCTTTTTGAATAAAGCAATCAGAAGCGGTGACCTCGGGCGAGACATGTGAGCAATATGTGTGCTAATGCCAACTCCTCCTACTTTGTCTTCACACCAGGTGGTGTTGTACAGGTCCGTGGGGGAAATGACGTCATCTAACGGTGCTCACCATGACGTGGGTCAACTGGCAGTAGTGATGACGTCACTGAAGCCGTCGCTGTGGGTTAAGGTAGCGGCGGAGTGTGACAGCTGGTTACAGATCGTCCCTTAGTGAGGCTCACTGCAGGCGTGCAGCACAGCGTGTGTCTTCATTACGAACAGGGAACGACGTCAGCTCAGGCAGGGGCGGATCCAGGGGGTGGGGGACGGTGTGTGTGAAGTATGACATCGATGTATAGGATGCGTAGCGTGGGTGGAGGCCCGCCTGTAATGTGAATTGGGAATAAAGTATGACATCGATGTATGATATATACAATGCCTGAAGATACGAATAAAGAAGAAGAAAACAACGGCTTGTCTACTTAGAATTAATACTTGCGGACGCATACATCACCGAATAACGTCATAACAAATAGCGACAAGTATCAGTTCTACGCGTGTATTTTAATATGCGATCGGTGCAAGCGCATTAGCAGTTTGTTTGCTTCCATTTCTTTGTGGCGCCATCTGGGGAATGGTGTGGATGACCGTGGATATTTAAAGTGGCGCCGTCTGGGGGGTGGTGTGGATGACCGTGGTTACTTAAAGTGGCGCCATCTGGGGAATGGTATGGGTGACCCAGGTTATTTAAAGCGGCGCCATCTGGGGAATGGTGTGGATGACCAAAGTTTTTTAAAGTGGCGCCATCTGGAGGATGGTGTGGATGACCGAGGTTATTTAAAGTGGCGCCGTCCGGGGGATGGTGTGGATGACCGTGGTTACTTAAAGTGGCGCCATCTGGGGAATGGTGTTGATGACCGTGGTTATTTAGAGTGGCGCCATTTGGGGGATGGTGTAGATGACTGTGGTTATTTAAAGTGGCGCCATCTGAGGAATGGTGTGGATAACCGTTGTTATTTAAAGTGGCGCCATCTGGGGGGTGCTTTGGATGGCCATGCGTATCAGTCACGGCCATGCGAGGGCGCGTTATGATACTGTCAAACCGGGGTTTTCTAGGCGTCGACAAATGACAAATAAATTAGTAGATATGGAGGTGAATCACGGCTGCACACAC
Source organism: Arenicola marina (assembly GCA_964019135.1). Lineage (NCBI taxonomy): Eukaryota > Metazoa > Annelida > Polychaeta > Arenicolidae > Arenicola > Arenicola marina. The sequence goes on along the minus strand of OZ025261.1, from coordinate 15,929,086 downwards.
AGTCAGTGTGTGGGATTAACACCGGGTGCATATCATGGTATTGTAGATATTGTAGATGGTATGGTACATGGTCAAACTAAATCATATATTCATATATTTTACGATAAAGTCAAAATATTAAGTACCAAATAAGATGATGCTGTTTTAGAATCATACAGTGGAGCTCATCGGTATGCCTGCCCAGTGTCGCCAAATGTTACGCAGACTGAATATCTGTGTGTGTGTCGCAATGAAGCGCAAGTCAAAGAGTGCCCTTAAAAGGAAGCTAGTAGGCAATTATGGTTCCTTTTGAAGACTTCAACAACTTTGGAAGAGTTATATACATCAGTAATTATGTATAGGAAAGTACTTTTAAATTGTTAAAACTAATTATAAAAAACTATGCTTAAACAATTCCATTTGTCATGTGAAGTTGATTTTTCACTATAGAATGCTGTAGATGGCAATGATTCTTCAACCCTAGCCATGGATTCATGGCTACAAATAGGACCAGAATACTATCATTATCCTTCACAGTACTTGGGAATCTTGCTGAACACTGGCGTAAAAAGATACATAAACCATTCATAAATATGCTAGCTATAGAGGCGGATCTACGAATTTTCCCAGGGGGGCAGGGGTGTTGTTCTCTGAAATCTTGCGACCGGGCGGGAGGTGCTCGGAGAACCCGACTTTCACAGTGTATGTTCAAGTTTCCAAGGATAGCGGGGGGGTGCAACCCCTCCAACTCCCCACCTCCCCTAGATCTGCCCCTGAGCTATAATTACTCACATCCTCTTAATGTTCTAACTCGCGAACTTGTTCCTTCTTCTTTCCTGTCCTGGCGGATGTTTACGACCCCCAATCTCTCCCACGCGCCCCCTGTCGAGTAACCGTTCTACTTCTCCTTACCAATCCGCTGGTTCCCCAATCCAAATTCGCTACACACCTACGGGCCTCCGTACTCATGTGGGCGATACACATAAACGATTCACTTACCTAGTTCAAAAAACGCGAAGCGCGACCTTGGTTCTAAAGAGAATTTTATTGTCATGCTTGACAGAGGTCGGTACTTTGCTGACACGACTACAGCTTTCAACAAATTATGCTGTCGAGACACATGGTCCGGAATGCTGAACAAGGCCACTGGAGCAAATCTATTCCTCAGAGCTAGCTCGCGCGAACCACAGAAAAGGCATATATATGAATGACGCAGACACGGCGCAGTATCTTTGGAATTTTACATAAGTTTGTGGTTTGCGTCATTTCCTCGTTACCTGGGACAGATACGATCGCGGCAGTCTCGCTGTCAGTCTCGCTGTCAGTCTCACTGTGACATCCCACTATGAAGGCCACACGGACATCTGCCGCTCGATATGTCCTGCCGGCAGCACTTCTTCAAGGTCCCAAAGGAGGTAAACCACTGAGTGAAATGCTCCTTTACATTTAATGTTTTCGCTGCGAGGAAGATTCATGAATTTGTTTGTTTAACCTCCGCACAGATCCATCTCCAGTTGATGATGACGTGAGGTCGGCGTTGTGGGTTCCTGCCCCGGCGGGGCATCGCTGGCGAAGGCAGACCGGAACCAGAGGAGGACGTGGACCCAGCGGACCCGCCGGAGGAAGTGGACCCATCGGACAACGTGGACCCACCGGACAACGTGGAGCCTCCGGACCCACCGGACAACCTGGGCCCTCCGGACCCACCGGACAACCTGGGCCCTCCGGACCCATCGGACCACGTGGACCCTCTGGACCCACAGGACATCGTGGACCCACCGGACCCACCGGACAACTAGGACCCGTCGGACCCACCGGAGAAAGTGGACCCGTTGGACCCACCGGACAACCTGGGCCCTCCGGACTCCCCGGACAACCTGGGCCCTCCGGACCCCCCGGACAACCTAGGCCCTCCGGAACACGTGGACCGGATGGAGCTGCCATTGCATCAGTGAGTTATTGATTTATAGGCTGCCGCCAAGTGGTCTTTGCATAAAATATTCACATGATAACTAAAGCATGCAGAATGACGTCTGCGTGTTCTGATCCTGACGTCACCGTGCTCTGATGGTGACATCAGCGTGCTCTGATGGTGAGGTCCTGGTGTTCTGATCGTGACGTCATCGTGCTCTGATGGAGTCGTCAGCGTGCTCCGATGGTGACGTCAGAGTGCTCTGATCGCGACGTCATCATGTTCTGATCGCGATGTCATCGTGTTCTTATCGCCACGTCAGCGTGCTCTGATCGTGACGTCAGCCTGCTCTGATGGTGACGTCAAGGTGTTCTGACGGCGTCGTCAGCGTGTCTGATTGGGACGTCATCGTGCTCTGATGGTGACGTATGCGTATTCAGATCGAGACCTTACCGTGCTCTGACCGTGACGTCAGCTAGCTCTGATCGTGTCTCATCCTAGAGTATGTGTTATCTCTTGAGAACGTGGACGATGTAGGCGCTCTTTGATGACGGGTACCGCAACATACGCTATGAGAATTAAGCACTTTAAACATGGAGTCGATTGGTGGCCCTAATTTGTTAAGCGCCATTCGAGGAATGAAGCATTGTTGCAGTGTTTGTCTATTTAGTACAGCTATGTATCACATCGAGAGAATGGATGAGAATGTTACCATTAGTGTAACAATTTGTACTAAAGTGTAATGTATAATCAAATATATTGCGTTGTTTACAGCCCAGAGCGTGGGGTCCAAACGATGACAAGTGTCCATGTCAGAAAGGTAAGGGAGTAACAAGGAATAAACAAAAAGCAAGAAAGAGTAATATTTAATTTATTTATATCGTATCCGCAGTGCACCTGAAAAAAAACTCAAAAAAGAACAACGCATGTTAACCTAACCAGTTAGTCACGCTGTACAGTAGTAGTGCTATATGCTTTGATGTTTTTGGAATCAATACCCATGTTTTTCAAATGAAGGAAGTCTAAAACTGAACCTATGATTATTTTGTCACAGGCTGCAATAGCTGTATTAGATTTTCTAATGATTTCATGTTTATCTATAGACAGTAATAAGCGAGTAAAACGAAACAGTGTCGGAAGGAAAGCATACAGAGGAAGAGGACAAGGGAGAGAGAAAATAGGAAAAAATAAAGTGATCTTGCCAGTAATATGCAAAGGAATGGAGCAAGAGGTACGAGCGAGAGCATATAAGTACACTCTACAAAGAAGCAAAGATCGGGAAAAAGAGGAACGGATTAGAAAGAGGGACGGTGAACCAAAATACAGAGAGACAGAAACAAAAACAGAGGGACGTGGAACGAAAAACAGAGGGACGGAGAACCAAAAACATTGGGACTGAGAACCAGAAACAGAGGGACGGGGAACCGAAAGACAGAGGGCTGAGAAAGAAAGCCAGAGGAACAGAGCACCAAAGACAGAGGGGCGGCTAACCAAAGAAATGATTGCAGAAAAACAAAAGACAGAGGAACATATAACTAATCAGACAGGGGGACAGATAACCAAAAGAATAAAAGGGCTTAGAAAGAAAGACAGAGGGACAGAGAATCAGAGAAAGAATGACGGAGAATCAAAGACAGAAGGACGGAGAATCAAAGACAAAGGGGCGGAGAACCAAAGAAAGAGGGCGGAGAAACAAAAGAAGGAGGGACATATAACAAAAGACAGGGGGACGGATAACCAAAGACAGAGGGCGGAGAACCAAAGGCAGAGAGACGGAGAGAACTAAAGCCAGAGGGACGGAGAGAACTAAGGACAGAGGGACAAAAAACCAAAGACAGAGGGACGGACAACCAAAAGACAAAGAGCTCGGAAAGAAAAACAGAGGGACGGAGAATCCGAGAAAGAAGGACGTAGAATCAAAGACAAAGAGGCGGAGAATCAAAGACAAAGGGGCTGAGAACCAAAGACAGAGGGCAGAGAAACAAAAGACAGAGGGACATATAACTAAAGACAGAGGGACGGAGAAAACTGAAGACAGAAAGACGGAAAACCAAAGACAGAGGGACGGAGAACTAAAAACAGGGTGGGAGAGAACTAAAGACAGAGAGATGGAGAAAACTAAAGACAGAGGGACGGAAAACCAAAGACAGAGGGACGGAGAACTAAAGACAGAGGGATGGAGAGAACTAAAGACAGAGGGACGGAGAAACCTAAAGACAGAGGGACGGAGAAACCTAAAGACAGAGGGACGGAAAACCAAAGACAGAGGGACGGAGAACTAAAGACAAAGGGAAAGTCAAAGACAGCTAGAGGGTCGGAGCCACTGACAATGATGTCGGGAGGACCATGATAAGGAGAATTACAGGGAAAAAAAACGATTAATGAAAAAATAATCATATGCAGTTTATTATTATTTAATCCCGGAAATGTACATTGCATTTCCAGGTGACATGGGATTGCCAGGCCTGAATGGTTTAAGGGGAGAGCCTGGGCCGTCGGTAAGGATCCCCTGATGACAGGTAGTTTGTGTCGCTGCACGGGGCCGCCGTCAAGGTGCTCTGTCATCTAGCAGACTTTTTTTGGCCCAAATATATACGAATACTATATTTACAATCCGGGTGGCAATGGAGGTAATTGTGTCTCGTTATATTGTCGTTTGTGGCAGGAAAGTAGTATTACGGCAGTTGCATCAAACTATATAGTACATGCATCAAATCGAGGCCATTGTCGGGCATGCGCCAGATGTGAAAATGTATCTGCATGATCAATATACCATGCCTCCCTTCGTTAAGTGTAGGGGGTTACTTCCGGAGAGATAGCTCCGATCTCTCTGCCTTAACCCTGCCCAAACTCCCCGCACGGTGGCGCTACGCAAGCTCGGCTTTTACCGCTGCTGTCGGTCGGGGGCAAGTTTCAAGATTCTTGAAAAACGGTCAAATCAGCTGTAATTTCTTGCAACATTATAATTTTCAAGAATAAAACATAACATAACAATAACGAACTCAGTGTATTTAATACAGCAAAAAAGCATCTTATACTCTTTCGAATAAGTTAATCTTGTGACTGAACTGAACTTTCTTTTAATCACCTGATACCGTGTGTTATTAGGCTCAGGTTGGGTCTCTGGCACTAATTTGTAGAAATGCATGGCGCATTTTTCCTATTAATTTACGCAGCGCCGCTCTGGCGAGCGAATATGATAATGCATTGAGGAAGTAGGCGACAACAGAGATATAATGGCGCCCTTGAGGAGTAAGTCGAAGGCAGAAAGTGAACCCTTCCCACTGTCGCGATATGAACTCAAGAACGTCCTTCTTAAATAAAGCAATCAGAAGCCGTGACTACGGGCGAGACATGTGAGCAATATGTATTGATTCGAAAATACCAACCCCTCCGGACTTGTATTCTCACCAGGTGGCGCTGTACAGTTCCGTGGAGGAAATGACGTCATCTAACGGTGCTCACCATGACGTGGGTCAACTGGCAGTAGTGATGACGTCACCGAGGCCGTCGCTGTGGGTGAAGGTAGCGGCGGAGGGTGACAGCTGGTTACAGATCGTCCCTTAACGAGGCTCACTGCAGGCGTGCAGCACAGCGTGTGTCTTCATAACGAACAGGGAACGACGTCAGCTCAGGCAGGGGCGGATCCAGGGGGTGGGGGGAGGGTGTGTGCGAAGTATGACATCGATGTATATGATGCGTAGCGTGGGTGGAGGCCCGCCTGTAATGCGAATTGGGAATAAAGTATGACATCGATGTATGATATATACAATGCCTGAAGATACGAATAAAGAAGAAGAAAACAACGGCTTGTCTACTTTCAATTAATACTTGTGGACGCACACATTGACGTTTGCTTCCATTTCTTTGTGGCGCCATCTGGGGAATGGTGTGGATGACCGAGGTTATTTAAAGTGGCGCCATCTAGGGAATGGTGTGGATGACCGAGGGGGAGTTCGGATATGCGATCGGAGTAATCGGCGCGGATATTTGGAGCATGCGGACTCACTCTTTCCGCTAATAGGCGGATTAATATTAACCGAACGCAAAATCGGCGGTTCGCGTAAATGTTGCACTTGCTGGACTGTACAAATTTTTAAGATCGTTAAATAGCGCCATAAAATAAATCAACGTATACCTATTGTGTTCATTATCTTATTCTCGTTGTTATAATATTATTCACAGATTTTTTGCAGGTCGCAATACTACTATATATAAATTAAATGTATTGTGCGGCCTGGACGTCATGTTGGAAATCCTCGTGGTCCTCCTCTGGGTGGGGAGTAAGGTCTGGGAGTAAAATGTACCACGTGACTGCCCTATCCGACCACAATCTTCGCGTTTGGTTATGCACTAGGCGGAGTCCGACTACTCCGCTCGCATACCCGAACTCACCCTGGGTATTTAAAGTGGCGCCATCTGGGGAATGGTGTGGATGACCGTGGTTACTTAAAGTGGCGCCGTCTGGGCAATGGTATGGATGACCGAGGTTATTTAAAGTGGCGCCATCTGTGGAATGGTGTGGATGACCAAAGATTTTTAAAATGGCGCCATCTGAAGGATGATGTGGATGACCGAGATTATTTAAAGTGGCGCCATCTGGGGAATGGTGTGGATGACCGTGGTTACTTAAAGTGGCGCCATCTTGGGAATGGTATGGATGACCGAGGTTATTTGAAGTAACGCCATCTGGGGAATGGTGTGGATGACCGTGGTTACTTAAAGTGGCGCCATCTGGAGAATGGTATGGATGACCGAGGTTATTTAAAGTGGCGCCATCTGGGGAATGGTGTGGATGACCAAAGTTCTTTAAAATGGCGCCATCTGGAGGATGATGTGGATGACCGAGGTTATTTAAAGTGGCGCCATCTGGGGAATGGTGTGGATGACCGTGGTTACTTAAAGTGGCGCCATCTGGGGAATGGTATGGATGACCAGGGTTCTTTAAAATGGCGCCATCTGGAGGATGGTACATTGTCAAACTAAATCATACATTCTTATATTATACGATAAAGTCGGACTATTAAGTACCAAATAAGATGAAGCGGTGTTCATCGGTATGCCTGCCCATTGTCGCCAAAGGTTACTCAGACTGAATATCTGTGTGTGTGTCGCAATGAAGCGCGAGTCAAAGAGTGCCTTTAAAAGGAAGCTAGTAGGCAATTATGGCTCCTTTTGAGACTTGAACAATTTAGGAAGAGTTCATACATCAGTAATTGTGTATAGGAAAGTACTTTTAAATTATTAAAACTAATTATGAAAGCTATGCTTGAACAATTCGATTGGTCATGTGAAGTTGATTTTCCACTGTAGAATGCTACATCCCCATGATTCCTCAACCATAGCCATTGATTCATGGCTACAAATAGGGCCAGAATACTATCATTAACCTTCAAACTGCTGGGGAGTCTTGCTTAACACTTACGTAAAAAGATACAAAAAACATTCATGGATATACTGGCTACAGGGGCGGATCTAGGGGGCGGGGGCGGGGGTTTGCTCTCTAAGAACTTGAGAGGGCGGGTGGGGTGCTCTCTAACAACTTGCGATCGGGGGGGAGTGCTCGGAGAACCCGACTTTTACAGTGTATGTTCAAGTTAGCAAGGTTGGGGGGTGCAACCCCTGCCACCCCCATCCCCCTAGATGCGCTCTGGGCTATAAATACTCAAATCCTATAACTCCCTCTAACTCCCGAACTCGTTCCTTCTTCTTTCCCGTTTTGGCAGATGTTTACGACCCCCTGCCGAGTAACCGTGCGACTTCTCCTTACCAAACCGCTGGTTCCCCAATCCAAATTTGCTACACACCTACGGGCCTCCGTACTCATGCGGGCGAAACACATAAACGATTCACTTACCTAGTTCAAAAAACGCTGCGCGCGAAATTGTTTCTAAGGAGAATTATATGGTCAAGCTTGACTGACGCCGGTAACTAAATGAACGCAAGCCTTTGCTGACACGCCTACACATGACATGTGGTCCGGAATGCTAAACAAGACCACGGGCGCAAATCTATTTTTCAGAGCTAGCTGGCGCGAACCACAGAAAAGGCATATATATCAATGACGCAAACACGGCGCAGTATCGTTGGAATTTTACATAAGTTTTTGGTTTGCGTCATTTCCTCGTTACGTGGAACAGAGGCGATCGCGGCAATCTCGCTGTCAGTCTCGCTGTCAGTCTCGCTGTCAGTCTCACTGTGACAACCCACCATGAAGGCCACACGGACATCTGCCGCCCGATATGTACTGCCGGCAGCACTTCTTCTCCTCTGGGTTGATGGCTGCTTTGCTCAAGGTCCCAAAGGAGGTAAACCACTGAGTGAAATGCTCCTTTACATTTAATGTTTTCGCTGCGAGAAAGATTCATGGATTTGTTTGTTTAACCTCCGCACAGATCCATCTCCAGTAGATGATGACGTGAGGTCGGCGTTGTGGGTTCCTGCCCCGGCGGGGCATCGCTGGCGAAGGCAGACCGGACCCAGAGGAGAACCTGGACCCACCGGCCCCGCCGGACAACGTGGACCCAGTGGACCCACCGGACAACGTGGACCCACCGGCCCCGCCGGACCACGTGTACCCGGTGGACCCGGCAGAGAAAGTGAACCCACCGGACCCACCGGACAACGGGGACCCGATGGACCCGCCACTAAACTTGGACCACGTACTCCCGTTATATTTGTAAGTTATTGATTTATAGACTGTCGCCCAGTGGCTTTTGCGTGAAATATTCACATGATATCTAAAGCATGCAGAACGACATCTGCGTGTTCTGATCATGTCGTCAACTTGCTCTGATGATGACGGCAGCGTTTTCTGATGGTGACGGCAGCGCTTTCTAATGGTGACATCAGCATGCTCTCATGGTGACGTGAGCGTGCTTTCATGGTGACATCAGCGTGCTCTAATGTTAACGGCAGCGTGTTCTGAACGTAACGCTATCGTGCTCTGATCGTGACGTCAGCTTATTCTGATCGTCATGTATGCGTATCCAGATCGTGACGTTACCGTGCTCTGATAGTGACGTCAGCGTGCACTGATCGTGACGCCAGCAAGCTGTGATCGTGACGTCATTGTCCTCTAATCGTGACGTCATCCTGTTCTGATGGTGATATCTGCGTGCTCTGATCGTGACGTCAGCGTGCTCTGATGTTGACGTCAGCATCCTCTGATGTTGACGTCAGCATCCTCTGATGTTGACGTCATCATGCTCTGATGGTGACTTATGCGTATTCTGATCTTGACGTTATCGTGCTCTGATAGTGACGTCATTGTCCTCTGATCGTGACGTCATCGTTCCTTGATAGTGACGTCATCGTTCTTTGATCGTGACTTCATCGTCCTCTGACCGTGACTTCATCGTGTTCTGATCGAGACGTCTGCGTGTTCTAATGGTGACGTCATCGTGCTCTGATTGTGACGTCATCGTGCTCTGATGGTGACGTTCCACTAGTGGCTGCCCTGGCCCATTAAAGGGAGGCGGGGGCCCCCACCCATTAGACACAGAGACTGGAACCGCACCGCCAGCACCACGACGTCAACACGTGTTATCGTCCAGGTGTCTTTGATATATATGTCCATGCAGTCGGACATTGTTTGACTTGTTGCCAACATGCACCGTCTCATCCTAGAGTATGTGTTATCTCTTGAGAACGAGGACGATGTAGGCGATCTGTGATGACGGGTATCACAACACGTGCTATGAGAATTAAGCAATTTAAACATGGAGTCGATTGGTGGCCCTAATTTGTTAAGCTCTATTCGAGGAATGAAGCATCGTTGCAGTGTTTGTCTATTTAGTACAGCTATGTATCACATCGAGAGAATGGGTGGGAATGTTACCATTAGTGTAACAATTTGTACTAAAGTGTAATGTATAACCAAATATATTGCGTTGTTTACAGCCCAGAGCGTGGGATCCAAACGATGACAAGTGTCCATGTCAGAAAGGTAAGGGAGTAACAAGGAATAAAAAAAGAGCAAGGAAGAGTAATATTTAATTTATTTATATCGTATCCGCAGTGCACCTAAAAAAACTCAGAAAAGAACAACGCTGGTTCAACCAACCAGTTAGTCACGCTGTACAGTAGTAGTGCTATATACTTTGATGTTTTTGGAATCAATACCCGTGTTTTTCATATGAATGAAGTCTAAAACTGAACCTATGGTTATTTTGTCACAGGCTGCAATAGCTGTATTAGATTTTCTAATGATTTCATGTTGATCATAGAAAGTAATAGGCGGGCCCAACGAAAAAGTGTCGGAAGGAAAACATAGAGGAAGAGGACAAGGGACAGAGAAAATAGGAAAAAATAAAGAAGTGATCTTGCCAGTAATATGCAAAGGAATGGAGCAAGAGCCACGGGCGAGAGCATATAAGTACACCCTACAGAGAAACAAAGATCGGGAAAAAGAGGAATGGATTAGAAAGAGGGACGGAGAACCAAAATACAGAGAGACAGAAACAAAAACAGAGGGACGGGAAACTAAAAACAGAGGGACGGAGAACCAAAAACATTGGACGGAGAACCAAAAACAGAAGGACGGGGAACCGAAAGACAGAGGGCTGAGAAAGAAAGCCAGAGGAACAGAGAACCAAAGACAGAAGGACGGAGAATCAAAGACAGAAGGACGGAGAATCAAAGACAGAGGGGCGCCTAACCAAAGAAATGATTGCAGAGAAACAAAAGGCAGAGGGACATATAACTAAACAGACAGGGGGACAGATAACCAAAAGACCAAAAGGGCTGGGAAAGAAAGACAGAGGGACAGAGAATCAGAGAAAGAATGACGGAGAATCAAAGACAGAAGGACGGAGAATCAAAAACAAAGGGGCGGAGAACCAAAGAAAGAGGGCAGAGAAACAAGAGAAAGAGGGACAAATAACAAAAGATAGGGGGACGGATAACCAAAAACAGAGGGCGGAGAAGCAAAGGCAGAGGGACGGAGAGAGCTAAAGACAGAGGGACGGAGAGAGCTAAAGACAGAGGGACGGAGAGCTAAAGACAGAGGGACGGAAAACCAAAGACAGAGGGACGGAGAACTAAAGACAGAGGGACGGAGAACCAAAAACAGGGAAAGGGAGAGTCAAAGACAGCTAGAGGGTCGGAGCCACTGACAATTCTGTCGGGAGGACAATGAGAAGGAGAATTACAGGAAAAAAAACGATTAAGAAAAAAATAATAATGTGCAGTTTATTATTAATTAATCCCGTAAATGTACCTTGCATTTCCAGGTGACATGGGACTGCCTGGCCTGAATGGTTTAAGGGGAGAGCCTGGACCGTCGGTAAGGATCCCCTGATGACAGGTAGTTTGTGTCATTGCACGGTGCCGCCGTCGAGGTGCTCTGACTGTTTTCCGGCAGATTTTATTTGGCGGAAATATATACGAATACTATATTTACAATCCGGGTGGCAATGGAGCTATTTGTGTCTCGTTATAATGTCATTTGTGGCACGCAAAGTAGTATTACGGTAGTTTCATCAAACTATATAGTACATGCATCAGATCGAGGCTATTGTCGGGCATGCGTCAGATGTGAAAATGTATCTGCATGATCAATATACCATGCCTCCCTTCGTTAGGTGTAGGGGGTTACTTCCGGAGAGATAGCTCCGATCTCTCTGCCTTAACCCTTCCCAAACTCCCCGCACGGTGGCGCTACGCAAGCTCGGCTTTTACCGCTGCTGTCGGCCGGGGACAAGTTTCAAGATTCTTGAAAAACGGTCAAATCAGCTGTAATTTCTTGCAACATTATAATTTTCAAGAATAAAACATAACATAACAATAACGAACTCAGTGTATTTAATACAGCAGAAAAGCATCTTATACTCTTTCGAAAAAGTTAATATTGTGATTGAACTCAACTTTCTTTTAATCACCTGATACCGTGTGTTATTAGGCTTAGGTTGGGTCCCCGGCACTAATCTGTAGAAATGCGCAGCGCATTTTTCCTAATAATTTGCGCAGCGCCGCCCTGGCGAGCGAGTGTGATGATGCATTGAGTAAGTAGGCGACAACAGAGATAGAATGGAGCGCTTGAGGAGTGAGTCGGAGGCAGAAAGTGAACCCTTCCCACTGTCGCGATATGAACTAAAGAAAGTCCTTCTTACATAAAGCAATCAGAAGCGGTGACCACGGGCGAGACATGTGAGCAATATGTATTGATTCGAAAATACCAACTCCTCCGGACTTGTATTCTCACCAGGTGGTGCTGTACAGTTCCGTGGACGAAATGACGTCATCTCACGGTACTCACCATGACGTGGTTCAACTGGCAGTAGTGATGACGTCACCGGGGCCGTCGCTGTGGGTGAAGGTAGCGGCGGAGGGTGACAGGTGGTTACAGATCGTCCCTCAATGAGGCTCACTGCAGGCGTGCAGCACAGCGTGTGTCTTCATAACGAACAGGGAACGACGTCAGCTCAGGCAGGGGCGGATCCAGGGGGTGGGGGGACGGTGTGTGTGAAGTATGACATCGATGTATAGGAGGCGTAGCGTGGGTGGAGGCCCGCCTGTAATGCGAATTGGGAATAAAGTATGACATCGATGTATGATAGATACAATGCCTGAAGATACGAATAAAGAAGAAGAAAACAACGGCTTGTCTACTTTCAATTAATACTTGTGGACGCACACATTGACGTTTGCTTCCATTTCTTTGTGGCGCCATCTGGGGAATGGTGTGGATGACCGAGGTTATTTAAAGTGGCGCCATCTAGGGAATGGTGTGGATGACCGAGGGGGAGTTCGGATATGCGATCGGAGTAATCGGCGCGGATATTTGGAGCATGCGGACTCACTCTTTCCGCTAATAGGCGGATTAATATTAACCGAACGCAAAATCGGCGGTTCGCGTAAATGTTGCACTTGCTGGACTGTACAAATTTTTAAGATCGTTAAATAGCGCCATAAAATAAATCAACGTATACCTATTGTGTTCATTATCTTATTCTCGTTGTTATAATATTATTCACAGATTTTTTGCAGGTCGCAATACTACTATATATATATTAAATGTATTGTGTGGCCTGGACGTCATGTTGGAAATCCTCGTGATCCTCCTCTGGGTGGGGAGTAAGGTCTGGGAGTAAAATGTACCACATGACCGCCCTATCCGACCACAATCTTCGCGTTTGGTTATGCACTAGGCGGAGTCCGACTACTCCGCTCGCATACCCGAACTCACCCTGGGTATTTAAAGTAGCACCATCTGGGGAATGGTGTGGATGACCGAGGTTATTTAAAGTAGCACCATCTGGGGAATGGTATGGATGACCGAGGTTATTTAAAGTGGCGCCATCTGGGGAATGGTGTGGATGACCGTGGTTACTTAAAGTGGCGCCATCTGGGCAATGGTATGGATGACCGAGGTTATTTAAAGTGGCGCCATCTCGGGAATGGTGTGGATGACCAAAGATTTTTAAAATGGCGCCATCTGAAGGATGATGTGGATGACCGAGATTATTTAAAGTGGCGCCATCTGGGCAATGGTGTGGATGACCGTGGTTACTTAAAGTGGCGCCGTCTGGAGAATGGTATGGATGACCGAGGTTATTTAAAGTGGCGCCATCTGGGGAATGGTGTGGATGACCAAAGTTCTTTAAAATGGCGCCATCTGGAGGATGATGTGGATGACCGAGGTTATTTAAAGTGGCGCCATCTGGGGAATGGTGTGGATGACCGTGGTTACTTAAAGTGGCGCCATCTGGGGAATGGTATGGATGACCAAGGTTCTTTAAAATGGCGCCATCTGGAGGATGGTACATTGTCAAACTAAATCATACATTCTTATATTATACGATAAAGTCGGACTATTAAGTACCAAATAAGATGAAGTGGTGTTCATCGGTATGCCTGCCCAGTGTCGCCGAAGGTTACTCAGACTGAATATCTGTGTGTGTGTCGCAATGAAGCGCAAGTCAAAGAGTGCCTTTAAAAGGAAGCTAGTAGGCAATTATGGCTCCTTTTGAGACTTTAACAATTTAGGAAGAGTTCATACATCAGTAATTGTGTATAGGAAAGTACTTTTAAATTATTAAAACTAATTATGAAAGCTATGCTTGAACAATTCAATTGGTCATGTGAAGTTGATTTTCCACTATAGAATGCTACATCCCCATGATTCCTCAACCATAGCCATTGATTCATGGCTACAAATAGGGCCAGAATACTATCATTAACCTTCAAACTGCTGGGGAGTCTTGCTTAACACTTACGTAAAAAGATACAAAAAACATTCATGGATATACTGGCTACAGGGGCGGATCTAGGGGGCGGGGGCGGGGGTTTGCTCTCTAAGAACTTGAGAGGGCGGGTGGGGTGCTCTCTAACAACTTGCGATCGGGGGGGAGTGCTCGGAGAACCCGACTTTTACAGTGTATGTTCAAGTTAGCAAGGTTGGGGGGTGCAACCCCTGCCACCCCCATCCCCCTAGATGCGCCCTGGGCTATAAATACTCAAATCCTATAACTCCCTCTAACTCCCGAACTCGTTCCTTCTTCTTTCCCGTCTTGGCAGATGTTTACGACCCCCGCCGAGTAACCGTTCGACTTCTCCTTACCAAACCGCTGGTTCCCCAATCCAAATTTGCTACACACCTACGGGGGCGTCCGTACTCATGTGGGCGATACACATAAACGATTCACTTACCTAGTTCAAAAAACGCTGCGCGCGAAATTGTTTCTAAGGAGAATTATATGGTCAAGCTTGGCTGACGCCGGTAACTAAATGAACGCAAGCCTTTGCTGACACGCCTACACATGACATGAGGTCCGGAATGCCAAACAAGACCACTGGCGCAAATCTATTCCTCAGAGCTAGCTGGCGCGAACCACAGAAAAGGTTATATATATGAATGACGCAAACACGGCGCATTATCGTTGGAATTTTACATAAGTTTTTGGTTTGCGTCATTTCCTCGTTACTCGGAACAGAGGCGATCGCGGCAATCTCGCGGTCAGTCTCGCTGTCAGTCTCGCTGTCAGTCTCACTGTGACAACCCACCATGAAGGCCACACGGACATCTGCCGCCCGATATGTACTGCCGGCAGCACTTCTTCTCCTCTGGGTTGATGGCTGCTTTGCTCAAGGTCCCAAAGGAGGTAAACCACTGAGTGAAATGCTCCTTTACATTTAATGTTTTCGCTGCGAGAAAGATTCATGGATTTGTTTGTTTAACCTCCGCACAGATCCATCTCCAGTAGATGATGACGTGAGGTCGGCGTTGTGGGTTCCTGCCCCGGCGGGGCATCGCTGGCGAAGGCAGACCGGACCCAGAGGAGAACCTGGACCCACCGGCCCCGCCGGACAACGTGGACCCAGTGGACCCACCGGACAACGTGGACCCACCGGCCCCGCCGGACCACGTGTACCCGGTGGACCCGGCAGAGAAAGTGAACCCACCGGACCCACCGGACAACGGGGACCCGATGGACCCGCCACTAAACTTGGACCACGTACTCCCGTTATATTTGTAAGTTATTGATTTATAGACGCCCAGTGGCTTTTGCGTGAAATATTCACATGATATCTAAAGCATGCAAAACGACATCTGCGTGTTCTGATCATGTCGTCAACTTGCTCTGATGATGACGGCAGCGTTTTCTGATGGTGACGGCAGCGCTTTCTAATGGTGACATCAGCATGCTCTCATGGTGACGTGAGCGTGCTTTCATGGTGACATCAGCGTGCTCTGATGTTGACGGCAGCGTGTTCTGAACGTAACGCTATCGTGCTCTGATCGTGACGTCAGCTTATTCTGATCGTCATGTATGCGTATCCAGATCGTGACGTTATCGTGCTCTGATAGTGACGTCATTGTCCTCTGATCGTGACGTCATCGTTCCTTGATAGTGACGTCATCGTTCTTTGATCGTGACTTCATCGTCCTCTGACCGTGACTTCATCGTGTTCTGATCGAGACGTCTGCGTGTTCTAATGGTGACGTTATCGTGCTCTGATTGTGACGTCATCGTGCTCTGATGGTGACGTTCCACTAGTGGCTGCCCTGGCCCATTAAAGGGAGGCGGGGGCCCCCACCCATTAGACACAGAGACTGGAACCGCACCGCCAGCACCACGACGTCAACACGTGTTATCGTCCAGGTGTCTTTGATATATATGTCCATGCAGTCGGACATTGTTTGACTTGTTGCCAACATGCACCGTCTCATCCTAGAGTATGTGTTATCTCTTGAGAACGAGGACGATGTAGGCGATCTGTGATGACGGGTATCACAACACGTGCTATGAGAATTAAGCAATTTAAACATGGAGTCGATTGGTGGCCCTAATTTGTTAAGCTCTATTCGAGGAATGAAGCATCGTTGCAGTGTTTGTCTATTTAGTACAGCTATGTATCACATCGAGAGAATGGGTGGGAATGTTACCATTAGTGTAACAATTTGTACTAAAGTGTAATGTATAACCAAATATATTGCGTTGTTTACAGGCCAAACCGTGGGTTCGAAACGATGACAAGTGTCCATGTCAGAAAGGTAAGGGAGTAACAAGGAATAAAAAAAGAGCAAGGAAGAGTAATATTTAATTTATTTATATCGTATCCGCAGTGCACCTAAAAAAACTCAGAAAAGAACAACGCTGGTTCAACCAACCAGTTAGTCACGCTGTACAGTAGTAGTGCTATATACTTTGATGTTTTTGGAATCAATACCCGTGTTTTTCATATGAATGAAGTCTAAAACTGAACCTATGGTTATTTTGTCACAGGCTCCAATAGCTGTATTAGATTTTCTAATGATTTCATGTTGATCATAGACAGTAATAGGCGGGCCCAACGAAAAAGTGTCGGAAGGAAAACATAGAGGAAGAGGACAAGGGACAGAGAAAATAGGAAAAAATAAAGAAGTGATCTTGCCAGTAATATGCAAAGGAATGGAGCAAGAGCCACGGGCGAGAGCATATAAGTACACCCTACAAAGAAACAAAGATCGGGAAAAAGAGGAACGGATTAGAAAGAGGGACGGAGAACCAAAGTACAGAGAGACAGAAACAAAAACAGAGGGACGGGAAACTAAAAACAGAGGGACGAAGAACCAAAAACATTGGGACGGAGAACCAAAAACAGAAGGACGGGGAACCGAAAGACAGAGGGCTGAGAAAGAAAGCCAGAGGAACAGAGAACCAAAGACAGAAGGACGGAGAATCAAAGACAGAAGGACGGAGAATCAAAGACAGAGGGGCGCCTAACCAAAGAAATGATTGCAGAGAAACAAAAGGCAGAGGGACATATAACTAAACAGACAGGGGGACAGATAACCAAAAGACCAAAAGGGCTGGGAAAGAAAGACAGAGGGACAGAGAATCAGAGAAAGAATGACGGAGAATCAAAGACAGAAGGACGGAGAATCAAAAACAAAGGGGCGGAGAACCAAAGAAAGAGGGCAGAGAAACAAGAGAAAGAGGGACAAATAACAAAAGATAGGGGGACGGATAACCAAAAACAGAGGGCGGAGAAGCAAAGGCAGAGGGACGGAGAGAGCTAAAGACAGAGGGACGGAGAGAGCTAAAGACAGAGGGACGGAGAACTAAAGACAGAGGGACGGAAAACCAAAGACAGAGGGACGGAGAACTAAAGACAGAGGGACGGAGAACCAAAAACAGGGAAAGGGAAAGTCAAAGTCAGCTAGAGGGTCGGAGCCACTGACAATTCTGTCGGGAGGACAATGAGAAGGAGAATTACAGGAAAAAAACGATTAAGAAAAAAATAATAATGTGCAGTTTATTATTAATTAATCCCGTAAATGTACCTTGCATTTCCAGGTGACATGGGACTGCCTGGCCTGAATGGTTTAAGGGGAGAGCCTGGACCGTCGGTAAGGATCCCCTGATGACAGGTAGTTTGTGTCATTGCACGGTGCCGCCGTCGAGGTGCTCTGACTGTTTTCCGGCAGATTTTATTTGGCGGAAATATATACGAATACTATATTTACAATCCGGGTGGCAATGGAGCTATTTGTGTCTCGTTATAATGTCATTTGTGGCACGCAAAGTAGTATTACGGTAGTTGCATCAAACTATATAGTACATGCATCAGATCGAGGCCATTGTCGGGCCTGCGTCAGATGTGAAAATGTATCTGCATGATCAATATACCATGCCTCCCTTCGTTAGGTGTAGGGGGTTACTTCCGGAGAGATAGCTCCGATCTCTCTGCCTTAACCCTTCCCAAACTCCCCGCACGGTGGCGCTACGCAAGCTCGGCTTTTACCGCTGCTGTCGGCCGGGGACAAGTTTCAAGATTCTTGAAAAACGGTCAAATCAGCTGTAATTTCTTGCAACATTATAATTTTCAAGAATAAAACATAACATAACAATAACGAACTCAGTGTATTTAATACAGCAAAAAAACATCTTATACTCTTTCGAAAAAGTTAATATTGTGACTGAACTAAACTTTCTTTTAATCACCTGATACCGTGTGTTATTAGGCTTAGGTTGGGTCCCCGGCACTAATTTGTAGAAATGCGCGGCGCATTTTTCCTATCAATTTGCGCAGCGCCGACCTGGCGAGCGAGTGCGATATTGCATTGAGGAAGTAGGCGACAGCAGAGATATAATGGAGCCCTTGAGGAGTGAGTCGAAGGCAGAAAGTGAACCCTTGACACTGTCGCGATATGAACTAAAGAACTTCCTTCTTAAATGAAGCAATCAAAAGCGGTGACCTCGGGCGAGACATGTGAGCAATATGTATTGATTCGAAAATACCAACCCCTCCGGTAGCCTGATTCCGCGGCCCCAACTTCGCTCGCTTACTTGTATGATTTTGAGCGGCGCTACCAGCTTACCCCTCTGGACTTGTATTCTCACCAGGTGGCGCTGTACAGTTCCGTGCAGGAAATGACGTCATCTCACGGTACTCACCATGACGTGGGTCAACTGGCAGTAGTGATGACGTCACCGAGGCCGTCGCTGTGGGTTAAGGTAGCGGCGGAGGATGACAGCTGGTTACAGATCGTCCCTCAATGAGGCTCACTGCAGGCGTGCAGCACAGCGTGTGTCTTTATAACGAACAGGGAACGACGTCAGCTCAGGCAGGGGCGGATCCAGGGAGTGGGGGGAGGGTGTGTGTGAAGTATGACATCGATGTATAGGATGCGTAGCGTGGGTGGAGCCCCGCCTGTAATGCGAATTGGGAATAAAGTATGACATCGATCTATGATATATACAATGTCTGAAGATACGAATAAAGACGAAGAAAACAACGGCTTGTTTACTTCGAATGAATACTTGTGGACGCACACATCGACGAATAACAACGAAATTGCGTCACCCGTAGAGTGAAAATGACGTATAATGTAAAATCCGGATTATGTCTTCGGTCAAGTACAATGACCTTGACCTCAACAATTGACTTGACTGACTTTATTTGTGACGTATTTAGCCCCGCCCCCAACAACAGTATGCCTACACTGGCACCGTGGTCGCTGTCACAGCTCGCGACAGTTTTCGTCCTGGGCGAATGGGCATTGCATATCCTGGTGCCGAACTAAAAAAAAATGGAAAAATTAGTGGCTCAAATGGTGTGTATTGTTGCCTGAGGTCGTCTCTCATTGCCGCTGCATGACATTTTTGTGACCCCGCCCCCCCCCACTCAAAAAAAGTGTAAAACGTTAGCGTGCCATATGATTTGTAATGGCGCCTCAGGTGGCCTCCTATTTTTTGTGACAACGGCATTTTTAAAAATCCGAATTTTGCGTGGCCACTGCCTGCTGCCTGCATGGGCATTACTTGATTTACGGAGCGCGTGTGCCTTGGGTTGCCTTCTTTGATCGATCGCCGGCGAAGAGGTTCACAGCCGGAATGCGTGTGTGTATTGGCGGGCATGGAGAAGGCCGGTTTGGGGGCGGCGGGAGGTGGGAGGTGGGGCTGGGGGGCGCATTAGGCGAACGGAAACGCCGTATAGCTAGTTTACCATTGCAATGAGCTTTTAGTCGATTTACGCAAAAGTGTAAACACGGCGAATTTTAACGATATTTTAACTATATTTTTTCCTTGACTGGCAATACAATTCCACAGTGTCCTAAACCATTTTAAAGTGTCTACGGTCAATATTGAGGGCACCTTGAATTTCGTTAATGTAAAATTTTAAATATACGGTTCTAATTGATGCCCCAGGCTGTGGTATATATTTTAGGGCGATAGTTTAAAAATTGGAAAAGTTTCCCGGCGCTCTGGCAACGTTACGTTGGGCACTCCGGGTTCAATCTGAGATTGGATTTGGCATAAGCTACATCACTTCTAGCCACCAGGAAAAGTTGGGTGCTGAGATGTCTTTTAGTATTCGAGCCACAACCGAGCACTCGACATTTCAAATAATCAAGGTCACGACCTTGACCCTTGACCGCGGGCGCTGAAAGACACAGTTTTCAGATATTAGGTTACGTAATTTTTGTGTCAAAGATGAATTGCGTGGCTTATAAGTTTAAGTATATGTTTTTGACACATTGCTAATTTTTTTAAATGTCTTATCTTTTACAACTGGACCATTTTTGCCTTGCCATGGAAACCAAAAGTAACCATGCGATTGCATTCATCTTGAACATACTATATGAAGCCGACCCCTAGGAGGTCTGTACCAAGTAGCGTTCAGCTACGTGGATTGTTACTGCACCAAAATGGAAAAAAAAATGTATCTTTCATAATAGGGAATTTCGTCGCCATGGAAACCGACAGTATTGACGGGATCACACTGGCTTTTGACATACGGTACCTCAATGGTACCCTTAATGTGCCTGCAAATTTTTGTAGCGATCGGAGCGCCGGACCTGTAACTGAACTGAACAGGGTGAAGGATGATAACGGAAATGGTATATCCGGCGACCTACGGGGACACACACACACACACACACACCCGGGATTGACCCATCAGATCCAGATTCGGCCCCATAGATCCATATTTGACCTCCCAGATCCAGATTGATCACCAGATCCAGATGTGACCCCTTTGATCCAGATTGTACCTCCCTGATCCAGATGTGACCCCTTAGATCCAGATTGCATCTCTCATATCCAGATTGACCTTTCAGATCCGGATTTGACCTCTCAGATCCAGATTGACCCCTTAGATCCAGATTGACCCCTCAGATCCAGATTGACCTCTCAGATCCAGAGTGACCCCTCAGATCCAGATTGATCCCTAAGACCCCGGAGACATCCATAGATGGAAACAGTCCAATGCCCCACCCCAGCCTTCCTTCCCCATAAATACACACGAACGGATTTGAGCAGTACTCCACCCTGAAAGGCGGCACGGCTTATTGCTCACGAGGAGTAGAGCCTATTGCTCAAATATGTAGCCTCATAGAGTTCCTATGTTAAAGTTTCTTAAAAGTTAAAATATTTTTTAGCGACCAAACTTCTTAATCGATTTCGATTCAAATTGGCACAAGGCGAGAGACGCCAGCGGACCATTTGTGTAGTTTTATCCAAAGCACTAGCTCCAAAACTGTCTGTACAGTGACCTGTATTTCAATTATTGGCCCTATCTCCCAATGGTTAAGGAACAAAAAAAAATTCCTGTGACCTTGAACTTTGACCTACATACCTCGCTAACGAACTTGACCGAGCCATGTCGGATACCTAACTGTGGGAAAAGTTACAGAACGATCTGTTGCGATTTGCGACCTGCATAGCGCGAACAGACACACATATACACAGACACACAGACAAGGCACATCACCCTGGCGGCTGAGAGTTTATGGCTCAAATGGACCTCTGATGACGCATGACGCATGAATGATGCATGGGGGTCGTCTCGCTGCACATTATAAATCAAACCGGGACCTTCTGGGCCGATTATTAAGGGAATTACAGCGTTTCGTAGTTTCCCATGCTGCTGCAACCGCTGTCACCTCGACCTCAGTTGGGACCTGTGGGAGGGATAGGGCGGGAGGAGCGGTCTCTAGGTTCACGTTAACAGCACCATGCAGCAAGCAGCAGAACGGCAGCGGCCCGGTGAGCAATACACAGGGTAGGGGTGTAAGGTAGGGGGTGGGTGTGGATAAGGGCAGGAGTGTGCGCCAGTGAAGCGCATCAAAGGCAAAATGCGTGTGTGTATTGGCGGGATGGAGAGGGCCGGGGTGGGGGCGACGAGAGGGGGGTCGCGTTAGGCGAACGGGAACGCCGTATAGTGTACTATTGCAACGATCTTTTCGTCGATTTACGCAAACGTGTTCACACAGCGAATTGTATTTTTTCCTGACGGGCAATTCCACAGTCTCCTATATCAGTTGGAAGTTTGTACGGTCAATATTGAGGACACCGTGAATTTCATTAATTTTAAATTGAATTGACCCGCTACGTCATAATCGAGTGTTCGATTTTAGTAAAATTTTAAATAAAAGGTCCTAATTGATGATCCAGCCTGTGTTAAATATTGGAGGGCGATAGCTTAAAAATCGAAAAAGTCGGGCTCGAACCCCCAACTTCCAGGCGCTCTGGCACCGTTACGTTGCGCACTCCGGGTTCGAGCTGAGATTGGATTTGGCATAAGCTACGTCACCCCTAACCACCAGGGCAAGTTTGGTGCTCAGATGTCTTTTAATTTTTTAGCTACAACTGAGCACTCGACATTTATAATAGTCAAGGACACGGCCTTGACCCTTGACCCAGGTTGCTGAAATATAATCAATTTTAAGATACAACTTTAAGTAATCTTTGTGTTAAAGATGAGTTGCGTGGCTTATAGGTTCTATGTTTTTGGCTCATGGTAAATTAAAAAAAAAAATCTTTTACCACTGGGCCATATTTGCGTTGCCATGGAAACAAAAAGTAACTGATTTTTGACATACGGTGCTTGAGTGGAACCCCTTAATGTTCCTGCAAAGTCTCGTGACAATCGCATTGAGATTTAAAAGAAAACAATTGTGTGGACAATTTTGAAATTTCTAAAGCCTGTAGAGTGAAAACTATTGCTCCTACGTACAATTTGTCACAGTAGCGAGAAAGCTATCCAGGAGCTGAGTATATAGACACTACGTTCGTGTTTCTGTAATATTAAGCGAGTTAGACCGGGAAATGTGTTTTGGACGTATGACGTCACCGTGACGTTGACGTTTGACCGATTTCACCCGGCAACGAAATTAACCTGAGATTTGACTTCTGGCATCTGTTGGCGAAGTTTGACAACAATAGCTGCAAGTGTTCGACAGTTATCGTGCTCACAGACAGACAGACACACACACACACACACACAGGCACACAAACAGGACTGACGAAACAGTGACCCAATGATAAAGCATAGAGATTCTGGATAAGTTAGACAATTCGTCAAAAATCGGAAAAACAAGCTAGACCTGAGATTTTTGCGGCTAATAACTATGAAAGGAAAACGTAATTTCGTCAATCCATAACTGAAAGGCTGATGCGCATACCGGCGTGCTGGTCAACATTTTGGGGTTGTCGGGCAAAACGTTTGCTTCTTATTATTTTGACTTTGCCGTCATGCCATGACGTCATCATGATGTGTTTTACAAAGGCCATTACTCGGCTATACGTCATAGTGACTTCGGTTTATTTGTACCTTGTACGTCAAAAATGTGTGCGTCAAAAATGACGTCGTAATTAATGTGAGCCGACGTCATTGTGGACTCGTTTCGCGTTCACTTAGTTTAGTAATAGTTTCCATCACTGTCAGTTAATAAGTAATTAAGCTGGCAAATTAAAAGCCAATTTGCTACGTTTTGGTAAGCGTCGGCGACGTCTTATGACGTCACGTTGACGTATCCATGGTAACGGATGTAAGCCCATTGCTAAAGTATAGAGATTCTTGGCCAAATTGGAAAATGTGTCAAAAATAAGCAAGCTAGAGCTGCGATCTTTGCGGCACTTAGTAGGGATCATTCATAGATAAAAAGGCATTTGCGCAGAATTCAGACAGTGTGCTTGGCGTGGGCACCCGGTCACTTCATAGCTCAGTTGCCGTTGCCCATCATAAGTGAGTGGGGAAATCGACTACGTGCATTTTCTTGGTTAGACGAACCACCGCTCGCGCAGTATTGATGCTAAAGCGTTGCAACTGACAATAGTCTATTTTAGTATGTTTGTTTGTATGTCCTCCTATGCACATTAGTGTCGGCGCTTAAAGGGCGCCACAGACGTGTGCGTATACGAGTGTGTGTGTGAGGGAGGGGGGGGGGGGTTAAAAGCCCCTAACCCGCCCTCTCAGTTGTTACTTAAGCGTTCCGAGAACGATCGATCATTAGATGTGACGCAAAACGGCCGGACGATAAAAAAAGCTCATGATATGTGTGGCTGTATGTTGGCATATACACCCTGTAAATATTCACGTGTTACTGTAATGAAATATCTTAAATTTGAACCAATAGATTTACCCAACGAACACTTGCCATGTATCTATGTATTTTATTTGTACTACAGGGCCCAAACATTTAAATTAATGAGTCTGTCGGTACACAGATACGCGCCCTGCGGCTGATTGAACACGACAGAATTGATTCGCCAGTTTGTAAAATACTGCCTTGTAATGATCTTAAGATTTGGTATAGTAGACGAAATGTTTGTGCAAGACTGAAGGTGATATGTGTATTCTAGGCGACGCAATGTGTCCTTATCTGCCAATCACCCAAATGAGGAGAGTGGAATAAATGTACTGCAAATAGCAGTTGATCTGGGTATCGGTCGGTTATCTAGATAATCGGAAACTACGAGCGGGGGAGGGGGGGGGGGGGAGGGGGTGCGCGGTAAAGCCCCTCTCTTTTTCACCTTCGAAACCCGCCCGCACTTAGGGGCGTTTCACCCTGAAAATTTGCTCGAAAAAGGCGTTTTACCGCCGAAATCCGCACGAAAGGGGTGTTTTACCGTCAAAATGTTGCAGTTCCATGCAGACCCTCTTTTCACGGCAAACCCGCTCTTTGAAAGAACGTTCTTTCCCAACTCCCGGTCGCAAGTTTTAAAATGTTTTCTCTATAGGGGTATCTCTTTCACCACAAATGTCAGCTCTGTCCGGCATCAATTGGCACCCGGTGTGGAAGGGGCGGTTGGCTGCTCGTGTTCTTCGGGCGGGCAACCCTAATCTGAGACGGCTTGAGGGCGTCGGCCCGCCGAGCATGTGATAAAACATGATACGAGACACGAGATACGTCATACAGACACGTGATACACGATAGGATCATTATGGCGAGACATGTGAGGGGGATGGGGACAGCCATGACAGAAAAACCTTATGTCCAAATAAGTTGCGTGAGTATGCCTGAAGAATATTTACGACGGTAATATAAATTCATGGTCTTCTTTATTTATTTGTCTGACTTTGTACTATACATGACTCAGTGTTGTTGATGACCCGATATAAGAAACTTCATACGCAGAAAGTGCTTCTGTGGCAGATATCAGGCCGCTTGTGCTGGTATTCAAATTTCGGGACGGGACGTCCATTACAGCCATGGCCCGTGGGCTGGGGGTATCGAGTGTGTGTGTGGTAGGGGGGCGGGGGCGGTGGAGGGGCGGCGACAACATGCATGGCCGAAAGGTCCGCTACATATATTATTAGCGAACAAATCGTCGCCCGCCGTTTGCCGTCCGCGCCCTATAATTTATGGCCCCAGCACAAAGGGGTGAAAAGGAATGTTTTTTGGGTGGAGGCAGACCGTGACGGCTTGGGGGCGTCGGCCCGCCGAGCTACGCAAGCTTTATTTATTACGTCTCTCGCTCCATGCGCCTATGTCACTGACTGACATACCTCACCACAAACCGTCGCCCGACTTTTTCCGCCCGCGCCCTATAATTAATGATCCCAGCACAAAGGGGTGAAAAGGAATGTTTTTTGGGGGGAGGCAGACCGTGACGGGCTTGGGGGCGTCGGCGCTGCAGAATGCACCATATACATGTGTAGTAAATTCGCGGCTCAAACCAATAGCACATCTCGATACACTCAGACACCAGGGCCCTTATTTTGCATGCATCTAATGGCCATGATACATCTAAGTTTCGGTTACTTTGGAACTTCGGTTACTTTGTGTCCGAAACAAGTTTCGGACACAAAGTAACCGAAGTCCCAAATTCAAACATGTAACCGAAGTCCCAAAAAGTAACCAAAACTTTAGAGGCACGAAAAAAATTCAAAAAATTGGAAACGTCGGGTTCGAACCCCAACTTCCAGGCGTCTCAAAATTAACCGAGACTTTAGAGGCAAGAAAACATTTCCAAAATATTGGAAAAGTCGGGTTCGAACCCCCAACTTCCAGGCGCTTTGGCACCGTTACGTTTCTCACTCCGGGTTCGAGCTGAGATTGGATTTGACATAAGCTACGTCACCCCTATCCACCAGTGCATTTTTGGTGCTCAGACGTCTTTTATTTTTTGAGCTCTAACCGAGCACTTGACATTTACAATAGTCAAGGACACGAGCTTGACCCTTGACCCAGGTTGCTGAAATGTAATCAATTTTAATATACAACCTTAAGTAACCTTTGTGTCAAAGATGAGTTGCGTGGCTTATGGATTTCTACGTTTTTGGCTCATGGTAAATTTCAAAAATGTCCTATCTTTTACCATTGGGCCATATTTGCGTTGCTATGAAAACAAAAAGTAACCGTCCGATTGCAGTCATCTTGCACATAATTGATAAGGCCGATCCCTAGGTAGCCTGTACCAAGTGTCGTGAGGCTATGTGCATTTTAACTGCACCGAACATGGAAAAAACTGAAATTTGTATCTTTCATAATGGGATTTTCCGTTGCCTTGGAAACGAATACTACGAGTCTATCTAGGTGGCGGACCGAATGTTCCTGCCAAGCGGCGTGGAGATACCTGTATGGCAAGTTGTCAAAATCGGGGGACAAAATTTCTATTGGCTCATAATGGGGTTTTTCGTCGGGCAGCAGATGTTGGAAACGGACACTATTGATGGGATCACTATAATGTTTGACATACGGTACCTGAGTGGTACCTTTAATGTCCCTGGTAAAGTCCCGGGACAATCGCTTTGAGATTTTGCAATAAAAAAATTTGGTGTGGAAAATTTTGAAATTTCCAAAGCCTGTAGCGTAAAAAGTGAGTATATAAACATTAATTTCGTGTTTCTAGCTGTAATATTAAGCGAGTTAGGCCGGGAAATGTGTTTTGGACGTGTGACGTGGAAAAAAGTTAAAAAAATTCTTTCCGCACAGATCCCTCTCCAGTTCATGATGACGTGAGGCCAGCATTGTGGGTTCCTGCCCCGGCGGGGCATCGCTGGCGAAGGCAGACCGGACCCAGAGGAGGACGTGAACCCACCGAACCCACCGGACCACGTGAACCCGATGGACCCGGCGGAGAAAGTGAACCCACCGGACCCACCGGACAACGGGGACACGATGGACTCGCCACTAAAATTAGACCAAGTGCTCCCGAGATATTAGTAAGTTTTTGATTTATAGACTTTTTTTGATTCATGCATTTTGCATAAAATATTCCCATGATTATTAAATCCTGCAGAACGACGTCAGCGTGCTCTGATCGTGACGTATGCGTGTTCTGATCGTGACGTATGCGTGTTCTGATCGTGCCGTTACCGTGCTCTGATCGTGACGTCATTGTCCTCTGATCGTGACGTCATCGTGCTTTGATGGTGACGTCCGCGTGTTCTGATCGTGACGTCAACAAGCTCTGAACGTGACGTCATTGTCCTCTGATCGTGACGTCATCGTTCTCTGATGGTGAAGTCTGCGTGCTATGATCGTAACGTCATCGTGTTCTGTTCGTGACGTCTGCGTGTTCTGATCGGGATTTCACCGTGCTCTGTTCGTGACGTCAGCCTGCTCTGATGGTGACATCCGCGTGTTCTGATCGTGACGTCTGCGTGTTCTGATCGGGATTTCAGCGTGCTCTGATGGTGACGTCATTTTCCTCTGATCGTGACTTCATCGTGTTCTGATCGTAACGTTACCCTGCTCTGATGGTGAAGTCCGCGGGTTCTGAAGGTGACGTCAACAAGCCATGATCGTGACGTCATTGCCCTCTGATCTTGACGTCATCGTCCTCTGATCGTGACGTCTTCGTGCTCTGATCGTGACGTCATCGTCCTCTGATTGTGACGACTGTGTGTTCTGATGGTAACGTCATCGTGCTCTGAACATGACGTCATTGTCCTCTGAACGTGACATCATCGTTCTCTGATGGAGATGTCTGCGTGCTATGATCGTAACATCATCGTGTTCTGGTCGTGACGTCTGCGGGT
The DNA here is from genome assembly GCA_964019135.1 of Arenicola marina. Taxonomy (NCBI): domain Eukaryota; kingdom Metazoa; phylum Annelida; class Polychaeta; family Arenicolidae; genus Arenicola; species Arenicola marina. The sequence continues at coordinate 15,900,996 of OZ025261.1, read as the reverse complement.
TCTGATCGGGATTACACCGTGCTCTGATCTTGACGGGAGCGTGTTCTAATGGTGACGGTAAATTAACAACCTTGGCCCTCAGCGAGCATGTTTGTGACGTCAGCGTGCTATCATCGTGACGTCCGCGTGTTCTGATCGTGACGTCATTGTGCTCTGATCCTGAAGTCATCGTGTTCTAATGGTGACAGTAAATTAACAACCTTGACCCTCAGCGAGAAGTTCCAATGGTGGCTGTCTTGGCCCATTAAAGGGAGGCGGGGCCCCCACCCATTAGATAGCCTTCGCGGGAATCTACTGGTTAACAAGTGAACGTTCCGCGAACGTTAATAGAGGGTTCGCTGAGGGTTTCGCGAACGTTCACATGGAACGTTCGAGGTACGTTCGGTAGAAAAGTTTTTTTTACGTTAGTTGAACCTTTAATCGAACGTTCGCTGAACGTTCACATGAAACGTTCGAGGTACGTTCGACAGGAAAGTTTTTGTTACGTTAATTGAACCTTCAAGCGAACGTTCGCTGAACGTTTAGAAAAACGATCAAATTACGATCCAGTGACACCAAACGATATAACCATATGATGTATAATTCCCTTTAATAGTACCAGCCATAATGATGGCCGCTCCAATCCGCTGGCCGTGGGTTACTCGTTAACATGCCCGTATGGGCGACAAAGAAAACATGAAAACAAATACGTAGAAATTGATACCATGGTATTTACCATGGAATATGATGGTATATTTTCATAACCGTAAGATTTTCTTCTAGACATTGTGACTAAAAGGCATTTATTTGCTGAGAGCCTGCCTAAACAACTGGCTGCCGAAAATTGTAAGTGCCCGCATATTCGGCAGGGTCTCTGGCTAATACCCTGCATGTATTGATAGTGGTGTTACTAATATTACATACTTTTATCATATTCCTGACTTAACCCAGGATTTCTGAATAACCATGTTCTTTCTCCTCAAGTGGTTCAGTAATAATAGGGGTACCTACCATTGACCCTCGTGATAGACCACAGATGACTGGTATCTTAGATAGCCTGATTATACAGACATTTAGACTGCTATTGAGATATGTTACTAACATAATTGATCATATTATTGCTACCCTCTCCCTACCTTCCAGCAAAACTGCCTATCAAAGTCCCACCCGGCGAATGCAGCCAATTACTTGGGTGCCAATTCTAGACACAAGTATTTGCGACAACTACTGGTAACAAGCCTGGTTAGATTGCAAGGTCGCAGTCCAATGGGCAAGGGTAGAATATTATATCTCAGTATTGGTCCGTACAATTGTGACATAAATAGATCAAAAACTACCTGCGCCAACTGGGTTATCCCTGCATTTGCCTTTTCGCTGAGGCCTCCTACACGGTGCCTCTTAGGTGTATGAGAAGGAGAGGGGTCAGTCCTGGGTGTATGGGTGAAGGGGCGAGGGAGTCCATCCTCGTTGTGTGAGAGTGGGGTAAAGTGGGAAATCCCTCCTATATGGGTTACTGAGGGAGGGCCCCGGGCAGTCCTGGATGTATGGTAATGCGAGGGGAAGGGTGGGGGTGGGGTGGGGGTCCCTCCTAGGTATGTGTGAGGGGGAGGGAGTCCATTCTGGGTGTATGACAATATGTGCATGAGGGTAGGTCTGTGATATGGCGTGTATGGCCGAAATGTTGTCATAAAGAATGAACAATTTGGCTAAGGGTAGCCGACGCGTACAATTTGGTTAAGGGTAGTCGACATGCGCAATGGAGTAATCGTTTTCGACATAGTATTTGTACATGCATGGGTGTGTCGAGGGGGGGGGGGTACCTCCCCCCCCCCACTATAATATATCTGTGCCCCACCCCCGGGCGTTAAAAAATAACTGACCTCTTGGGGGCAATTTTGTTCACCCCCCCACCACTCCACTCCCGGGTCACAAGAATTCATCACCATCCCCTGGTCGCATTATTTCATGTGTCCCCCTTTGAAGGATTCCTGCACACGCCCCTGACATGCATGCGTGCAAGGCACAAGAGATGAACGGGAATAAACAGACATGATGCAGCTGTAGGGGCGGATCCAGACTATAGGGGGTGGGGGGGGGGTTGAATTTCGCGATTACAGTGCTTAGGCAGCGGAAGCGGGGGGGGGGCGGTTCTGGCACTTCATCAGCATCAGGCTGCTGGCTTGACCAGGGGGGAGGGGGGGGGCTTAAGCCACAGTAGCCCCCCCCCCCCCCCCCCCCCCGCTGGGTCCTTTAATGCACACGCTCGCACTGAACTTGGAACTTTGTTTTGGAAGCCATCGACGGCACACACAGGCGCCACAGATCGACTGACACAAGCCAGGGTGTGGGGGACACGCATATATAGAACTTGTTCTATGTACCCCCCCCCCCCCCCCGGCGTGTGTCTGTCGATCTGCGGCTCGTGTACACTCGTGTAACTCGATGAGGACAGATAGACGTGTCAGAAATCATTCATTGTGACTTAATCACCGATAATGCGAACAATAAATGTCCTATTCGAAGAAACACTGACAAGTCATTAATCTTAATAAACGTCCAGATGGCAAATTTAGGACTTACAGACGAGGCTCGAGGCAACCAAGTATTTTACCCCTGAAGGCCTTGGGTTGCCGTCTAACAGAAGCTCTGTAGAACAAACTAAGCAACACTCACCGCCAAATCTCATATTTTTTAACTCCATAGATGTGATGTTCCTAGGTAGCACCGTTGATATCTTAAGAGCGCATCATTTCATATCAGGGTGGGGGGGGGGCCTAGAAACTAAATTACCATGCAATTTTTTATTTTTCATAAATTTGTTGACATTTTATTTATTTTTTGTATCTGTCATCAAATTATTTATTTCTTTAGACACCCGAAAGGAAATTTTATAAGGCATTTTTTTCTGAATTATGAAAGCAAGTTATTTTTTTTTGTAGCATCTGAAAAGCAAACATTTTTTTCCCCCAAATAGTCACAACAAACTATTTTTTCAAATATTTTCTAGGCCCCCCCCCCCCCCCTTGATATGAAATGGTGCGCCCCTTACAACAGTCAGCGATGTTTCACGACTTGTCCATCTTTTCCCACACAACAAATTTCGAATCGCCCGCCTCTCGCCGCTCGTCTTGGGCGGAAGTTATGAACTGCTCGCGTCGCGCGCAGTCAGAGCGAATGTTTGTGAACAATCACAAGTGGACCGGCATCTCAACCAGATTCCGCAGCGTTTATTTTTTTGGAGACAGCCAAAAAAGCGGGGGGCGGGGGCAGATGTCCTTACTGCCCCCGGCCTCTGACGGCCCTGCTGCCCACCCCCCCCCCCCCCACCCTAATATAATATGCTGGATGATGACATATGGGGATGTATTGGATGGGGGGGGGCGGCAATGCTGACCATCTAGGGCAAGAGCGCGGGGGGAGGGGGGGTAGGAGGCAAGTGGGTGTGAATTTCGTGCTGGATTGTCACATAATTTTACGTGCATTGTTTTTATGTTTACGATGCCGTCCCTGTCAGATGTTTGCCAGTCCTACAGTCACAGAACTGGGGCTAGGGGTTGACGCAGGACTTATCGAAAATCATGCGGTTTTGCTTCACGCAAATAAGTTGGGGTGGGTTGGAGGGTGGGGCAGACATCCTACATTATGTGCTTTAAGCATGTGGCGTCGACGGTCCAATCCTTTTTTCTGTCTCTCCTAATTTCCCTGGCTTTCGACGTTTCCCTTACGTTAGCCACATTATTTGGTACACGGCCGTTCGAGGAACGTTCCCGGAAGGTAGCTTTACATCCCATTAATCAACGGTTAATTTTACGCTCAGTGTTTCAGTTTAGGGAACGTTCCTTGTAGCTTTCAACAGAGGGAAGCTAAAATCTAAATATTCCAGGAACGTTCCCGGAAGGTATTTCTCCAACCGAATCAGGCCGTAGCGTTCATTGAACGTACGCAGAAGGCTAAACACTAACGTAACCAAAATATAACCCCCAGCGAACGGTTCGCTGAACGTTCGGTGTTTGCTGGGAATTAAACACTTTAAACATGAAGTCGATTGGTGGCCCTAATTTGTTAAACTCTATTCGAGGAATGAAGCATCGTTTGTAGTGTTTGTCGATATAGAATTGCTATGTATCACAGCGGGAGAATGGATGAGAATGTTACCATTAGTGCAACAATTTGTACTAAAGTGTAATGCATACTCAAACACGTTAATATATTGCGTTGTTTACAGCCCCAACCGTGGGATCCAAAGGGTAACAAGTGTCCCTGTCAGAAAGGTAAGTGAGTAACAAGGAATAAAAAAAAGCAAGGAAGAGTAATATTTAATTTATTTATATCGTATCCGCAGTGCACCTGTGAGGGCAAAGAAAAAAACTAAAAAAAGAACAACGCATGTTAAACAAACCATTTATTCACGCTGTACAGTAGTAGTTCTAGTAGTTCTAGTAGTTTGATGTTTTTGGAATCAATACCCATGTTTTTCATATGAATGAAGTCTAAAACTGAACTTTTGGTTATTCTGCCACAGGCTGCAATAGCTGTATTAGATTTTCTAATGATTTCATGTTGATCATAGACAGTAATAGGCGGGCCCAACGAAAAGTGTCGGAAGGAAAACATAGAGGAAGAAGACAAGGGACAAAGATAATAGGAAAAAATTAAGAAGTGATCCTGTCAGTAATATGCAAAGGAACGGAGAAAGTGGTACGAGCGAGAGCATGTAAGTACACTCTACCAAATAGCAAAGATCGGGAAAAGGAGGAACGGATTAGAAAGAGGGACGGAGAACCAAAATACAGAGAGACAGAAACAAGAACAGAGGGACGGGGAACCTAAAACAGAGGGACGGAGAACCAGAAACAGAGGGACGGGGATCCAAAAACAGAAGGACGAGGAACCAAAGACAGAGGGACGGGGAACCAAAGACAGAAGGATGAAGAATCAAAGACAGAAGGACGAAGAATCAAAGACGGAGAGACGGAGAAATAAAGACAGAGGGACGAGGAACCAAAGACAGAAGGACGGAGAATCAAAGACAGAGAGCTGAGAATCAAAGACAGAGGGGCGGCAAACCCAAAATGATTGCAGAGAAACAAAAGACAGAGGGACATATAACTAAAAAGACATGGGGACGGATAACCAAAAGACACAGGGCGGAGAACCAAAGGCAGAGAGACGGAGAACCAAAAGCAGAGGGACGGAGAACCAAAGACAGAGGGACGAAAAACGAATGACAGAGGGACGGAAGACCAAAGACAAGGACGGAGAACCAAAAACAGGAAAAGCGAGAGTCGAAGACAGCTAAAGGGACGGAGACACTGACAATTCTGTCGGAAGGACCATGGGAAAGAGAATTACAGGAAAAAGAACGATTAAGGAAAAAATAATAATATGCAGTTTATAATTAATCTATCCCGAACATGTACCTTGCAATTCCAGGTGACATGGGATTGCCTGGCCTGAATGGCTTAAGGGGAGAGATGGGACCCATAGGTCCCACCGGGAGTGTAGGTCCACGTGGTGAAGCAGGTCCACGTGGTGAAGCAGGTCCACGTGGTAAATGCAGGTCCACATGGTGAAGCAGGTCCACGTGGTGAAGCAGGTCCACCCGGGAACCCTGGCCCGTCGGTAAGGATCCCCTGATGACAGGTAGTTTGTGGCATTGCACGGTGCCGCTGTCAAGGTGCTCTGAGTGTCATCTAGCAGATTTTTTTGGGCGCAAGTATATACGAATACTATATTTACACTCCGGTTGGCAATGGAGCTATTTGTGTCTCGTTATATTGTCATTTGTGGCACGAACAGTGGTATAGGGTATGTAAGTGACATCACGGACAGCGCGCGCTCACCTCCAGCGAATTCGGTTTTGGGTACATGACGCTTCACCGCCCCATATACAAAGCATAGGGAGCTCTTTGTAATGGTGTGAAACGCACAGAAAACCAGCGTCTTGCGATTTAAAATTAGTACGAGTATGAAGGTACACCCCCAAACATTTATTCCAAATGGTTTTCAAATCTAACATTGTATTCATATCTCAAACATCAGTGAGTCTAGTTTGAGGCCCATAGTAAAGTATAGGGACCCGCTGACGCGTTGTACCCAGAACGGTTGTTTCTAGAGGTGAGCGCGCGCTGTCTGTGACGTCACTTACAGACCCTATTACGGTAGTTTCATCAAACTATCTATTATATGCATCAGATCGAGGCTATTGTCGGGCACGCGCCAGATGTAAAAATGTCTCTGCATGATCAATGTACCATGCCTCCCTTCGTAAAGTGTAGGGGGTTACTTCCGGAGAGATCGCACTCTCTGCCTTAACCCTGCCCAAGCTCCCCGCAAGGTGGCGCTGGGGCAAATTTCAAAATTCTTGAAAAACGGTCAAATCAGCTGTAATTTTTTGCAACATCATAATTTTCAAGAATAAAACATAACAATAACGAGCTCTGTGTACTTAATCCATCATTCGTATTTAAGGTATTTAGTATTTAACAGCAAAAAAATCTGATGCCCTTTTGAAAAAAGGTTAATATCGTGACCGAACTCTTTCTTTTCATCACCTAATACCGTGTGTTATTTGGCTTATGCTGGGTCCCCGGCACTAATTTGTAGAAATGCGCGGTGCATTTTTCCCATCAATGCGCAGAGTCGCCCTGGCGAGCGAGTGTGAAAATGTATTGAGGAAGTAGGCGACAACAGAGATATAATGGAGCCCTTGAGGAGTGAGTCGAAGGCAGAAAGTGAACGCTTCCCACTGTCGCGATATGAACTAAAGAACGTCCTTCTTAAATAAAGCAATTAAAAGCGGTGACCTCGGGCGAGACATGTGAGCAATATGTATTGATTCTAAAATACCAACCCCTTCTGACTTGAATTTTCACCAGGTGGCGTTGTACAGTTCCGTGGAGGAAATGACGTCATCTCACGGTACTCACCATGACGTGGGTCAACTGGCAGTAGTGATGACGTCACTGAAGCCGTCGCTGTGGGTTAAGGTAGCGGCGGAGGGTGACAGCTGGTTACAGATCGTCCCTCAATGAGGCTCACTGCAGGCGTGCAGCACAGCGTGGGTCTTCATAACGAACAAGGAACGACGTCAGCTCAGGCAGGGGCGGATCCAGGGGGTGGGGGGACGGTGTGTGTGAAGTATGACATCGATGTATAGGATGCGTAGCGTGGGTGGAGGCCCGCCTGTAATTCGAATTGGGGGTAAAGTATGACATCGATGTATGATGTATACAATGCCTGAAGATACGAGTAAAGAAGAAGAAAACAACGGCTTGTTTACTTATAATTAATACTTGTGGACGCACACATCGCGGAAAAACAGAATAACAAATAGCGACGAGTATCAGTTCTACGAGTGTATTTTAATATGCGATCGGTGCGAGGGCGTTAACAGTTTGTTTGCTTCCATTTCTTTGTGGCGCCATCTGGTGAATGGTGTGGGTGACCTTGGTTACTTAAAGTGGCGCCGTCTGGTGAATGGTGTGGATGACCGAGATTATTTAAAGTCACGCCATCTGGGGGATGGTGTGGACGACCGAGGTTATTTAAAGTAGCACCATCTGGGAAATGGTGTGGATGACCGTGGTCACTTAAAGTGGCGCCATCTGGGGAATGGTATGGGTGACCGAGGTCATTTAAAGTGGCGCCATCTGGGGAATGGAGTGGATGACCAAATTTCCTTAAAGTGGCGCCATCTGGAGGATGGTGTGGACGACCGAGGTTATTTAAAGTAGCACCATCTGGGGAATGGTGTGGATGACCGTGGTTACTTAAAGTGGCGCCATCTGGGGAATGGTATGGGTGACCGAGGTTATTTAAAGTGGCGCCATCTGGGGAATGGTGTGGATGACCAAATTTACTTAAAGTGGCGCCATCTGGAGGATGGTGTGGATGACCGAGGTTATTTAAAGTGGCGCCATCTAGGGAATGCTGTGGACGACCGAGGTTATTCAAAGTAGCGCCATCTGGGGAATAGTGTGGATGACCGTGGTTACTTAAAGTGGCGCCATCTGGGGGATGGTGTAGATGACCGTTGTTATTTAAAGTGGCGCCATCTGGGGGATGGTGTGGATGATCGTGGTTAATTAAAGTGGCCCCATCCGGGGGGTGCTTTGGATGGCCATATGTATCAGTCACGGCCATGCGAGGGTGCGTTATGATACTGTCAAACCGGGGTTTTCTAGGCGTAGACAAATGACAAATAAATTAGTAGATTTGGATGTGAGTCACGGCTGAACACAGAGTCATTGTGTGGGATTAACACCGGGTGCATATCATGGTATTGTAGATATTGTAGATGGTATGGTACAGTGTCAAACTAAATCATATATTCATATATTTTACGATAAAGTCAAAATATTAAGTAGCAAATAAGATGATGCTGTTTTAGAATCATACAGTGGTGCTCATCAGTATGCCTGCCCAGTGTCGCCAAAGGTTACGCAGACTGAATATCTGTGTTTGTGTCGCAATGAAGCGCAAATCAAAGAGTGCCTTTAAAAGGAAGCTAGTAGGCAATTATGGTTCCTTTTGAATACTTGAACAATTTAGGAACATCATACATCAGTAATTGTATATAGGAAAGTAACTTTAAATTATTAAAACCAATTATGAAAGCTATGCTTTAACAATTCAATTGGTCGTGTGAAGTTGATTTTTCACTAAAGAATGCTACATGGCTATGATTCTTCAACCATAGCTATTGATTCATGGCTACAAAAAGGGCAAGAATACTATCATTATTCTTCAAACTGCTGGGGAATCTTGCTAAACACGCGTAAAAAGATACCTAAACCATTCATGGATATACTGGCTTCAGGGGCGGATTTAGGAAGTTTCCAAGGGGGCGGGGGGGTTGCTCTCTAAGAACTTGAGAGGGCGGGTGGGGTGCTCTCTAACAACTTGCGACAGGGGGGGGTGCTCGGAGAACCCGACTTTTACAGTGTATGTTCAAGTTAGCAAGGTTGGGGGGGTGCAACCCCTACCACCCCCATCCCCCCTAGATGCGCCCTGGGCTATAAATACTCAAATCCTATAACTCCCTCTAACCCCCGAACTTGTTCCTTCTTCTTTCCTGTCCTGGCGCCCCCTGCCGAGTAACCGTTCTACTTCTCCTTACCAATCCGCTGGTTCCCCAATCCAAATTCGCTACACACCTACGGGCGTCCGTACTCATGTGGGCGATACACATAAACGATTCACTAACCTAGTTAAAAAAACGAGGCGCGCGAAATTGGTTCTAAAGAGAATTTTATGGTCAAGCTTGACTGACGCCGGTGACTAAATGAACGCAAGCCTTTGCTGACACGCCTACACATGACATGTGGTCCGGAATGCTAAACAAGGCCCCTGGCGCAAATCTATTCCTCAGAGCTAGCTCGCGCGAACCACAGAAAAGGCATATATATGAATGACCCAGACACGGCGCAGTATCTTTGGAATTTTACATCAGTTTTTGGTTTGCGTCATTTCCTCGTTACGTGGGACAGAGGCGATCGCGGCAGTCTCGCTGTCAGTCTCGCTGTCAGTCTCGCTGTCAGTCTCACTGTGACATCCCACCATGAAGGCCACACGGACATCTGCCGCCCGATATGTACTGCCGGCAACACTTCTTCTCCTCTGGGTTGATGGCTGCTTTGCTCAAGGTCCCAAAGGAGGTAAACCACTGAGTGAAATGCTGCTTTACATTTAATGTTTTTGCTGGGAGAAAGATTAATGAATTTGTTTCTTTAACCTCCGCAAAGATCCAGCTCCAGTTGATGATGACGTGAGGTCGGCGTTGTGGGTTTCTGCCCCGGCGGGGCATCGCTGGCGAAGGCAGACCGGACCCAGAGGAGAACGTGGGCCCACCGGACCCACAAGACCACGTGCACCCGGTGGACCATGCAGAGAAAGTAGACGACGTGAGGGACCCGCCAGAGAAAGTGGACCACGTGAGGGACCCGCCAGAGAAAGTGGACCACGTGAGCCCGATTTGTACGTAAGTTATTGATTTATAGACTTCCGCCAAGTGGCTTTTGCATGAAATATTCACATGATAACTGAAGCCTGCAGAACGACGTCTGTGTGTTCTGATCGTGACGTCACCTTGCTCTGATGGTGACGGCAGCGCGCTCTGATGGTGACATCAGCGTACTCTGATGTTGACGGCAGCGTGTTTTGATCGTAACGTTATCGTACTCTGATCGTGACGTCAGCTTATTCTGATCATGACGTCATGTATGCGTATCCAGATCGTGACGTTACCCTGCTCTGATAGTGACGTCAGCGTGCTCTGATCGTGACGTCAGCGTGCTCTGATCGTGACGTCAATGTGCTCTGATCATGACGTCATTGTCCTCTGATCGTGACGTCATCGTGTTCTGATGCTGATGTCTGCGTGCTCTGATTGTGACGTCAGCGTGCTCTGATCGTGACGTCAGCAAGCTCTGATCATGACGTCATTGTCCTCTGATCGTGACGTCATCGTGTTCTGATGCTGATGTCTGCGTGCTCTGATTGTGACGTCAGCGTGCTCTAATGTGGACGTTATCATGCTCTGATGGTGACTTATGCGTATTCTGATCGTGGCGTTATCGTGCTCTGATAGTGACGTCATTGTCCTTTGATCGTGACGTCATCGTTCTCTGATAGTGACGTCATCGTTCTTTGATCGGGACTTCATCGTCCTCTGACCGTGACTTCATCGTGTTCTGATCAAGACGTCTGCGTTTTCTGATGGTGACGTCATCGTGCTCTGATGGTGACGTTCCACTGGCGGCTGCCCTGGCCCATTAAAGGAAGGCAGGGGCCCCCACCCATTAGACACAGAGACTGGAACCGCACCGCCAGCACCACGACGTCAACGCGTGTTATCGTCCAGGTGTCTTTGATATATATGTCCATGCAGCCGGACATTGCTTGACTTGTTGCCAACCTGCACCGTCTCATCCTAGAATATGTGTTATCTCTTGAGAACCTGGACGATGTAGGCGCTCTGTGATGACGGGTATCACAACACGTGCTATGAGAATTAGGCACTTTAAACATGGAGTCGATTGGTGGCCCTAATTTGTTAAGCTCTATTCGAGGAATGAAGCATTGTTGCAGTGTTGGTCTATTTAGTACAGCTATGTATCACATCGAGAGAATGGATGAGAATGTTACCATTAGTGTAACAATTTGTACTAAAGTGTAATGTATAATCAAATATATTGCGTTGTTTACAGCCCGGAGCGTGGGTTCCAAACGATGACAAGTGTCAGAAAGGTAAGGGAGTAACAAGGAATAAAAAAAAAGCCAGGAATCAATACCCATGTTTTTCATATGAATGAGGTTTAAAACTGAACCTATGATTCTTTTCTTTTCACAGGCTGCAATAGTTGTATTAGATTTTTTAATGATTTCATGTTTATCATAGACAGTAATAAGCGAGCAAAACGAAAAAGTGTCGGAAGGAAAACACAGAGGAAGAGGACAAGGGACAGAGAAAATAGCAAAAAATAAAGAAGTGATCTTGCCAGTAATATGCAAAGGAATGGAACAAGAGGTACGAGCGAGAGCATATAAGTACACTCTACAAAGAAGCAAAGATCGGGAAAAAGAGGAACGGATTAGAAAGAGGGACGGAGAACCAAAGTACAGAGAGACAGAAACAAAAACAGAGGGACGGGGAAGGAAAAACAGAGGGACGGAGAACCAAAAACATTGGGACGGAGAACCAAAGACAGAGGGACGGAGAACCAGAAACAGAGGGATGGGGAACCGAAAAACAGAGGGCTGGGAAAGAAAGCCAGAGAAACAGAGAACCAAAGACAGAAGGACGGAGAAGCAAAGACAGAGGGGCGGCTAACCAAAGAAATGATTGCAGAAAAACAAAAGGCAGAGAAAAATAAAAGACCAACAGGGCTGGGAAAGAAAGACAGAGGGACAGAGAATCAGAGAAAGAATGACGGAGAATCAAAGACAGAAGGACGGAAAATCAAAGACAAAGGGGCGGAGAACCTAAAAGGCAGAGGGACGAAGAGAACTAAAGACAGAGGGACGGAGAGAACTAAAGACAGAGGGACGGAAAACCAAAGACAGAGGGACGGAGAGAACTAAAGACAGAGGGCACAGAAGCAAAGGCAGAGGGACGGAGAACCAAAAGACAGAGGGATCGGAAAGAAAAACAGAGGGACGGAGAATCAGAGACAGAAGGACGTAGAGTCAAAGACAAAGAGGCAAAGAATTAAAGACAAAGGGGCGGGGAATCAAAGACAAAGGGGCTGAGAACCAAAGACAGAGGGCAGAGAAACAAAAGGCAGAGCGACATATAACTAAAGGCAGAGGGACGGAGAGAGCTAAAGACAGAGGGACGGAAAACTAAAGACAGAAGGACGGAGAACTAAAGACAGAGGAACGGAGAGACCTAAAGACAGAGGGACGAAGAAAAACTAAAGACAGAGGGACGGAAAACCAAAGACAGAGGGACGGAGGACTAAAGACAGGGAGACGGAGAACCCAAAACAAAGGGAAAGTCAAAGACAGCTAGAGGGTCGGAGCCACTGACAATTCTGTCGGGAGGACCATGATAAGGAGAATTACAGGGAAAAAAACCATTAATGAAAAAATAATAACATGCAGTTTATTATTAATTAATCCCGGAAATGTACCTTGCATTTCCAGGTGACATGGGATTGCCTGGCCTGAATGGTTTAAGGGGAGAGCCTGGACCGTCGGTAAGGATCCCCTGATGACAGGTATTTTGTGTCGTTGCACGGTGCCGCCGTCGAGGTGCTCTGACTGCCATCCAGCCGATTTTTTTTGGCGCAAATATATACGAATACTATATTTACAATCCGGGTGGCAATGGAGCTAATTGTGTCTCGTTATATTGTCGTTTGTGGCACGAAAAGTAGTATTACGGTAGTTTCATCAAACTATATAGTATATGCATCAGATCGAGGCTATTGTCGGGCATGCGCCAAATGTGAAAATGTCTCTGGATGATCAATATACCATGCCTCCCTTCGTTAAGTGTAGGGGGTTCCTTCGGAGAGATAGCTCCGCTCTCTCTGCCTTAACCCTGCCCAAACTCCCCGCACGGTGGCGCTACGCAAGCTCGGCTTTTACCGATGCTGTCGGCCTGGGACAAGTTTCAAGATTCTTGAAAAACGGTCAAATCAGCTGTAATCTCTTGCAACATTATAATTTTCAAGAATAAAACATAACATAACAATAACGAACTCAGTGTATTTAATACACAGCAAAAAAACATCTTATACTCGTTCGAAAAAGTTAATATTGTGACTGAACTAAACTTTCTTTTAATCACCTGATACCGTGTGTTATTAGGCTTAGGTTGGGTCCCCGGCACTAATTTGTAGAAATGCGCGGCGCATTTTTCCTATCAATTTGCGCAGCGCCGACCTGGCGAGCGAGTGCGATAATGCATTGAGGAAGTAGGCGACAGCAGAGATATAATGGAGCCCTTGACGAGTGAGTCGAAGGCAGAAAGTGAACCCTTGCCACTGTCGCGATATGAACTAAAGAACTTCCTTCTTAAATAAAGCAATCAAAAGCGGTGACCTCGGGCGAGACATGTGAGCAATATGTATTGATTCGAAAATACCAACCCCTCCGGTAGCCTGGTTCCGCGGCCCCAACTTCGCTCGCTTACTTGTATGAGTTTGAGCGGCGCAACCAGCTTAACCCTCTGGACTTGTATTCTCACCAGGTGGCGCTGTACAGTTCCGTGGAGGAAATGAAATCATCTCACGGTGCTCACCATGACGTGGGTCAACTGGCAGTAGTGATGACGTCACTGAAGCCGTCGCTGTGGGTTAAGGTAGCGGCGGAGGATGACAGCTGGTTACAGATCGTCCCTTAATGAGGCTCACTGCAGGCGTGCAGCACAGCGTGTGTCTTCATAACGAACAAGGAACGACGTCAGCTCAGGCAGGGGCGGATCCAGGGGGTGGGGGGAGGGTGTGTGTGAAGTATGACATCGATGTATAGGAGGCGTAGCGTGGGTGGAGGCTCGCCTGTAATGCGAATTGGGAATAAAGTATGACATCGATGTATGATATATACAATGCCTGAATATACGAATAAAGAAGAAGAAAACAACGGCTTGTCTACTTAGAATTAATACTTGTGGACGCACACATCGACGAATAACAGAATAACAAATAGCGACGAGTATCAGTTCTACGAGTGTATTTTAATATGCGATCGGTGCAAGCGCATTAGCAGTTTGTTTGCTTCCATTTCTTTGTGACGCCATCTGGTGAATGGTGTGGATGACCCAGGTTATTTAAAGTGACGCCATCAGGGGGATGGTGTGTATGACCCAGGTTATTTAAAGTTGCGCCATCTGGGGAATGGTGTGGATGACCGAGGTTATTTAAAGTGGCGCCATCTGGGGAATGGTATGGGTGACCGAGGTTATTTAAAGTGGCGCCATCTGGGGAATGGTGTGGATGACCGAGATTATTTTAAGTGACGCCATCAGGGGGATGGTGTGTATGACCCAGGTTGTTTAAAGTTGCGCCATCTGGGGAATGGTGTGGATGACCGAGGTTATTTAAAGTGGCGCCATCTGGGGAATGGTATGGGTGACCGAGGTTATTTAAAGTGGCGCCATCTGGGGAATGGTGTGGATGACCGAGATTATTTAAAGTGACGCCATCAGGGGGATGGTGTGTATGACCCAGGTTATTTAAAGTTGCGCCATCTGGGGAATGGTGTGGATGACTGAGGTTATTTAAAGTGGCGCCATCTGGGGAATGGTATGGGTGACCGAGGTTATTTAAAGTGGCGCCATCTGGGGAATGGTGTGGATGACCGAGATTATTTAAAGTGACGCCATCTGGGGGATGGTGTGGATGACCCAGGTTATTTAAAGTGGCGTCATCTGGGGACTGATGTGGATGACCGAGATTATTTAAAGTGACGCCATCTGGGGGATGGTGTGGATGACCCAGGTTATTTAAAGTTGCGCCATCTGGGGAATGGTATGGGTGACCGAGGTTATTTAAAGTGACGCCATCTGGGGGATGGTGTGGATGACCCAGGTTATTTAAAGTGGCGTCATCTGGGGACTGATGTGGATGACCCAGGTTATTTAAAGTGGCGCCATCTGGGGGATTGTGTGGATGACCCAGGTTATTTAAAGTGGCGCCATCTGGGGAATGGTATGGGTGACCGAAGTTATGTAAAGTGGCGCCATCTAGGGGATGGTGTGGATGAACGTTGTTATTTAAAGTGGCGCCATCTGGGGGGTGCTTTGGATGGCCATATGTATCAGTCACGGCCATGCGAGGGTGCGTTATGATACTGTCAAACCGGGGTTTTCTAGGCGTAGACAAATGACAAATAAATTAGTAGATATGGAGGTGCGTCACGGCTGCACACACAGTCAGTGTGTGGGATTAACACCGGGTGCATATCATGGTATTGTAGATATTGTAGATGGTATGGTACAGTTTCAAACTAAATCATATATTCTGATATTTTACGATAAAGTTGGACTATTAAGTACCAAATAAGATGATGCTGTTTTAGGATCATGCAGTGGTGCTCATCGGTATGCCTGCCCAGTGTCGCCAAATGTTACGCAGACTGAATATCTGTGTGTGTGTCGCAATGAAGCGCAAGTCAAAGAGTGCCTTCAAAAGGATTAACAAAGTCCCCATTTACAAGAGTGACTCTCTAGCTGGTGTAAACCGTATCGCAAAGCCAACTACGAAAAAGGTAATAGTAGAGAGGAGCCATGACTGTCACCGGAAGTAACCTGCTAGGCCATTGCGGGCAGGGGGGGGGGGGGAGTTTCGATCACCCTACGTATTTATGTCGAATCAACATAGACTTGTTCAATAATTTGTCTTTATGTGCGCTCTGTACGTGACCACGTCTTCACTTACATACTATTACCGGGCCACCCCCCCCCCTCCTTCTGCCCCCCACCCACAACTCCCAGCTGCTCG